>OZ012707.1:54784598-55295227 GCA_963942595.1 Cylloceria caligata | reverse complement strand
TATACTATGCCCGTCTATCCTCGGTCTCGCCTTCTCCAGGTCGACTTCTTTGCTCGCGCTCTTCGAGCCTTAGTTTCTTCCCGATATAAGCTGCATAACCTGCTACTGTATCCCAGTGCTCCTGAGAGATCAGCATCAGAGGAACGATGTTCTCCGGAGTCACCTGTTCTTGAAGGAACTGTTGGAGTTCTTCCTTCTCCTCCTTGAAGCGCGGGCAGCCGAAAAGGACGTGTTCCGCATCTTCAGTCGCGGAAGGGCAGGCTGGGCATGTGGAGTTTCTATCCAGCTTAAATCGGTGCTGGTAGCTCCTAAAGCAGCCGTGCCCGGTCAACAGCTGGGACAAGTAGGAATCTACTTTCCCGTGCTTCCGCCCAATCCACTTAGAGATGTTTGGAATGAGACGGTGTGTCCATCTACCATTGGAGGATGTCTCCTAGCAGCTCTGCCACTGGCTGACAGCCACCTCCCTCTCCTCATTTGAGACAGCATTCCGATCGCTCTACGCCTCTTGTCGCCTCCGCCGATAAATCCGTCGGCGTTCTTCTGCCAAGAGGTTCACTGGTGGCATACTTGCGACTACACACACCGCGTCGTAGGACACCGTACGAAACGCGCAGGCGACTCTTAGTGCACTTCTACGGTACACCGAGGCTCCCCTGCGTCCGTACTCCCTCGTCACAATGTCCGGCATAATACGCGCTAGTGCGGCTGTTACGTCTGCCGCCTTATTGCTACAGATGCGCAGGTGATCATCGAAGCGCAGTCTCGCGTCGATCCAGACACCCAGATACTTCAGGGAAGATTGCGAGCGGATCTCCTGGTTGCCCACTCAGAGGGTGACGGTCTCCCTCTTCTTCCTACTTGTGACGAGTACCACCTTTGTTTTGTGATCCGCTAGTTGGAGGCCGACTGATGATAACCACTGTCGGACAGTGGCGACGGCTTCATTGGAGATCTGGATCACTTCCTCCCGCTGTTCCGCGACCGCAACCACGGCAATGTCGTTCGCGAATCCTATGGTTTCCACTCCCTGTGATAATCCAAGTCTAAGCACTGCGTCATACATAATATTCCACAGTATGGGGGCGAGGATCGAACCCTGTGGAACCCCGCCCGTGATGTTGTAGACTCCGGGACCGTCGTCTGTTTGGTATGTCAGGGTTCTGTCTTTGAAATAGTCAGCGACAATAGACCTGATGTACCCAGGGACCGCTAGAAGTTGAAGTGCATCCATGATGCAACTCCACCTCGCCGAGTTGAATGCATTTTTGACATCCAACGTCACCACGGCACAATATTTCTTGGCGCCTCTTCTCTATCTTTTGCCCTTGATGGCCCCGCGGGCAATCTGAATCACCTTATCGATGGCATCCACTGTTGACTGTTCTCTCCTAAAACCATACTGGTTCTCGGAGAGGCCCTGGCTTTCCTCAATAAAGGTTTCCAATCGATTGCATATGATCCGCTCGAGTATCTTCTCTGCCGTGTCCAGTAAGCATATCGGACGATAGGATGATGGATCGTCCGGCGTTTTCTTGCCCTTCGGTAGAAGTACAAGGCGCTGTTGCTTCCAGCAGCGGGGGAAGACTCTGTTTCGTAGACACTCGTTGTAGGTGTCGAGGAACATCTCTGGGCGAGTTTTAATTGCGACCTTGAGAGCAACGTTTGGAATGCCATTCAGGCCAGGGGCCTTGTTGTCCCCAACCCTGCGGCAGGCCGCAAGAAGCTCCTCCGTCCCAATCGGTGTTATGTTCCCGGCGTCCGGGGGCGGAACCACTTCGGTTCCTAGTCCTGGCTGCTCGGGGAACAGTGCAGCCACAATCCTGTGGAGCAGGGCAGGGCAGGGCACGTCGGCACCGGCATGGGTAGGATTGTCAGCCTAGCCATAACCGTCCTATATGGCCTGCTCCAGGTGCTCTTGTCTACCTCCCCACACAACGTTCGCCAGAATCCGCGTTTGCTCTCCTTGATGGCCTTGTTCAAGGCCCTGCGGTCTCTTTTGTACTGCTCTCGGAGAGTGTGGCAGTTCTTGCGTTTCCTGGCTCGTTGGTACAGCCTCCGGCTACGGTGGCATCTCCTTCGGAGCTCAGCGACGACATCGTTCCACCAGTATACTGGTGGGCGGCGCCTCCTTCCTGAAGTTCTCGGCATCGATGCGTCACAGGCATTGATGATATACGCTATCATCTGCTCCGTCATGTCGTCCGGCTCGCCAGTGGGTGCGACCTCTTCCTGCATCATGACGACAAAGGACTCTTTGTCGAACGCCCTGGTGCTCCATCCCGGTCTCTGTCTCCTCGCAGGTTCCACAGCTTTACTGGGTTCAGCCACGACAAGGAAGATGTCCTGGTGATCGCTATGGGTATAGCCATCCCAGACCTCCCACGTCAAACCCGAGTCCACGAGACAATCGCTTGCGAACGTCAAGTCAACAATACAGCCGGTGTCCCCTCTGGAGAATGTCGGCTTAGTTCCTGAGTTGACCAGGGTAATATCTAACGAGGCAAAGGCGTCCAGCAGGATCTCCCCTCGCCGGTTAGTTCTCCTACTTCCCCATTCCTTGGCCCAGGCGTTGAAATCACCTGCCACGATGACTGGTCGCCGTCCTCTCACATCATCTGTGAGCCGGTCTAGCAAGGCCTCGAATTCTTCGACAACAGCACTGGGTGGGGCATATACACTGTAGATGTATGTGCCCTCGACCTTGGCCCAGACAAACCCCGGAGCCGATATTCGTGCAGTTTTTTGCACTTGGTATTTGCCACACATCCAGATAGCGGCGCGACCTGGGATATCCGATACCCACGTTGCTCCCTCATAGTCCCTGTACTGTTCGCACAGAATAGCAACGTCGATATCCAATTCCCGAACCGTCTGCGAGAGCAAGTCTTGGGCTACTTCCCAATGGTTGAGGTTTAGTTGTAATATCCTCATGATTTCCTTCGTGTCTCAGCTTGGAGGGCCTGTTGGTAAGCCGGACAATGATTGCTACCCATCGGGTGTCCACTATCTTGTTTTCACCTGCAGACGGCGCAGCTTGGGGCATTGGAACACGTTTTGGAGGTGTGACCCTCTTTCCCACATCTGAGGCACTGTTTGGACCTGTCCGGTCCTTTTTATTATCTGGCCATGTGTCCAAAATCCCAGCACGTAAGGCACTCGAGGATTGTCTTCTTTTCTCGGATACGGCTGATAACCCAACCAATCCGGATTTTGCTCATCGTTATAGCCTTCTTGGCTAGTTCGGCTGGTAGTGTGACTACTGTCGTCTGGTAGCCTCCATATGCTTTTCATATAGATTTGACCTCCATTTTCGCATCTTGAGAGCCTTCAAGTTGGCTCTTGAAGGCCTCGCGTATGTCTTCTTCCGTCACCAGTTCGTCTAGGTCTTTCAGCTCTAGCACGGACTCGTGCATCAATGCCCTGACCTCAGCCATTTCTCCCAGTTGCTCCGCTACTAATAAGCGGAACTGCTGGGTCTTTTTCTCTGCTAGTCTGCTTAGTTGCAGTAAGAGGTCTCCTGCGGCGTTCCTCCTAATCTTCGCTACCCTTGAGCCCAGTTCTTTCAGTTCTGGGACCTCTTTTATGCGGCGCAGGATGTCGGCATAAGTGGTCCCCTCTTTCGCCTTGACCACTAGAGCGTCCGGTCGTGTGGATCTGGGGTGTGGGAGCCTAGTTCTTTTGGCCCCGACTCTCTGCCATCCGTTCTCATTTTCGTTTTTCGGTCCTAGTGTTCCCGTTGGAGTGCCCGGTGTCACTGCCACCTTTCGAATTTCTGCCTTGGTCTGCTTCTTCTTTTTCCTTCTTTTCGTCGCGGTGTTTTCTTTTTGCGGCGACTCGCTAGGCTCCCTCTTCACAGAGGGCCGTCTATCCAGTCTCGCTTGCTTTCCTAGGCCCGGTGAGGTCTGAGCTTCATTCACCTTGGTCTCAGGCCGCTTCTCCAGCGTCGGTGTTGCACTTTCACTCTCATCCGCCAGTATATCGTAGCAGCTGCGAACGGAGTTTACTAGCCGCTTTATTTCTCCATGCACGTTGTGCTTGGGCCTGACGAACTCGAGAAGCTCGGTAATTTTCCTCCCGAGCCTGTCAAACTTTAGCTGCTTCCTGTCGCTTGTAGTGTACGATGCTACAGTGGCCAAGCTCTCGACCACTGAAGCACTGCGGTCTTTGGATAACGACATCCCGAGGCCCGCTTGCTCACCCCTGACAGACGCCGGTACTGGGGATAGGACCCTCTTCACCGTAAGTGTACTCTCCTTCGTCGTGTTCTCCATATTTGGTTTTTCATTCGGGGTTCCTTCCCCTAGTATGCTGTCCACGGCTGCTTATTCGCCGGGTTTATCTGCTTATATCGCAGCTATCCCAACTCATGCCCCTGAGCCATGGGACCTCCCTCTATCCGCAACCCGAGGACGCGCCTGGTAGCCTCCACCTGGCGCCAGGTGTGTGTGTGTGTTTTTTTTTTGTAATAGGCGGTGGAAAATGCTATTACGCACACCAGCTGGCATGCTGGTAGTTTGGGACTCCTCCGATAACGGCCCTACCCACTAAAAACCACCTCCTCTCATTGACTAGTGAGTTCCTTCGCGGCACGACCCTTGGATATTACTTCGCTAAGACCGTCTTAGCCGAAGCTCTTCCTTAATTCAGACGTGCAAGTTCCTTCGTCCTGCGCTCTTCCTCGCGAAGGGCTTTCAACGTCTTCGCAGCAAAAGCACTCGTCCCTTCCCATTTCTCCACTGACATCATCATACGAGCCACTACATTGTCGGGGAATACGTCGGGGCCTACTACCTCTCTGAATTCTTCGCGGAGTACGATAAAGCGTGGGCATTCGAAGAACACGTGTTCTGCATTCTCCGGCACTCCTGGGCAGTTTGGGCATTCCGGCGAGTCTTCATATTTATATAATACTTATGAAGATATCCCCGGAAGCACCCATGCCCAGTGAGCAGCTGCGTCAGGTAATGGTTGACTTCTCCATGGTTCTTGTTCAGCCACACCTTCACTTCGGGGATCAGTCGGTGCGTCCAGCGACCTTTCAGTGAGGCGTCCCATTCGGTTTGCCACGGTTCCAGGCTGTTACTTCTCACTTGCGCATAGATCTCGTTCTGGCGTTGTGCCGCTTCGTTTCTGCGTTGGTAGAGTGACCGCCGCTCTTATGCAAATATCCGTATAAGTGTAATCTCTACAATAACGCACACCAAATCCGTGGACACAGTACGGAATGCACTCGCTACTCTCAGCGCGCCCAGTCGGCAGACGGCTGCTGCTTTCTTCCGGTTTTCCTCGGTTTTCATCGCGACTGCCCATATAGCTATGCCACATGTAAGCACCGATGTTGTCACTGACGTCAGCAATGCTCTCCTTTTTTGCCTTGGGCCACCAATGTTTGGTATCAACCGCAACAGGATAACTCCAACGGTGGCAGCCTTGCTGCTAGCCTGCGTTACATATGGCTTGAAACTAAGTCTCGTATCTATCAGCACTCCGAGGTACCTGATATAGGGCTGTGACGTAATGGTGTGCGCACCAACCCTGAGCGTGATAGTCTCCACGACTTTCCTGCTCGTGATGAGGACGGCCTCTGTCTTTTGCTCCGCCAGCTGTAGACCGACCGAGTGCATCCAGCGCTGAATCTGAGTGAAGGTTTCTTCAAAGATTACGTGGATTTCTTCTAAGTGCTTGGCGGTGATGACGATCGCCACGTCATCAGCAAATGCCACCAGCTTAGCTTTCCACGGTGTCGTTAGCCTCAGCAGCCCATCGTATATGATGTCGGTTCTCGGCCCCCTCCTGTGGGGGCCGAGAACCGAGCCTTGTGGAACCCCTCCTGTTACCTTGTATTGCTGGGGCCCATCGTCCGTGTCGTACTTCAAGTATCTGTTGCTAAGGTAGTTCATTACTATTCTTATCAGGTATTGGGGCGTTCCGTGTTCATTGAGAGCAGTCCAGATACAATCCTATCTCGCCGAGTTGAATGCGTTCTTAATATCGAGAGTTGCCAAGCAATACTGTTTGGCTCCTCTCTTCCATCGCTTTCCTGTGATTGCTTCTCTTGCTGTTTCTACCACGAGGCTGAATGCGTCGAGAGTTGAGCGAGTTTTCCTAAAGCCATATTGGTTATCCGCTAAGGAGTTCCCAATGGCAGCTTCCAACCTATTGTGGATGATACGTTCCAAAATTTTACCTGCTGTATTCAACATGCAGAGCGGACGGTATGATGTCGGTTCGTCCGGTGGCTTTTTCTCTTTTGGGAGGAGTACGAGTCTCTGCCATTTCCATGCTTCGGGGAAGACCCCTTCCGCGAGGCACGTGTTATAAAGGGTGATTTTTTAAGAGCTTGAGAACTTTTTTAAAAAAAAAAACGCATAAAATTTGCAAAATCTCATCGGTTCTTTATTTGAAACGTTAGATTGGTCCATGACATTTACTTTTTGAAGATAATTTCATTTAAATGTTGACCGCGGCTGCGTCTTAGGTGGTCCATTCGGAAAGTCCAATTTTGGGCAACTTTTTCGAGCATTTCGGCCGGAATAGCCCGAATTTTTTCGGAAATGTTGTCTTCCAAAACTGGAATAGTTGCTGGCTTATTTCTGTAGACTTTAGACTTGACGTAGCCCCACAAAAAATAGTCTAAAGGCGTCAAATCGCATGATCTTGGTGGCCAACTTACCGGGCCATTTCTTGAGATGAATTGTTCTCCGAAGTTTTCGCTCAAAATGGCCATAGAATCGCGAGCTGTGTGGCATGTAGCGCCATCTTGTTGAAACCACATGTCAACTAAGTTCAGTTCTTCCATTTTTGGCAACAAAAAGTTTGTTAGCATCGAACGATAGCGATCGCCATTCACCGTAACGTTGCGTCCAACAGCATCTTTGAAAAAATACGGTCCAATGATTCCACCAGCGTACAAACCACACCAAACAGTGCATTTTTCGGGATGCATGGGCAGTTCTTGAACGGCTTCTGGTTGCTCTTCACTCCAAATGCGGCAATTTTGCCTATTTACGTAGCCATTCAACCAGAAATGAGCCTCATCGCTGAACAAAATTTGTCGATAAAAAAGCGGATTTTCTGCCAACTTTTCTAGGGCCCATTCACTGAAAATTCGACGTTGTGGCAGATCGTTCGGCTTCAGTTGTTGCAGGAGCTGTATTTTATACGGTTTTACACCAAGATCTTTGCGTAAAATCTTCCATGTCGTCGAATAACACAAACCCAATTGCTGCGAACGGCGACGAATCGACATTTCACGGTCTTCAGCAACACTCTCAGAAACAGACGCAATATTCTCTTCTGTACGCACTGTACGCGTTCGTGTGGTTGGTTTAATGTCCAATAAAGTAAACTGAGCGCGAAACTTGGTCACAATCGCATTAATTGTTTGCTCACTTGGTCGATTATGTAGACCATAAATCGGACGTAAATCGCGAAACACTTTTCGAACCGAACACTGATTTTTGTAATAAAATTCAATTATTTGCAAGCGTTGCTCGTTAGTAAGTCTATTCATTATGAAATGTCAAAGCATACTGAGCATCTTTCTCTTTGACACCTTGTCTGAAATCCCGCGTGATCTGTCAAATACTAATGCATGAAAATCCTAACCTCAAAAAAATCACCCTTTACATATCCCTGAACAGCTCTGGTGCTATCTTAACCGCCGTCTTGAGAGCAACGTTTGGGATTCCATCAAGACCTGGTGCCTTGCTCCTCCCAATCTTGCCACAGGCTCTCGCTAGTTCTTCCGTTATGATTGGTGGAATCACCTCACTCGCGTCCAGAATCACTCGATATTCGTGCTCCTCTTGCTGCGGGAAGAGAGTCGATACAATTCTTCGCAGAATATTAGGGCACGTAGGCGCTGGCATTGGTTGACTTTTAAGCCGAGACATAACCACCTTGTATGGTCTGCCCCAAGGGTCATCATCCACTTCGTCAACTAGCTCGTCCCAGCATTGCTTTTTGCTGCTACTGATGGCCTTTTTTAGCATGCAACGCGCTTTCTTGTGTCGTTCCTCTAGTCGATGGAACGTGTTCTTCCCCCGGGCACGCTGGGCAAGTCTCCTTGCCTTGTTGCTTTTGGCGCGTAGCTCTGCTATCGCGTCATTCCACCAGTATACTGGTGGGTGCCTGTTATTCTTCCGCTTCCGCATGGTTGCATCATAGGCAGTGGTGATCATTCCCATGACGGCCTCTATCTTTTGCGTTGTATTTCCTTCCCTAATGACAATACCTTCCATGGTTGCGCAGAAAACATCCTCGTCGAATGCGCTCACTTTCCACCTAATCGGGTTTGTTCTCTTCGGTATGCTCTGCCTCTGAGTGTGCAGAGATCAGTCACTTTCCAGCTAAAGACCCTCCTCGCAAGACAGCTACTGACAAAAGTCAGGTCCACTATTGGGGTTGCTTCTCCTCTACAAAAGGTCGGTGATGTACCCGAATTAAGGAGGACCAAATCCAATGAAGCTAGTGCTTCCAGAAGTGCCTTCCCTTTCGGGTCCGTTCTCGTGCTACCCCACTCAATGGCCCAGGCATTGAAATCGCCTGCAATAGCGACAGGACTACATCCTCGAGTGTCTCTGGCTAGTTGATCGAGGAGGTTTTGGAAATCCTCCAGCGACAGACTAGGTGGGGCATAGCAACTGTAAAAGAAAATGCCGTCTATTTTTGCTCTCACGAAGCACGGATGCGATGTGTTAGCTGTCTCTTGAAAGGGGAATTTGCCGCATGACTGAATGGCGGCTTTCTCCGTTTCATGGCTTGTCCAGGTTTTTCTATTGCTCTGATATAATCACAGCATCTGGTCTTAACTCTCGCAGGTGTGTGTGCGTGTGTGCGTGTGTGTGTGTGTGGTACTTTTTTAATCGTTAACATTAAATTTATTTTCCCAGGGGAAATTCAAGCCTTATTACAGGTGTCATTATTTTAGACTTCTGGGTAGGTGAATATAGGGTTTATTGATGCAAACAATTTGAAACAGAATGTTAACGTTCGGTTTCCTGGTACCGATGACCAGTACAATTCATTTAACTTCGTGAATTACAGCGATTATTTCCACAATTCTCTTCTGGTATTACGTCCATATAAGTTCCCGGTACATCCAGCTCGGTATTCTGTTATTGTTTTGTGCGTTCTTAGTGAGCTATACGCTCGACGCACACACCCACAGTTAAATACGTCGCACTCGCTCTTACACCCGATGTCTCGATCGTCCTATAGATCTCTTTATTTATCCCTTGCTTTACTTTTCTACTAGCCTCGTTCAATCGACTCGCTAGCCTATCCACTGGTTTAAATGCTGTGCACTTTAATTCTGGTTTCTTAAAAACTACCTGCCTAATTCTGTTAACTTAATTTTCTGCACTTAATTCTATCCACCTAATTCTCTACACTTAAAAGCTATCTAAATCTAGATCAATGTCAGCTCACTCAATATGTCACTAAGAATTTCTATATTATCAGGAGTACAAATTGAAAATGCGGGATTTTTTTCTATTTTTGAACGTTTATTCTGAAAAAATGGTAACAAATGAATTATTCAAAGTATTGTCCATCGCTAGCCACAACTTTTTCCCATCTTTCTGGCAATTTACGGATACCGTCGCGAAAAAATTCGGCCGGCTTGGCTGCTATCCAGCCATTTTTGGGCTTCTTCGTAAGAATGGAAGCGCTGGTCAGCTAGGCCATGTGTCATCGATCGGAAAAGGTGGTAATCGGAAGGAGCAATATCTGGGCTATACGGCGGGTGGGGTAAGACTTCCCATTTCAGCGTTTGTAGGTATGTTTTGACCGGCGCTGCAACATGTGGCCGAGCGTTGTCATGTTGCAAAATTACTTTGTCGTGTCTTTGCTCGTATTGTGGCCGTTTTTCTTTGAGTGCGCGGCTCAAACGCATCAATTGAGTTCGGTATAGTGCTCCTGTGATGGTTTCGTTCGATTTCAATAGCTCATAATACACCACACCCAGCTGGTCCCACCAAATACAGAGCATGAGCTTGGCGCCGTGAATATTTGGTTTGGCCGTCGATGATGATGCATGGCCGGGGTAACCATATGATTTTTTGCGCTTCGGGTTATCGTAATGGATCCACTTTTCATCACCAGTGACAATGCGATGCAAAAAACCCTTCCGTTTTTGCCGTTCGAGCAGCAGTTCGCATGCAAAAAAACGGCGCTCGACGTCTCTCGGCTTCAGCTCATACGGCACCCAATGTCCTTGCTTTTGGATCATTCCGAGGGCTTTTATACGATGGGAAATGGCTTGTTGTGTCACTCCCAATGAATCTGCGAGCTCTTGTTGAGTTTGACACGAGTCTTCATTGAGTATTGCCTCCAATTCAGCATTCTCAAACTTTTTCACTTGGCCCGGCCGCTCTTTGTCCTCAACGTCAAAATCACCACTTCTAAACCGCACAAACCATCTCTCGCACGTTGAAACCGATGGAACATGACTCGGATAAGCCTCGGAGACCAATCGATGTGCTTCAGCAGCACTTTTCTTCAAATTAAAGAAGTAAATTAAAACTTCCCGCAAATGCTGTTTTGTTGGCACGAAACTCGACATATTGAGAGCTCAAAAAAACTATGAATTTGACACTGCGACAAATTGACACATACTGAAAATTAAAGCTATAAGACGTAGCTTTGACATGAACATAGTCACAGTACTGCCTGATGCGTATAGCGTTAGTAACGCCATCTGTTATCAAACCCGCATTTTCAATTTGTACCCCTGATATTTTAATGACTCGCCTGTCATTTCTTTTCTGTCCTTTTCGCTGTTCAACTCTCACTGACACGATTTTTCTTTTATGTTGCAAAATCTCGTATCCCACTCAAATACTAGTATGAATAAATATTTATAACTGAAGAAAAATGCACAACTTTGTTTTTTATCGTTTTCAACTTGGTAACCTGGGCCAGAAGAGTAAGAGAGCATTTTCTTCCGCGCAAGCTCTTTTATAGCCATTCCCCCCGTCTGGAACCCCTCTACGTCATTATCGGCTTCAATTTTTAAATCTACCGAGATTTCATAATTGCTCGGCTTGTCGTTACCGCGCTACCCGTCTTCCCCTCGCCGCCGAGCGAGGCCAGCTGGTCGCTGACCTGCTGTTTACGGCAGCGAGGGAATTCTTGAGCTGTGACGTAGCTAGTTTTTCTTAAATTCCGGGTTCGGTGGCTTAGTGCCCGCAATGTTCGGTGCTTCCGAAATAATAAAGTAGGCTAGCGGGTGTAACAATGTTACAATATGTATATTTTGATTGAACAATGCGTTTTTACCCTCGAGAATAAACGAAATTACATAAATATGTGTATATATAATTATCAGTATTTGGTAATAAAACATGTTTATGCGTATGTAACTAAATATATTTCATTAAAAATGTAATGTTAAAAATGAAGCGAATGCTAGTGGTATAAATATGTGTATACGTTTATCGATTTTTAATACGTAATTAAGGAAATGCTGTTGGTGTTAATATGTGTATACGTTTATGGATTTTTTAATAAAAACTAAAATTCATGTGTATTTACGGTATTGTAGTTGTTGTTGTTGTTGTTGTTTTACATTCACTATCCCAACGACATTAATAGTGGTACTTAGCTAACAATACATGCAGCATGTAAGCTAAATTGTGCGCAACAGTCCTTTGTTATGGATAAAATGATTAATCATTTCCATCCACGTAAGGGAACATGTAAATAAATATTTTTAGTGCCAATGTCCGAGGTAAGCGATGGAAATAGCGATGCCGACGGTCGTTACGACGCAATACCTATTGTCGGTTTTGACAATGATCATGCACCAACAGCTAACGAGAAAACAGTGCAGACACAGGGTGATTCTGTTTCAAGCTGGACATTGAGTTATACAAAATTTAAAAATCAAACAATTATGGTGAAGACGACGCTAGTAAATGAAAAGAGTTACAACTGTTGCAGTGTTATCTATATGTCGTTGGTACGAAAAATGAATAGTTTTCACTGCCGATTCCACCACTGCCTGAAACTTTGTCTGAGATAGATAATACAGAAGCCACGAATGATGCTGACATTGTTAATAGCGTTCCAAATATGTATAAACGCCGAGCAACTGCGCTATTAAAGTTTCTACGCAAAGCCACGAGTGATGAATCAAAAAGCATGAGATGGAAGAAAAAAGGTTGTGTGACAATAGGCAATATAGTCGTTCCAAATTCTAATATTGTCGACCTTACAAACGATGCAGTACGAACTAGAAAAAACTTTGAAACATCAGGCAGACGTTGTCGACCCCGGCGTGATGAGGCCAGGCGACAAAGGGAGCGCGGGTGATGCTCCTCCTCGGCTGACGGCGAGACGCGTCCGCAGCGATGCTGGGCTTGCGATGGTCATACGTTAGACTGGTCCTGAAAAGGACCGGGTGTCGAAGCAATGGCGAACGAGCTGTTTCTCCATGTTCCCGGGTAGTTGAGGGTGTGGAACTGAAGATGCACGTGTGGCGGTGTTGAAGATGTCTTTATTGGTTATCCTGACCGACTCGGTGGTCGATCTCCAACTAAAACTGTCCGTCTCGGCAGTTGATTTTTAACTCCCTATAGCCGATTTCTTACTCGCTCGGCAGTCGATTTTTAACTAACTGACGGACGCTTTTGCGCCTGTTTATATAGGGGCAGGTGGTCGGAGATTGGTCGGGGAAATGTGGGTGGGGTTGCTAGTCCCGACGTCTCACCAACGCACCAATGGCTCGCGAGCACCGCTTCAGGTGAATCGGCGTGGTGGGGATTTTCTTGTACTCGCCAAACCACCCCCGATCAGTGTTTTCTCGGAAGCGGTCGAGCGAGGGTCTAAGGAGCGAGTTGGCTAGTCCCGACGTCTCACCGACGCACCAGTGGCGCGCGAGCTCGGTTGCAGTTGGAGCGGCGTGGTGGGGGTTTCCGCGTACTTGCTAAACCACCCCAGGTCAGTGCTTTCTCGGAGGCGGTCGAGCAAGGATTTCTGTTATATTCCGATTTTACATGTAATTTCTTACATTCTAAGTCTAAATCTAAGCACAGTTACAGAGCGATTCCTCACAAGCGAAGGTAGGGGGATAACGTGGTTTAAACTTTATTGGATATTGCACAAATGTACGGATAACAACGTGAGTTCATCGTTAGTCTACAAATAAAGAGCGTTCCGCGTGAATTCATAGGAAACAGTGCATTGCGAAATTTAGGTATATTTAGAGGTACTCAACGACCAAGAAAAGATAATCAGATATTGCAGCATACCGATACGCATTCGCTGGATGTGGATGCGATCGGTGATAATTCTAACGACGACTACGACGACCGCGACAAAAAACACCCTGGGAATACTTGTTCAAAACGTCGGACAACAAAAGTAATAAAAGTGATTGAAAAGTAGATAAAGATTTAGAACTAGTTGTATAACGAAAGAGAGGTGAAAGATGACTTTCGAAAAAATGTACAATGATCCCTCGCATCCAGCTGGATACGCTGGTGCGCGACGTTTGGTCAGTAGCAAAAATATAGCAGACACCGCGTACGACTGGCTGACTCAGCAGGATAGTCGTACCATTCATAGACCTGTGCGTCGTGTCTTTCCACAACTGTATTATAATGTTACAAGTATTTAGACGACGACTAGTAGGCTCATCTCGTAGATCCACGTTTTTTGAGGAGCTATAGCGATAACGTCTCTTACCTGCTTATGGTAATCGACGTCCTCAGCAAATACGCCCGGGTCGAACCCTTGCCGGACAAAACTGTGCGCGAGGTGGCAAAGATTCAAACGTATTCTCGAGCGTAACGAGAGGCGTACAGCTGTTTCACTACAAATCTACCGCGGTAAAGAATTCCTCGGCAGTGAACTCCAAAAATGTCTCAAGGATGAAAATATACAATTTTGCATTGCTCGTAATCCTGATATAAAAGCATCGATTGTCAAGCGTTTTAATCGCACTCTCAAGGAGCGGATGTGGTGTTACTTCACACATCGTAATACTCATCGTTACATCGATATACTACAATAAACGGCTTACTAGAATTGAAGCACCTTCAAAAATGGTTACGAAAAAATTGGATTAAAGAAATTTTCCGTATCAAAAAAGGTTTACATCGCCAGGGTTTGTATTTGTATGTATTGTGCGATCTCGCAGATGAGACTATCGATGGTTTCTTTTACCCCGAAGAATTCACGAGTGTTCATGGGAAGAATATGGAGAAAAATAAATATTTCAAGATTGATCAAGTTTTACGCACAAAAGGATGCGGTGCGAGAAAAAAAATTCGTGAGTTGGGTAGGATATCCGGCAAAATTCAACTCGTGGATACGTGCGTCAAGCGTTCACGGTCTCGAATAATTGGAAATTTGTGCAAAATGCATGACGAGGATAAATTTTTTCTTGTTCTGTCGAGGAACAGCAGTATGAAGTATTGGGTCTGGGAAAAAGTTCGTGGCTTTTTTTTTAGTAAAATTCAACTGGTTTTCTTATAGTGTGTAAATGAATTTATTCAAACCAAATATGCTTCAGTATTAT
The DNA here is from genome assembly GCA_963942595.1 of Cylloceria caligata. NCBI lineage: Eukaryota > Metazoa > Arthropoda > Insecta > Hymenoptera > Ichneumonidae > Cylloceria > Cylloceria caligata. The sequence goes on along the minus strand of OZ012707.1, from coordinate 55,280,697 downwards.
GGACAATGTTTCGCCATTTTTCGGGTAGAACCATGATGCCATCGGTGAAGAACTTCTGTGGTTTCTGGTTGAAAACCTGAATCAAGTGGTTTTCACAAGCTTCTTTTGAAAGCAGCTTGATCCCATTGAGAGAGTTCTGCAGAGATCGGAATAAGTGATAGTCAGAGGGTGCTATGTCTGGACTATACGGTGGATGCATCAAAACTTCCCAACGAAGCTCTCGCAATCTTTGATGGGTCATCAAAGAAGTATGTGGTCGGGCGTTGTCATGATGGAAGACAACACCTCTCCTATTAATCAATTCGGGCCGTTTTATTTTAATTGCTTGGCGTAATCTCTCTAGTTGTCCACAGTAGAGTTGAGAATCAATTATTTGACATACTGGAAGTAGCTCATGGTAGACGATTCCCCTCCGGTCCCACCACACACACAGCATCACCTTTTTCGCCGTCAATCCGGGCTTCGCGAACGCTTGTGACGGCCCACCATCCCTTGTCCACGATCTTTGACGCTTCCGATCGTCGTACGTGATCCATTTTCCATCACCGGTTTTGACACGTTTCATGAATGTATCGATTTTATTGCGTTTCAGCAGCGCATCGCAGATGTTAATTCGGTATATCATGTTTTTCACGCTCAACTCATGAGGAACCCATACATCGAGCTTCTTTTTGTGGCCAACTTTGTGTAAATGGTTCAAAACAGATTTGTGGTCAATGCCTAGCTCCATACCAATATCAACACTGCTGATATGTTTATCTTGCTGGACTTTTTCAAGAATTTCATCAGCTTTTTCAATGACTTGACGACCAGAGCATGACTCATCTTTCACATCAAAATTACCAGAACAAAAGCAAGCGAACCATCCCCGCGCAGCAGATTTTGATAAAGTACCTTCACCGTACACAACACACATTTTTTCACAAGCCTGCGCAGTGTTCTTTCCTTTCTCGTAATAATATTGTAAAATATAGCGCAATTTTTCATTACTTTTCTCCGGTTTCAAACGCAAACAACTTCGCAATCACTGCACCGATTTCGATGTTTATACACTCAAAGTAACGCTCGAAGTGTCACCTTTCCAACGAGCGCTTAGTGGTGTTGCTGCGATATGTGTTTCCTGACTTATTTACAATTGATGATAAGCCCTGGTATCTGCTAGTCGCATAACTGTTGACACTGGGTCGTGTGCTATTGCGACCGGGAAGCTACTGGCCGACGGTAGGTGTGGTAGTGCTTCTACGAGGTGCCTAGCGAGTGTGCGTGGCGGCAGGGACGTTGCTCGGGCTTTACCGCTAACTATATCGTCCACCAGCCACACTAGCTGCTGTACGTCGCTGAGTAAGCTTCGACCGCAGTACTTATCGCGTTGAGCGTCTCGTTCAAGTGTTGGTGTCTCTTTATGTAGTATATGTCGCCGTTGAGCGTGCGGTTGATATGCTGCATCAGGGCCAGCAGGGTCTGTTCGTTAGCCTGTATGTGATGCGCGCTTTCGTTAAATACCCTGAGCGTGGTTTTTATGACGTGGATTTCATTTTTCAGCCCTTCCTTCAGGGTCTGGTGGGAAGTCCTAAGTTGCGTTATTTCTTCGCGGAGCTACCAATCCTCTGCGCTGTCGGACCGGGCGCGTCACGAGGAGGTCGAATATGGTCAATACCCCCATCTCTATTCTTCTCTTCATTCTCAGAACTTAGTCGCTTATGACGAGGCATATATCGTTGACGCGAGTTTCGCTTTCGCACAGCTCCGTCAGACGTCGTAGGCTTTTGCTTATCTCTCCTTCTTGGTGCAGTAGTGCAGCGAGGTCCAGCCCAATAATCAGTCGCCACGTCCATTGAATTATCGTAAGGCTCCCTATGTTCTCATAGTAGATGCCCGGAGTGCTGGCAAAAGTGCTGACGACGTAGTATGCCGTATGCGGTGTGGCTATGGTTTGTCTACTCCTTGCCGCGATCTGCAATCAGACGAGGGGAGGAAAGCGTGAGTTCTTCCTCTTTTGTTGCAGTCTCGCGGGTTTCGTCGCACGAGAGATTCTTTACTCATTCTTCACTTAGCATTCTACCTGCAAGGATGTCAATTGTTATTTTTCGAGTGTCCGGGGCTCATGGAGCTGTTTGGTAGTCGTACCGGGGAGAAGTCGGCAATGGCTTTCTAATGAGTTTCTCGCGCGGTCGGCCATACGTAGCCGCCGCCGAGACAACCGCAGAGCCGTCTATTGCTTGTGGGGTCTGGGGCCCTGGCTCGGGGACAAGGAGTCTTATCCCAATTTCATCGGGTTCCGACGCCTGTTCGCCGAAGGGCCCCCCATCATTTGTACCCCATGCGGGACCGTTTACGATTAATTAATTTCTACTTTCAAATTTTTTTTTTTTATGTCTACTTTCAAAAACAATTTTATATTTTATGTTTCTTATAAATTAAACAAGTTTTATTTTACCTTGTTGATTATTGGAGGTCCTACCTTGCGCTCCGTGGAGCTCCTCACCCACATTTATTTAGTTTTTATTTAGCTTTTAATCATCTATAAATAGCTTCAGGCGGTTGGCATGTACCGCCTGAGTTTTCCGTCCCTTCGGGACGACGTAGTTGACGGGGGGCCTCCCATCCACTATCTTGTGGGGTCCCGTCCACTTGAGGATCACCTTTGCCGACTGCCCCTTGCGCACCGTCAAATCTCGGAGGAGTACACGTTCACCTACGTGGTACTTCTGCGCCTGGGCGCTTTTGTCATATGTTTCTTTTGATCGTTTTTTCGCGCCTTTTTGGACGTAATCATCATAAGCGTAGGTGCCACGGGACTCCTGTTTCACGGCGGTCGGCAACTCGGCGTCGCATCCGTACACCAACACGTGGGGTGATAGTCCGGTCCCCGTATGCGGAGTAGTGTTGTACGTAAACATTGCGTACGGCAGCCACTCGTCCCAGTCTCCTTGATCCTCTCTTATGTAGTTTTTTAGGTATTCTGCGAGAGTGCGGTGCGACCTTTCCAAGGCGCCATTCGATTTTGGATGGTAGGCCGTTGTCTGGATTTTCTTTATTCTCAGCAGTCGACACATTTCCTTGAAGGTTGCACTGAGGAAATTGGTGCCCTGGACTGACAGTATTGTTTCCGGCGTTCCGTGCCGGCAAATTAATTCTTCAACGAGCGCCCTTGCTACTGTCGAATCCTCTTGGTTCGGCAGGGGGATCGCTGCACTGTATTTGGTAAGCGCGTCCTGGAACGTAAGTATATATTTTTTCCCGGAAGCGCTTTCCGGTAGCGGTCCGACGATATCAACTGCGACTTTTTCAAATAACCTCGATGGGGTGTCCGTTACCACCATCGGCACTCGTTCCTTTTTCTTGATTTTATTCTTTTGGCAAGATTCGCAGGATGTTATGTATTTTTCCAAATCCCTTCTTATGCCGGGCCAGTCGTATTTGGTCCGGATCCGGTGTAACGTACGCCTGATACCCTGATGCCCTCCTATGGGGGTGTCGTGATATTCTTTTATGATTTTCAGGCGGTCTTCGAAGGTGGGAGTGGCTACGCCACTGCTGCAGTCACTGCGCTCTTTTATAACGCTGTCTTCTTCTGTGCTGCTGGAGGTTCGTGGGTTGCGGCCCCCGCTTTGCCTCGCTTCCTCAGCAGGCTTGTGCGGTGCTCGGACCGCAGTTTCTTTTCTCGATGTGCCCATCGGTAGCTCCGCCGTTGCTGCGCTCGCTCTGTCCCTTTCGGCGATGCTCGCAGTCTAACTCGTGCCTGCCTATACTACCTTGCGTGGTCTGCCCCTTCCCCGAGCGCTCGGCTTCGCGGCGGGGCTGTGGGGATCAGTATAGGAACGTGCATCCACGCTGCGGATCTCTCTATCTTCTTCTGGCGCATTGGCCGGCGCGGCCTCTCTCTCTCTGTCGCATTACTGTGTTGGCCCGCTGTATTCTCGGCTCTCCGCTTTGTGCGGCTGTCCGTACTCGGGCGTTTGCTATCCTCTTTTATCTCGTGGGCGAGCTCGACCTCTCGCTCCAGCGAGCTACCATGGCTATACGGGGTATTTTCGGCTGTCCGCTTTGTGCGGTCGTTCGTTGTGCCTACTTGCCCCGTCGTGCTGTCCTCTTCCGACTCACGGACTTCGTTTTTTGCTCTCGCTTGGGCCCTCGTAGTAAGCCATATTCGACTTAACGCATGTGCATTCGTGTTGCGGTTTCCTGCCTTGTACTCTACGTTAAACTCATGTTCCGCCAATTTAATTTTCCAACGTATCAATCTCGAACCCGTGTTCTTAACTCCGAACAGCCAGGTGAGCGGTTGGTGTTCCGTCACTACGGTGAAACGGGTACCATAAATATATGGCCTGAATTGAGCTAGGGCCCATACTATCGCGAGTAGTTCCTTTTCGGTAGTCGTATAATTCAGCTCCGCTTTAGTCATGGTGCGGCTTGCATAGCATATTGGCAAATCGTCCCCGATCTTGCCTTGCGAAAGTATCTCGCCGAGCGCCCGATCTGATGCGTTTGTTGTCACGACGAACGGCTTCTCGAAGTCCGGATACTGCAATATTGGTGCCGTGGTAAGTGCCATCTTCAGTTCTTCGCATGCGGCATCCCTTACTGCTGTCCACTCGAATTAAACCTCTTTCTGGGTTAATTTTGTGAGTGGTATTTAGCGGTTTTCGAGAAATCTTTGATGAATTTCCTGTAATAACCGGCTAGTCCGAGGAAGGATTGAACTCCTTTTACGTCTCTCGGCACCGGGAATTCCCTTACCGCTTGTAGTTTCTGGGGATCCGCACGCACTCCCTCTTCGGAAATAATGTGGCCGAGGTACTGCGTTTCTTTTCGCAGGAATGGGCACTTACTCGGTTGCACGGCCAATTTTGCCTCTCTCAGCCGCTGTAGAACCTCCCGCAGCCTGTCGTTATGTTCCTGGAAGGTTTTTCTATGTATCACGATGTCGTTGACGTACACGTAGCATTTAACTCCCTGCAGTCCTGCCAACGCGGAGTTCATCAGCCTCTGGAAGGTCGGCGGCGCGTTGTTAAGTCCAAATGGCATGCGGTTATATTCGAAATGATTCTGCGGAGTGGAAAATTCAGTTTTCTCCTTATCTTGCTGCGCCATCGGAATTTGGTGAAATCCCGAGTGGAGGTCCAGGGTCGTATAATATCGGGCTCGTCCCAGCTGTTCCAGTATCTCTATGATGTTGGGCAGTGGGTACGAATCCCCGATGGTGGCTTGGTTTAACTTTCGAAAATCCACCACTACTCTCATTTTCCTTACTCTGGCGGCGTCGGGTTTCTTTGCTATAACCAACAGTGGCGCGTTCCACCGACTTCTGCTGGGCTGGACAATGCCCTCTGTGAGCATTTCGCTGGTCTGCCTTTCCACTTCCTTTTTGTGGGTTTCCGGCAGCCTATATGGGCCCCCTTCCTTAAGGGGAATTACGTGCTCCACCATGGTCGTGCATGTCCCCTGGCAGATGGAATACATCTTCGTACTCTCTACATTTGCTCTACTAATGCTCTACATTTAGAGCCGGTGTCTCGAGCACGATTTTGGCGATTCTTAGTAGAGTACATTTTTCGCCCGCCACCCCTTGCAGCTGGACTGTGCAGTCCTTTACCATGGTCTCTGGTTTAAGAGTCTTCTTTGATAATGCTGCATTGCGCTCCGGTGTTTGCCTTAAGGGTGAGTACCCCGGACACGGCCAACGGTGCGATGATAACGAAGTCGCTCGCAGTGGCACTCGACGCCGGCAACGTTACCTGTAGTAGTTGTAAAGTCGTTTTCTTTAGCTGGGATGCAGGTCTCTGCTCGGCTGTTAGAGTATTTAGTTTCATCGTTTCCAGTGGGCGGATGTCTATATTCACTCGACTAGTTTCTGCTGTTACAGTTATTTTTTTCATCTTGTCCCCTGAGCCTTTCTGACGTTGGGGCTGCTGTGACGTCTGAGCTGGCTTGCTCTTGTTTTGCCACAGTTTCTTTCTGCAGTCCTTCCACATGTGGCCCTTCTTCTGACAATAATTGCATACGACGTCTACATTGTGTATGGATTTGTTTTCGCTAGGCATTGGCAAGCTCACTCTTCCCGATTTCCGGGTGCAGTCTCGAGCCATGGGTCCAGCTTTTCCGCAGGTGAAACAATTTTTTTCCTGCCGGGATGGCGCGCCTAGGGATATTCTGGGGTGGCTTAGTGCTCCACCTACCCCTCCCTTGGGCTGCACCATGTTGGTTATGTCTATGGCCCCTGCTACAGAGTGATGCAGAGTTTGGTAATATCTCGCACGTACCAGCACTTGCACCTGGCCGTGCAGGCCGTTTTCGAAGTTGGCCTGTGCGCTTCGTCGGGTGACACTCTCGACAGTGATCTTCTGATCCTCTGTTTTCAACGGTTCGCAGAGTATTTCGACGATATCTACCGTAATTCTCTCCGTTCTTGCCGCGTATGCGGCGATGTCTTCGTTCTATCCCTGCCGGAGGGAGCTGAACTCCATTTGCAACGCGGCCAGGGACTTCCGTTGTCCGTACAACGCTTCAAACTCGCTCCTGAGTTGCGTCATGGTACTGATGGTTTTGTGTTGCAGTTGTCTTGCTGCGGCACCTTCTAATTTGCTCATGACGTTCAATTCGAGGAGGGTGTCATACTCCTCCTCAGCTACCCTGCGAAAAATCGTCTCGCAGGACTTTAAGAAGAGCGGCAATGCCTTTGCGTCTTTGCCGTCGAACGTTTTCACCATTTTTATTCCGAAGCTGAGGCTGAGCTTATTTGAGGGCTTCAGCGTCTCCTCGAACCGCGTGCGTCTCGGGGGCTGTACGGGGGGCGGATGGTGTTCCATCCCTGCTCCTTCTAACCGTTGCTGGAACTCAGATATTTGCTCTCATAGGGAGCGGATGAGGTCGTATTCGTCTGCACCTACCTCGTTTAACGTATCCGCCAAGTTTCGTCTTGCTGACGGTGTTTCAGCCCCCTGGAGTTCACGATCGAGTTCGCGTTGACTTTGCTCATGCTCGCGCTGCAGCCTTTCGCACTGCCGTCGAGCTCTTACCAAATCACGGTGGCTCCGGTCGATTGTCTCTAACCGATCCCGTACTCTTGAAGTCACCGACCGTGCTGTCGTATTGTAGCTGTCGGGAAACCTGCGCGATCTATCGTTTGCATGCTTTTGAATTCCCGCTCGTCCATGTCCTCGTCTAGGCGTTCAGGCGTTCCTTCACCAGTAGCCATATTGAACACGTCATCGCTACCTATACTACTGTTATCGCGAAACGCCGCACCCCTGAGTGGGTTTACGCCGAACTCGGCGTCCAGTCGGCCTGCGACTGCCTCTTGCCTGTCGGCGAGGATACGACCCGGCGGCGAGAGCTCTGTTAACGCCCTGCGTGCTTCGTACACGATTTCCCCTACGGCAGCAGCTAATCCGGCTGTGGAGTCTACCCCTTCGTCTGGCATCGTAGTTCCTAACGAATTGACTCTGCGTTTCTGTTTCGCTCCCCTAAATATCGGCATGTTGCTAATTTCGCGGTGAACAAAACTCTAAAATGTACCCACAAAATCTCGAATGAAATCTCTCTAGTGGAAAATATATATTTTGAAATTTTTCAAATACCTGTCGTAACTGGCTTTGGTTTATTTCGGCAATATGTATTAGTATAACGTAACCGCCACTTACAGAAGGATGATCTGGTAGATGGTCCTCTCCATGGCGATGTTCTCGGGTGCTGTCGACTTGGTGTCCTGCAGCTCCTTTCTGTTGATGGTCCTTGACGTCTTTCTTGACGCTGTTGGCCCGTTTCTTCGCTGGTTCCTGGGTTCGTCCTTAGTGCGTCGCTAATGGTTGCACGACGGCTTCTTCTCAAGTAGCTGCTTGCGTACTCGGCTGCACACTTTGTGCGTTTTTCCGCGACCTGACGAACACCGTCAATCGGGATTTTAAACGGTTGACTGATATGTCACACCGCACTGACGTACACTTCGCGCCTTCGCGTTAGCTTATTCGGGTTTTCACGAACTACACTGGCGTCCTTTGCACGAGTCGTAGTCGTCACTTCAGAGTCACTCTTATTTACTTTGTCCAAAACACTTTTGTCCAAATAAATCACGTATCACTTAACTTCAGCAGATCCCACCGCTGCCACCAAATGTTATGCCGGTACCGGGTAATTGGATTATTCGGTATTCGGTATAATATTAAAAAGTTATTATTTTTTAGGATCGTTTGCCGATAAGGAAATGGATCTCGAGTTATCGATGAAAACGCGAATTTATATAAAAGGAAGTATTTATTATAGGCAACGGCAACTTTCCGTTGTCTATTTAAAAGCCAATGTAAGAATGTACAATAATACGATGTTTCGAGTATTTCACGAGGAACCAACCGTTCTCTGTTGAATCTAATTTAATTCTGCTTTTAGTAAAACAGTTAGCCACCGGGTTTTTTCTATAATCCCTTAGTTGGCAGCTTTAGCTTTAGCCAATCGTAGATCGCGTCGCGAGTCGCCTGATGCTGCGTCGGCGTCTACCTCGCATCCTGTCTTGTATGACAGTTATCTTTCAGAATTCCATCTCTAGCTGTGTCCGCTAAGGAATATTCCTGAGAATAGCTGAAGAGGAATATTCCGCGACACAACACGGGCCATGTTGAAAACACGTTAGATTATTGCTGCTCGTACGTACTTTCTTTAGCATACCACCAAAGTCGTATGGTGGTGCGATAAGCCAGTGACCATAATGTTCTACTTGAAGAGTAGTCACAGCTATCTCCTTTGGTAGAAAACAGTTGTTTGCATCGTAGAGTGCTTGAATATCTACAATAACGTCGATTATGAGGGTTTGATGTAGACTGATACCAGGTGCGGCTGCGTATACGAGTGTTAAATATTACATTGGCGCGCGTGTCGTGCCTTCTGACGTACTGAAATCTGTAATGACCTGCCGTGTGGAATCTATTTCTAATCTATTATCATACTCAGCATATACCACACAATTTAATGGAGATGTCAATGGCACTGAAAACCGTACTTCGACCCTTACACTGCCGTGTCTTACGAGATTCCAATGACCGAAGCTACTTGCTGATAAGTCAGGTGTCGAACCAAAGACATGCAGGCAGTAACCCTTCAGATAGTCGCCCCTGGCAATATCTAGACCCTTACTCTGAAAGTGTATACCGGTACCGCTAAAGAGTGTGTGATAACTATCTGCCCAGTTTTCGTTACCACCAAACGACGGTTGAAGGGGTTTGCTAGGTATTTGTTGTCCATCGACGTATAGAGACAAGAAATTTATCGAATGATTATTAAAGTTAAACGGGTTTAACGTTGTACTACCGTTCAATGCACGGTTATTCACAAAGCCAAGACTTATTCGTTTGGGCAATGGACCTAGAATAACGTTATCCAGAGTATCGCCAATGATCTCGCTATGTATCGTAAAACCTTTAACTTCAACCCTTGTTATCGGATACGTTGCGGTTGTTTTTGCAAGCATTTTTGCATGAGCTATTAGCACGCCTGGCGCAATCTTTGCTCAACGGACGAGTAATGCAGCATCGGTGATATTGGGTTTATGCGTCACACCAGCCGTAGAAGTCTCCATAAGACAAAAATCGTTTTTTGAGCGTACAAGTCGTAGCCGTACCTTGACACCGTTCAGCAGAAATTTATCCTGATAAAAACATCGCAGTGTAAATGTCCAATCATATCTAGCGTCCAGCCATTCTTCATGTTCTTTTCACGATTACTCAGACCGATATTGGGGCTATTCGATGCACCTGGTAGAGTGTCAAACATACCGGGTGTGTCAGCGTACCATAGTGCGGTCATTAAGTGAACATTTTTAGCAGCCGGTCCATAATTGAGTAACGTTTCAATATATGCTCTATAGTGGTATGCACTGTTTGGCGGTGCCACGAGTTTCTGGTTAAAATATACGTCTACCTGATTGAAAAGGCTATGCAGAAAGTTATTAACAGGCGCTACATTGTATTGTGATTCACCTGTTGGTATAACCTTAATATTTACAATAATCATAGTGTTCGAGAATTCAGATGTTGGAGTTAAGTGGACTGTAAAATTGTTGCAGGCAAATTAATAGTCAATACACGGATGTAGTTTACAATAGTATTTATTGCTCCACCTGTCAAAATGCAGTGGACGTAATTACATAAATAAAACACATAAAATATAGAAAATAATGGATCAAAATGAGCGTAATAAAAGGGTTAATAAATGAGGTGAGCTAGTTACCACACACGATTATATTACTCGTGTGTAATTTGATGAGATTTGCTGTCGCGATCCGGCCACGCGGTTAAGCTGAAGCCCGGTACACGACAAGATGAGCCAAAAGTTGATGTACTAAGATGCCGACGTCAATATATCGATGTTATATGATGGATGAGTTTTGTAGAGACTGTAGGTCGGCAGAGTTGATCGTTGAGTCTTATTTAGATACACTGAAATATTTCGAGCATGCACGAAACACGGTGGCGATGAAAACCGCGCAAAAGCAAAACGCAAGATAGCTACGTTATTGAAAGCAGCCGTTGTCTAGTCAAGCAGTCATAAAGTGCGTGCGCGCAGCGACCTGTTGCTTGGCACGATGACCTAGTACGAGTTTCCTGGATTCTTGCGTGGATGCAACGCTGTGACCCGTGCAAGTAGTCACTTGCACGGGGGAAAGCGCTCATCCGTGAGCAGAACCAAAAAACCCGACTTCTATGCTGTTGTTAGGGTGATGCCATTTTGAAATTGACTGTTGCCGTTGTAAATAATAAGCAGACCATTGACGCCAAAAGCGTTGCACCTTTTGCTGCAACAATTACCATCTTGAGAGTCGTGAGGTTGCCAAATCTTCTAAGGTTTGCCCTAGGACTATTGTGAGTGCTCCACCCATGACAAAATGTTCAGGCGTCAGTGCACATGAATCATTAGGGTCATTGCTGAGTGGTTCCAGATGTCGTGAGGTGAGCATCGCTTTGATTTGAGCCAGCAGTTTGGTGAGTTCGTCAAACGTGAGTGCAGTGTCGCCCACTGTTCGTCGAAGATGAAATTTGACTGATTTCACTGTGGCTTCCCACTTACCACCTATGTGCGGAGCAGCAGGTGAGTTGAACCTCCATGCAACTTGGTGATTTGCGAGTGATGATGCGATGACGTGATGTTTTTGCGAGCTTTTCCTCAATAACCGACGTTCAGCTTTGTGAGTATGAAGTTGGTGCCTCAGTCAGAGTACATGACATGAGGAATACCGCGCCGAGATGAGAAACGCCTGAACATAGAGAGAAAACCATCAGCTGAGTAGTCACTGACTACCTCAAGATGGAGAGCCAAAGTGGCGAGACACGCAAGGACACAGATCCCGCCTTTGTGTGTTTTGTTTCCTCGCCCCTTCCACGTTTTGAGTGTAAAAGGAGCGGCGTAATCAACTCCTGTGTGAGTAAACGGACACGTTGGTGTAATTCGCGAAACAGATAGCTAACCCATCAATTGATGTGCCCGAATCCCTCTCTGCCGAGCACACAAAACGCAACGCAAAATGTGAGTTTTCGCAGGAGCTCTTCCGTCGATAATCTAATGAGTTAGCCGTACTTATGTTAATATGAGCTGAGTGCCTCCGTGAAGAGTCCACAAATGAGCTTGATCGATAATGAAAGTTGAGAGCCGGGAGTGATAAGGCAGAATGGCAGGATGCCTTCCTTCGTATGTGAGCGCGGACTGACCGCGACGACCTCCCACTCTGATTACACCCTCCTGGTCGATGAAAGCTGTTAGTCAACTGGAGGGATGAGAGGATAGCAAAAAAGAGCCTGACTGAAGCACTTGTAATTCGTTTTTAAAACCACCGCTTGAGGTGCTTTCGTCCAGAAGACATTGGCTACAGCCATCTATTCTGTCATGAGTGGAGCTGTTCCAGCCGATTATAACCTCTTCCTCATTTTGGCCACCAGCCTAACACAAAATGAGGCGAGACGACACAGCTTAGTTAGAGATGAGTACCGATAAATGAGATCCCAATGATACTTAGACGTCAGAGTAACATCGTAGAGAGTGTTACGTCCTGACGTAACGTCGCATTTATATTTTTTGATTTCAATTATGTTAAAGTTCTTCTGTTTTAGTTTCGCTACAGTAAAAGTAACTTTTTACATTTTTCTTTCATTTTTGAATTTCCTAAGAGAAAAGGAAAGCGATTTTGACGACAAAGAGCGGGGCAAGGTGGAGGTGCGGCTCTACCAACCGTCTCCCGGGAAAATTAATCTTGTAAAGATGGCATTTTTCAGCGCTCTTGGTCAAACGGTAAGCTTTCGAAGCATGGGATCTACTGCGTAGACCCGGTTATCGACTGCCATTTATGGAGCGATGATTCAGCGAAGCCCTACCCTCAATCCTCGACCAGGCGTTCGGCTAGTTAGGCTAGGCGACCGCACCCTTTCTTCTCACTTTTGCCTAAAATTCTCTTTCTCTTTACAAAGATGATGAAATCATGAACAATTATTATTTGAGCGAAACAATTAACAAAAGTGGAGGAACTATTGATTTAAACGAAAGATTTATGACCATTAAAGTGTTCACACGAATACGTTAGGTAAAATATCAGCAGCAAAGAGAACAACTATGCTTCCATATGGAAACTACCCAGGGCTGTCACTCGAAAACGAGTACAATCCGCATTGAAATAATGAGCTCAGCAGTTGTAATCGGGTCATAGAAGAAAGATCAGTACATCAGGATTAATTTTCTTTTCTTCTTGAGATTATGTTAATAAGTCTCTCGTAAAATATAGGAATATATAGTAAAAATACCATCATACGAGTATATACATATATATATATAGATGTCGAAGTTAACTTGACATTTCACCCACTTGTGGTAGGTCTCGATGCGGGTAGGCTTCAGAGACTGACCTACACCGATCCTCGGGAAATCAACTGGGATGGTGTTGCGTTTAGATATACCAATATACGCATACATATGAAGCACATAGTCAGAAAATTTAGATATCGATTTGGACCTTTACTAGACTCTCTAAAAATGTTCAGTTGTGCTTTGGGTTCTGCTAAAAAGGGCCACCACACATGAAATTAAAAAGCTGTTTTAAGGCAATTATGCCATCCATATTAAAGTACAAGTGATCAGGTTTAAAATTTGTTAAATAATTTGAAGCATCAATCATCCTGACATTCTTATTCACCCGTCACCTGTCTTTTCTATGCAATGCTGATTAACCACTGGTGTCGATGGGATTAGTTCTTTCGTACGATGTTGTCGTATTTGAATTTGAACAAGAATGAAGAACCCTTGGTTTCCGAACTTTCTCGCTGGTAGTGTTTAAATTTATAAAGCTGCAAGCTTCACATTTTCGATTCGCCACATGGTCGGTAGAGATCAGAGAACGGTTTGGTGATTCGGATTTTTGGTTATGTGGTATCACCAATCAATTTTTCAATTTTTATCAAATTTTGCAATTTTTAACCATTCGTGTCGATGTGCTTAGTTCTTTCGTACAACGTCGTCATAAACTGGATGACGAAGGGGGCGAAGCTGGCTCCCGCCTGAGGTGCGTGGAGTTAAAGTCACGCACCCTTTAATTTTCACGATTATTAACGTCTAAGAGGTACGTCGCACTTCCGGTGAAAAACGACCTTCGGGCAAATGTTAACAGAGGCGATCTCACAGAAGCAATACAATCCCTGAGGGATCTAGTGACAGAACTGAGAATACATTCACTCAGTATAGCAAAAACCGAAGAGATAGACGGAATACCTTGGAACACTATAAACAAACTACTAAAAAATAACCTCGCGGACCAGGCCCTGCGTTTAACGATATGTAAAAATTTAATTCGCGTACCACCCGATGAAGAAAGAAAAGACATCATTCAAGAATGCCACAGCTCTTTGATCAGAGGTCATAAGGGGGTCAACAAAACATATTGGCGGATCCGCGAGAAGTTCTTCTGGAATGACATGAAGGTCCACATACAGGAATTCATCCACGGTTGCCAGGGGTGCCAGTTGAAAAAATTGTTTCGAGTCAAAACTTGACAACCAATGATGTTAACCGACACGCATGGTAGCGCCTTCAACAAAGTATCAATGGACATCATGGGGCCCTTCCTGACAATGGAAGAAGGTCACACCAGTATTCTCACCATTCGGGATTTATTGACAAAATATTCAGTTGCTATTCCACTACGGCGTACCACAGCGGCCGATGTCGCGGATGCCTTCACGAAGAATTTCATCTCTCGTTTTGGAGCACCTAGAGCTTTGCTAACGGACCAGGGTTCAAACTTCTGCAGCAGTCTCATGAGAGACGTGGTACAAAAATTTAGAATCAAGCACTATCGTACCACGGCTTTTCATCTACAGACGGATGGTTCGATAGAACGTTCTCGCGATGTACTTGCCGAGTACTTGAAACAATTTGTCAATCAACGTACGGGCTTCATGCCACACGAACTGATTTTCGGCTCGCAATCTAGACAGCCATCGAACTGCGACAGGATAGAGGAAAACCAACGCCCAACTTACGTGGACTACCTCCGCGACCTTTTTACGAAGATAAACCGGTTACAGGAAATGGCTGCGGAAAATCTTAAAAAGGCTAAAGAACGGTCAAAAGATTATTACGATGAGCGAATCAATCCCCAAAATTTTAAAGTAGGAGACATGGTCTACGTTCTCAAGGAACCCAACGGAGGAAAGTTTGCTAACCAATATCTTAAACTCTGTCCCATACTGGAAACTCTTAGCGGCGGAAACGTCAAAATCAAACTGAATGGAAAACAGGAAAACATTCATTCAAACAAATTAAGAATCTGCAAAAGCTAATGATCATCTCTTTCACCTAGCCGAAAACGCCGCTACACGACTCTGGAACGAATTTGTTAAGTTCAGGTCGGCTAGCGCGGGCAACATCGGAATATTTTTATCACCAAGAATATTCCTACTGATAAAAATCGTAGTCGATACTTGTATCTAGGGCTACGCCATACACTCATTGTACGGTTGGAGCCTGCATTTATTGGGGGTCATATAGAGCTCGATAACGGGGCTCCTACTCATCATTGGTCATCGACGCAGAGAGCTGACACCCGCAGACATTGAGGCTGTGGCCTCAATAAAGGACCCAGTCCTTTATGCTTGCCTTGTGGCTTCAAGGATGCAAAGCCCAAGCACGGCATCCAACGAAATGGGGAAGGTGTGACGTCCTGGACCCCTGATTCCCACGCGTAAAAATTAAAAAATTAATCTTATATATTTAATACGTATATTTAATACATATATAGATATACATATATTTAATACTGTAACGTAAATTTGCACCTCCAACGTACCACGTTACATGTAGTCGGTCGGGGTTATTTTTCCTCCCTTTATTTCTTCTCTTTCGAGTTTTGCGCCAGGCACTTACGCGCTGGAAGGAAAAATAACGAGGTTGTTGACCAGACTCAGCCCAGGCTAACTACAGCTGTTCAAGGCAGAGTGGGTGGTTTAGACTGTCAACGTGGTAATAAATAAAGTCAATTCCATAAATAAAGTAAATAAATCAATTCCACAAATAAAATCAATGGATAATCCATTAAACAAAGTCAACAAATAAATGAATAAATAAAATCCATAAATAAATTAATAAATAAATCAGACAACAACAATACAAATACAGGATTCACAAATGCCACTCGGCAGATCTTTTATTTATCTAAAAAAATAAAAATTATTAATGGTTTGGTATAATATCACAATAACAAAACAAAAAGGTAAAAGAAAATATCCCGTGAATTATCTCTGGTGTTTAACAGTGGCTACTCTTAATTAATTCGACAGCAAACGTTATCGCGGCATTCGTTCCTTCTCTCACACTCTCCCGCATAGCTTATATCCCGATCGATTCCCGACAATTCGAATTAATACTCGTTTAACAGAATTCCAGAGAACAGTAGGAACAAACGATATAAAGTCAAACAAAGTCAAATAATAAGTATCCTCGAAAATTTCGCTCGCGATACGGCCGATGCTGGGTCAATCCGACACAAACAAAATAACTCTACAATCACGGGACGCCAGAAGGTTACATACGCGAAGCCTTTAATTATTCGAATCCTCCAACTTGAAAGTCGTATGAAGGCGAAACCGAGAATAACTCATACGAGAGATAATAACTCATCAGGGACACATAAATAAAGTAAAATAGAAAACAATGATAAAATAACTCACGTCCAAAATAATAATAATAATAGTCATTGCGGTAGTCGAATAAAATCTAATAACAGTAACGGACAATTTAACAGGGCGAGATACGTTCCGAACCGTGCAAATCCTTCGCAACAACGTACAAAATACGGGACGACGGCCGAACACGCACTGTGTAAGCTTACGAAAAAGATAAAATAACGTCCAACATAATAAAATAAATTAAATAATGTAAATCAATAAACGTCAGTTAGTCTGGAAAATCCGCGACACGGTCTATAACGTTCAAATCCCTCACACACGAACATACTACGAGATAACGTACTAACGCGCGCACGGTTTAACAGTAAACGAATACAAAAGAGTAACAAAAAACCGAAGTGACTTATTCCCGGCTCTAACCGCCAAACGATCTCGATTTTAAACTCTAATAGATGCCGTCTGTCCCGATACGAATTATACTCTGCGCGTGGTGGACAAGAATCGCAGGTACGACTAAGCTCTAATCGACTTATATGTCAGCGAAAAATTAAAGTGATGGCGAAAGACCGTAGAAAGAAAGAGAGTTCACCGGGACGATGCTGCGGTGATGTTTCCAGTCGACCCTCGATAATTCCAAAAGAAAGAAACGCCTCCACACGGTTCACGGTACTCCCAAAATCGCCTCGATAATCGTCTCCTCTCAAGTCAGTACTCGATTCCGTTTTCTAAAAGATAGATACCGGTACCCACGACATGCCAATCGATTGTAATAATCCCAAAGGTAGAGCGGGACAATGATATGCTAGACGCTATGTCTTCCTCGCTCGACGGTAACCGGGAAAAAAGCCCCGAGGACCTGCCGGCACGCGTGCCCATGAACTATGATTCCCTCCTAACGAACCAAACTCGGTCAATTGGGGGAATCCGTGTCGCTAGATGACCGCGACTAGCGCCTCAGCTGGACAACGCATAAATTAACAGAAGATAGAAGAGATGCTTAGCCTAGTTCGGCAGGTGAACCACATTGGATAAATGTTGTATATGATCGTCGAGCGGAACGGCTCTACATCCCGACAGTAGGAGATAGAAGATGATTGTATATTCTTGCTTTAAGTCGATCTACTGGATCCCGAAGCCAAACCCGTGGGTGCGATGCGTCCTTTCCTTCTCTTTCTCCATTATTCTCTCTCGGTCCATCTGATCGTATAATTAAAATAATTAAATACAAAAAAAAATGATTAAATATCGCCCTACATAATCCTATCAGGCCCTGCGAGACCGTGCTTGGAGCCGTCATGCGAGGAAGACGCAGCGTACGAATATTTTGTCACGTTACAATAGATATATAAATATACCAGGTCTATAAATATGAAACCGGAATTTTTGTATATAAAATACACGTTTATTGTATGAAAATGATAAAAAATATTTTATTCGAAGTATTGCCCATCGCTAGCTATTAATTTTTCCCACCTGTCTGACAATTTGTGGATGCCACGCCAAAAAAACTGTGGCTCTTTTGAGGAAAACCAGTCATCGAGCCATTTTCGTACATTTTCGGAAGAAGTAAAGCGCTGCTCAGCAAGTGCGTGTCCCATCGATACAAATAAGTATCAGGGGTACAAATTGAAAATGCGGGTTTGATAACAGATGGCGTTACTAACGCTATACGCATCAGGCAGTACTGTGACTATGTTCATGTCAAAGCTACGTCTTATAGCTTTAATTTTCAGTATGTGTCAATTTGTCGCAGTGTCAAATTCATAGTTTTTTTGAGCTCTCAATATGTCGAGTTTCGTGCCAACAAAACAGCATTTGCGGGAAGTTTTAATTTACTTCTTTAATTTGAAGAAAAGTGCTGCTGAAGCACATCGATTGGTCTCCGAGGCTTATCCGAGTCATGTTCCATCGGTTTCAACGTGCGAGAGATGGTTTGTGCGGTTTAGAAGTGGTGATTTTGACGTTGAGGACAAAGAGCGGCCGGGCCAAGTGAAAAAGTTTGAGAATGCTGAATTGGAGGCAATACTCAATGAAGACTCGTGTCAAACTCAACAAGAGCTCGCAGATTCATTGGGAGTGACACAACAAGCCATTTCCCATCGTATAAAAGCCCTCGGAATGATCCAAAAGCAAGGACATTGGGTGCCGTATGAGCTGAAGCCGAGAGACGTCGAGCGCCGTTTTTTTGCATGCGAACTGCTGCTCCAACGGCAAAAACGGAAGGGTTTTTTGCATCGCATTGTCACTGGTGATGAAAAGTGGATCCATTACGATAACCCGAAGCGCAAAAAATCATATGGTTACCCCGGCCATGCATCATCATCGACGGCCAAACCAAATATTCACGGCGCCAAGCTCATGCTCTGTATTTGGTGGGACCAGCTGGGTGTGGTGTATTATGAGCTATTGAAATCGAACGAAACCATCACAGGAGCACTATACCGAACTCAATTGATGCGTTTGAGCCGCGCACTCAAAGAAAAACGGCCACAATACGAGCAAAGACACGACAAAGTAATTTTGCAACATGACAACGCTCGGCCACATGTTGCAGCGCCGGTCAAAACATACCTACAAACGCTGAAATGGGAAGTCTTACCCCACCCGCCGTATAGCCCAGATATTGCTCCTTCCGATTACCACCTTTTCCGATCGATGACACATGGCCTAGCTGACCAGCGCTTCCATTCTTACGAAGAAGCCCAAAAATGGGTCGATGACTGGATAGCAGCCAAGCCGGCCGAATTTTTCCGCGACGGTATCCGTAAATTGCCAGAAAGATGGGAAAAAGTTGTGGCTAGCGATGGACAATACTTTGAATAATTCATTTGTTACCATTTTTTCAGAATAAACGTTCAAAAATAGAAAAAAATCCCGCATTTTCAATTTGTACTCCTGATAGTAATCGGACAGAGCCAAGTCTGGTGAGTAAGCCGCATGCGAAAGTATTTCCCAACTGAACGCCTCAATCGTTTTCTTGACCAGTTTTGCTGTGTGTGATAGTGCATTATCATGAAGCAAAATCACTTTGTGTTGCCTTTTTTGATATTCTGGTCGTTTTTCACGTAAAGCTTGATTCAAATCGATCATTCGTTGTCGGTAACGTTCAGTATTAACGGTTTCGCCAGATTTTAGCAGCTCATAATAGATCACACCCTTCTGATCCCACCAAATACAGAGCATTGTCTTCCGTCCATAGCGCTTTGGCCTTGCAGTCGATGTCGATGGTTCGCCTGGAGTTACCCATGATCTTTTACGCTTAGGATTCTCAAAATATATCCACTTTTCATCGCCAGTCACAATTCGATGGAGAAATGACTTTCTTTTGTACCTGGCGAGCAGCATTTCGCAAGTGGTTTTTCGGTTTTCCTGCTGTCTTTCATTCAGTTCATGTCGAATCCATTTTCCCATCTTCTGGATCTTTCTCATGGCTTTCAAACATATAGTGTAACGATATTTTTACGTTAGCATTAAATTTTAATCTTCTGAGGGGAAGAATTCGGGCTCGAACACTAAGATAATTAATTGGAGACTTCTATAGGAGGTATAAGTAGGATTTATTTAACAACTTGTAAAGAATTCTGCAGTGTTAGGCTTTTTGGCGCCTTTAACCGTACAACTTATTTGTGGCGTATAATCTTTCTTAGGGTTCCACGCTCTTCTTTACCCGTGGTGTTATTGGATTCCGACTCCTGCGCTCAGCGGTGGATGTCCCAACTAAGAAGAATCGAGCCTGGCCGTCTTGATCTTCCGCTCGCCTTGCTGCTAATGCGCGGTCCGCTTGGCTCGATGAGCTGTTGCTGGCGCGTCGGTCAGCTGATACAGACGCCGGGTCTGTGTCCGTGTCCATGTTGTCTTGTTAATTAATCCAAATAATTTGTTTTTCGTGTTGTTTCGCGTTCGGGCTCTTTGTTTGTTATGGTCGTGCCGTTCCCGTGAATTTCCAGCGTGTTTTCCCGTGGTAATAGTGTTCTCGGTTCGCGAGTGATGGTCTTTATGTGTTGAAAGATGACAGTTACAGTATCACTATTTTCCAGTGATTCTTAATTATTGATAATTTTTTTGATGGATTTCTCCAGCAATCGTCGGTGTTGGATCTGGACGTTCCAGTTATTCTTCTATCTTGGTGAGTCAGTCTTTTCTTTGATCTTTTTCTTATTCTTTATGTCTTGCTAAGTGGTGTTGTGCCCATCCAACGCGCTTGACAAAGCTAATAAAATTGTTTCTTCCCTAATTATTTTTCTATTAGTCCTAAAATTCTCAATTAACTTTTCCAAAGTCTGGTTGGGTATTTACCTCCTAATTCCACTTATTAATTAATTTTTCTACTCTTTATTTACAATTCTACTCCATAAACTATCCCTACTCATTGCGTAGACTTATTACATCTTTTAAGTCTATCGTACCATGCCTGTGTTTCCTAATATCCTTAAATTTTATTTATTATTCTACTTCCTTTCTCTATGTTGTACCACTATTTCTTCCACCCTGCTTAATCCTTCAACCTCTTGGTGCAACTTAACAAGTTTCTGTCACATTTGTCGATGCGCAGCGGTAACAATTCTCCTTATAGACTAATCCTACTTATTTCTAATTATGCGATTTAGGACTACCTTATGCTATTTTCTTAAGTCTCCTCACTAAACTCTACTCATCTATTTCAATGCCACCAACTTTCTCTTCTCAATTCGTTTTTTAGAATATTTTCTGTTTTTACACGGTCCGATGCTGTTTGCTATTAATCTTTTTATTTGTTCCTCCACTAACTTACACTGTATTTTGATTTGTCAATGTTCTAATAAATTTGTAGGGCTAACTCACACCCTTTTCTATTAGAATTCTTAGATTTAATATAAAACTTCCGGATTTAGCAAAAATTTCTACTGCTGTGCACAAGCGTGTTCTGACTTTGTCAACTGTTGAGACGAATAAGAGAGTCTCTCAGTTTGAAGCTGGCTTATATACCTTTGTATCTTTTCCCACTCTCTCACCTTAACTCTTCTTTTTCTAATATCTTGTGTGATTTCTTTTGTTTCAGCTTGCCCCGCCACCTTGCCCCTTCGTTCCCCTCACTGCTCGAACGAGGCCAGCCGGTTGCTGACCCGCTGTTTTTCGGCAGTGAGGGAATTCAACAGGATTCAGCCTGTTTCGCGGTCTCGCCTGGATTATACCGCGAATTTATCTTTCTTATTTTACCTCTTCTTGTATTCTCTATGTGCTACAAATAACTGATTTTATTCGCATTTATTTGTGTTTTATTTTATTCTTTTTTTTTTCCTTTCTCCTTTCCAGGTCGTGACTACGTCACAATAGAGACGGATTCTTGTATCACATTTATTTGATCCGCGAGTTGTTGTTGCGTTTGAGCGTCATCCTCATCCAACAATGCTTGCAATTCGCTGTCTTCAAACTTTTTCGGTAATCTTCCACGTTCTTCGTTTCTCACGTCAAAATCGCCACTTTTGAGTTTTTTAAACCACTCAAAGCACTGTGATTTACCAAGAGCATGCTCACCGTAAGCTTCGACAAGCATTCGATGCGATTCTGCAGCAGTTTTCTTCAATTGGTAACAGAAAATCAATGCTGTCCGCAAATCGTAGTTTCCAGGCACAAAATTGGACATGTTCAACGCTATTACAAACTATGCTGTTGTATGAAACTTGTATTGTGAGTTGAAAATCTTTGTCAGAGATGTCAACAAGGAAATGGCGCCAATGACGCGGTTTAACGGTAACTACATTGACAGCTAGGGCCATTTATGGGCAAATTCCGGTTTCATATTTATAGACCTGGTACATATATTTAATACGCATATTTGCCTCATTCCGGTCGTTCATCTACATTTGTGACTGACTAAAACATCGAAAAAGTTAAGAAAATTGTGCTCGAAGATCGTTGTGTGAGCATCAGGGAGATAGCAGCCGATCTTGGTAACTCGTTCGGATCGGTGCAGAGCGTTACGCACGACGTTTTGGGCATGAGACTAGTTTAAGCGCGAGAAACAACTCGTGGTTTCTTCACCACGAGAGTGCACCGGTTCACACACCTCATCTTGTATGCGACTATTTAACCAAAAACAACGTTTAATACCGTTCTGCAAGCTCCGTACTCACCTGACATGGCCCCGTGTGACTTTTTTCTGTTTTCACGGCCTCAAGTTACCACTTCACGGAAAGCGTTTTGAGATAAGAGAGAGAGAGAGAGAGAGAGAGAGAGAGAGAGAGAGAGAGAGAGAGAGAGAGAGAGAGAGAGAGAGAGAGAGAGAGAGAGAGAGAGAGAGAGAGAGAGAGAGAGAGAGAGAGAGAGAGAGAGAGAGAGAGAGAGAGAGAGAGAGAGAGAGAGAGAGGAGAGAGAGAGAGAGAGAGAGAGAGAGAGGAGAGAGAGAGAGAGAGAGAGAGAGAGAGAGAGAGAGAGAGATTGATTGATGTTTATTAGCTTTCTCAACTATTTGATGTATATTATTTACATGTTTATCTTACGTTTATATTGAACTTATTTAATTTTGCTTATAATAAATGCTTTTACCATATTCTTATATTGAACTAGTTTTACACAGCCTTTAACCTCTGCTGGCAACGCATTATACATTTTCACTCCTTCGTAAAACATACTCTTTTGCGCACTTCTCGTTCTTCTAAATTGAATTACAATATTTTCCGCTTGACGCGTTTCCCGACTCGTTCGAGATTTAACAACTTGGAATTTACTCGTCAGTTCTTTCGGCAATAATTTCTTAACAGCCTTGAAAATAAATATACACACATTATAATACAGTCTCTGTCTCACACTCATAAACTGAACCGCTTGTTACATATCGTCCACCTTCGTATACCGGCTGCATTGCAATATGACTCGCATCGCTCTGTTCTGCGCCATCTGCAGTTTATTCAACTCTGTCTCACCCATACCCACTAGCAGTGTTGCGCAATACTCAAAGTGCGGTGCTATGATTGCCTTATATACGACACATCTGGTGTATGCCGATATATGTATATTGCCTTATCCTGTTCAGAAAACTCGTTTTTTTTACCTATTTTTTCAACATATACTCACAGTGGTCTTTAAATCGTAGCTTATCATCTATCATTACACCTAAATATTTAATTACCTCCACTCGCTCTAACTCGGTTCCATCCCTGCATTTCAGTACAATATTCCCTCTCAATTCTTTTCTTACACTCCTCACAATCATATATTTGGTTTTTTCCGCATTCATTTTCAGTCTGTTCCTATTCATCCATTTTTCCACTATGTTTAATGCCCTATTCATCTTTCTTTCCACTTCCGCACTACTGTCTCCAGTAGCATATACTAGTGTATCATTAGCAAACATTTTTATTTCACAGTCTTCTGGACATATTTCGACTATATCATTTATATATACATATAATGAACAACAGAGGCCCTAATACGGATCCTTGTGGTACCCCGTCTTTCGTTGTAATAATTTCCGAAAATTCCTCATTAAACCGTACTCTTTGCGTTCTATTGTTTAAGTATGACCTAAACCAATCTAACACTTTACCTCTAATTCCATAATGAAACATTTTTTCTATTAACAATTCTCTATCCACTGTCTCAAATGCTCGTTTTAAGTCCATGAACATTACTCCTACTATTTTCCCTTCGCTAATGTTTAATTTCCATTCGTCTATTACGGTTTGAATCGCCGTTTCACACGAAAATTGTTTTCTAAAACCCGACTGATGCTCTGTTATAACCTCATTTGATTCCAAATACTTTTCGATTTGACTCTTTACTACCAACTCTAGGACCTTCACGTACAATGGCAACATATTAATTGGCCGGAAATCCTTCGCGCTATTGGCTTTCTCTATCTTTGGTATCGGTATAATCGTGGACGTTTTCCAACTATTAGGACAACAGCCCTCCCTTAGGGATTCGTTGATTATATCAACAAACTCCTGTTCAATTGCACTGAACGCCAACTGCAATATTTCGCTTGATATTCCTTCTTCTGTACCTTTCTTCTTCGGGAGTCCTTCAACTATTTTACCGAGTTCCTCTATTCCTCTATTCTCGAAATTTTCTATGCTTCTTTCGTTTCCCACACCACCACCCATCAAGATTCTTTTGCTACCTGGCCTTCCAGATGCATCTCTCTCTATTGAGCTTACTATGTTATTAATACTTTCAACGTAAAACACATTAAATTTGTGAACCGTCCTTCTCTCCGCCATCGTCCAATATTTTAAAATTTATATTTCCAATTTCTCTCTCTTTGGCTGGTCCCCCTCTAATAAGTTCTTTCAAGGTTTTCCACATTTTTTAGGGTCGTTCTTATTGCAGTCTATCATATTCTCGTAATATTTTTTTTCTCTTTCCTTATCAATTTCACTACCGCATTTCTTTCTACTTTAAACTGTTCCCAGTTATCATCCTTTCCCTCATGAATTGCTTCCCTATAAGCATTATCCCTTTTACCTGCCACCCTTCTTATCTCATCAGAGTACCATTTTTTACCTTCCCATACGTTTGGAATCCTACCTTTTTTGGTGCTACTATGTCCAAAGTATCTACTATGTGGTACTATCGACAAGCATCTTTGCCTTTCGATTTATATCTCCATCTGTCCATTGTCGCACAGAGTTTTTCAACACTGTTGTAAACTCTTTCACGTCAATTTTACGATAGTTCCTGATATTATATTCTCTCTGTTTACTCTCTGTATTGCTCGTTCCTAATACTACTTTTACCCACGCATGGTCTGTTATTTTTGGTTCGTGTTCCACATGCACTTGCACGCTTGTATTTGCAAATACAAGATCAATAATTGTTCGACTATCCTCCGTTATTCTCGTTGGCTCGTTTACATACTGTTTCATCCCTAAGCTTAAAATTCCTAATTTTAGTTGTTTTTTATAGAACGAGTTTCCCTTGACACCTATGTTAAAATCTCCTATTATTGAACAATCTCCTTTTATTGTTAACTCTTCAGTTATATCCTCTATGAATCTTATAAATTACGCATCTGACGCACTCGGTGAATGGTACACCACTATTATAACTCCGTAATAAATCTTATCATTGACCTCTATTGCTACACTCCAGCAGTTTGACGCAATTTTACTCTTCCTTACTAATTCATGTTTTATACCATCTCTTACGTATACTATGGCCCCTCCTGTGTTTCTATTTTCTGCATCGCACCTAATTGCATATAACCCGGCATATATACTTCACTGTCCCCGATTTCAGCAGTCACCCTCGTCTCCGATAAAGCTATGATGGCAGGTTTCATTCTGTCACCCACCTGGTGTCGTATCTCTTCGTTATGTGCTAAAAGACTTTGCGCATTCTTGTACAATATCGTCTCTTCCTTCTGTGATTGCTACTCTATCCAGCCCGTTCTCTTCTTTTCCTCTTGCAACGCTCTTTTGTATGTTGGACATTCCCGGTCCAGCGCACTATGTTCTACATTTATCTTCAGATTGTACGTTTGGTTTTTAAACGTACAGTTTACACACTTACTCTTATTTATTGTACACTCTCTTGCGTTGTGTTTTACTGCACATTTGTAGCAGGTTTCTTCTCTTGTACAATTCTTCGCTATATGATAATAGCCCCAGCACTTTAAGCATCGCTTTACGTTGACGTGATTGAAAACCGGACATTTTCTCCATCCCACGCTGAGCTTACCTTTTCTCAGTAGCTCCTCGTGACTTACTTCATCTACTTCTAGTATTATTGACCCATGGTTGATTTCTCTTCTGTTTCGCTCCTGTTCCCTTCCCTTCGTTAATCTTTTCACGATCTTCATCTCCCTTCCTTCGGTTTCCTCTATCCCATTCTGCTTTTTAATTGTGTCAACTAGTTCTTCATCGGTCAATTTAAATTTATCTTCTTCCACACTTACTATTTTTATCTTCAGATTCATCTGCGTCGACTCAGTAACTTCAAAACCATCACCCATTCTATCCTGTACTGCAGCTTTCAGTATTTCACTTTCTTCTCCCGATTCATATCCCAGGATCACAGTTCCATTACTGCCTTTTTTCAGTTTTGTTATTCCCACCGCCATGCTTTTTATATCCACCTTCTCTTTTATCTCTCTTTTAGTTTTTTCGCTTTACTGTTGTACTTTTGGTTTCATGATGATCACCTTTTCCTTTTTTTTCTTTCACTACATCGCTGTAGGTTAGCCTTGCGGTGCTCGAGCCATCTCCCTGTATCATTATTTTCAGTTCCTCCACCTGTTGTTTCACACCTTCCATTTCTGCACCAATTATCTCTTGGATCATCTTCTTTATTTCATTCTTGCAAGCGATTTCGTCCTACATTGTTTTCACTGTTTTTATCAGCCAATCTATTTTTGCGTCACCCGTTATCGATGAACTCATACCTCTGGTTCCTCCCATCGATGCTAATCGATCTCTGCTACCACCTGTTGTCAGCGTCACTGTCTTCAGAGAGAGAGAGAAAGAGAGAGAGAGAGAGAGAGAGAGAGAGAGAGAGAGAGAGAGAGAGAGAGAGAGAGAGAGAGAGAGAGAGAGTCAGAAGATTTCAGGCAAAAGCTACAAGAAAGGGTGCGGCCACTTGGTCACATGGTAGCGTTCACTCGAACCATTCCCTTACGACCAACAACGCCCCAGCGGCGACTAGCTGAACCCCTGGTCAAGGATTGAAAGTGAGGCTGCGCTGAATCATAGATCCATAAATGGCAGTCGATAACCGGGTCTACGCAGCAGATCCCGTGTTTTTAAAATTTGCCATTTCACCGAGGGCGATGAAAAAGTTCTATCTTTACAAGATTAATTTTCCCGGGAGACGGTCGGTAGAGCCGCACCTCCACCCTACTCCGCTGTCTGCCGTTAAAATCGCTCTTATTTTCTCTGAAAAAATTAGAAATTAAAAGGAAAATGTTACAAGTTTCTTTTACTGCAGCGAAACTGGAGCAGAAGAACTTTAACGTAATTGAAATAAAAATATTAATCCGACGTTACGAAAGGACGTAACACAAGCCAACGAGATGAGACCTGGGATGTCAGTGGATCATCCCAGTTGAACTTGTGAAGCCAGAGCTCTTGCAAAAGTATCTCGGCTCTGATCACAACCGGTGAGACAAACCCGAGCGGATCAAAGAGTTGAGCCACCTCGGAGAAGAACGAGGCGTTTTGTGACATTTTCTTGAGTTGAGTTGAACCTTGATGAGGATATAAAATTGCAGTCGTGAGGAAGCCAAGTCAAACCGAGAATTTTGGTTCCGCTGTCGTCCATTCGAATATATGAGCTTGACGGTTATGTTGAGGTACTAGCAAAGACCTTGAGATCCGACGAGTGCCACTGGGCGAGGGGAAACCCGCCCGCCATGCACAAATTCTTGAGCTATTGAGCAATTTCAATATGTTGATGACCGGTATCCGCCCGTCCGAAGATGACATTCACGTACCAAAGGTGATAGCTGGCACGACAAGTGGAAAGCGATGGACTTCATCTTCAGTGAGCTGAACGAGAGTCCTAACTGCTAGGAAAGGAGCAGCGTTTGTACCATACGTCACGGTTGTTAGGTGGTATGGCACTGTGTTAAGTTGATTATCCTTCCACAAAATTCGTTGAAGATTCCAGTCTTCTTAATGAATGCGAATTTGACGATACATTTTAGTAACGTCAGTGGCGACGATGTGTCTGTGGTGACGGTTCCAAATGAGCATATCCGAAATATTTAGCAACAGGTTAGGGCCAGTGTGCATGATGTCATTGAGAGACTATCCAGATGACGTGGAGCTAGAGCCATTAAATACCCTTCGTAGTTTGGCGGTGACTCTATTTGGCCTAAGAACACCGTGATGATGCAGATAGTACTGTGTTTCTCTTAAACAAGATGTTGAAGCCTTCACCATGTGACCAAGTTCATATTCGTCCATGAATTTACCGCATAGAGCGTAGAGCTGACCGTATTCGGCATCCTTTGTGATTTTGCGTATGAAATGTTGCAGACACCGATGAGCTTTCAAGTATGAACTGCTCAGATTTGCAGGCGAAAAAGTCGGAGGAAGCCGAACGATATACCGTCCAGTAGTATTACGCTGATGCGTGTTGCGAAAATTATCCGCGCAAGCCTGCTCATCTGGTGTGAGTTGATCGACCTTGTCCTTTGGAGGCTCTTCTTGAACCCAGAATTTGGTGAGCAATTTGGTGTATAGTGAGTGCCTCTGATTGGCATGAGTTGACTGGTACAATGATAAGCCATCCGAATATTGATAATTGTGCGATAGGCGATGATGGTAAATATCTGCACCAATTATGAAATCATTTAACCGAGGTTGGAGAAAATCTGGATCCGCCAGCTTCAGTTTCACCATGTGAAACCATGTTCGTGCTGGTAACTCAAACGATGGTAAATGAGTGGTGATCGTTTTGAGTACGTGAGCCAGTACCGTGACTTTCTCCTTGGTATGAGTGGAGCATATGGTTAGTTGAAATGATCCACGCCTCTGCGATGAGTGTCTTCCACCAATCCCCGTGATCGAAATTGATGAGCGCTTGCATTGTGTGTTGAATTTACGGACAAGCTCTTTCGTAACAAAAGTCAATTCTGAGCCTGAATCGATGAGAAAATGTGCCTGGTGAGTTAATGCCCGTGAGCGAACGAGTGCGAGCGCGGTTGATATTAAAGTTGAGCATGTCCGTGTGAGTTACACCGATGAAAAAACGACTGCGTCAACACCCTATTGTGTTGACGATTGTGCAGTGAGTGATCGAGCAGCGTCCGAGTTTTCAGGTGGTGCCGCTTGACGCAACATCGTGTGGTGCTTACCTGCACACTCTTTGCAGTTGCGTGTCTAACGGCATGACGAGGCGTTGTGACGTCGCAGGCAGTTATAGCACAGCCTAAATTTTTTTGCTTTCTTGCGGCGCGCAGCCACTGTGAGCTGCCGGAAATCCGGACACATCACTATTTAATGCCCCAGAGTCCGACTACAGTCACAGTGATACATCGTCTTGTTGGTGCGAGATGGCGGAACACTATGGTTTGTGTTTACCAACGCATGGTGCACCGTTGTCCGCTGAGCCCGGCCTTCGCAAAGGCAGGGTTCGCCGCAGACGTCCGTTTTGAGCCGGTCGCTTGTGTTGGAGTGGTCTCCACCATCTCCAATGCTCGTACTTTCGTTTCGACAAACTCCTTGATCCTTACGAAGGTCGGGAACTCCTGTCTGAGCTCCACGGACGTCTCCCAGGCTTCCTGCGTGGTTCGGTCTAACTGACTGCTCAGCTGCCTCACCAACACGCATTCCCAGAGCTGGTCCTTCGTGGTCAGCAAAGTCAGAACATTCTTGGTCTCTGACATGTTCGTGACCAATGATGCGAGCGACTTCTCTTCTCTCACGACGAGTGACATGCCAAAGAGTACATCCAATCGCTCCCGCACCAGCAATCTCTTATTCACAAACCGTGAGGTTAGAATGTCCCATGCCAGATTAAACGATTCACCCGTGAGGGCGAATCCTGATATTAACTTCGCCGCAGAATCACAGACGTAGCCGCGCAGATACATTAACCGCTCAAAATTGGCCAATCTGGTGTTCGAGATGACCAGCGACGTGAACAAGTCACGAAACGCTGGCTATCCTTCGTATTCGCCCTTGAAAATTGGCAGCTTTATATCTGGCAGCTTTGTCTGCGATTGAGGCGGAGTTGCTACTGGTGCAGGTCGATGTGATTACGCTAGCATATTCGTGATATTCGTGATCGAGGTAGGTCGCGGGCCATGAACTTTCCAGTAGCTCGTGCTCGTTACGAAAGTCCCCATGGACCTCGTTTATTTACTCGATCAGCATGTCGAGCAACGCCAGCGTGGCCGGTTGAGCCTCGTCAGCTAATGTAGTGCAGATGCGGTGGAGCGCTTCGATTCTGTTGTGCTGAGAGTAAACCTTCAGCACCAGCTCGGTTGCCAGCCGAGCTGGTGATCGGGTTCTTTTAGCCGTGGTGGTGCCATCGGGAACCAACATTGTCTTTTCTCATCAGGATCACCGGGCGCTACCCCGGTGTCTAATGAGTTATGTTCAGACATTGTTGTCCTCACAACCTCCTTTGAACAAAAGAAAACAAAAACCAACGAAGTTGCTCCCCAGAGCGCTACTTTACCAAAACCTGCTTGGCTGACGAGTACGAGGATGAGCTGATGATGTAAGACTACGGAGATTTTCCACGGAGTTCCACGTCGTGATGAGCTGACATGAGCGTTGAAGGTGGAAGACCCTGGTCTCCTCCTGTGCGTGAGTCGAAAATCCGGCTCGAAGGACCAAAATGTTGCGCATTGCCTTGCCTGATGAATTTTCCGATCTGAAAGATATTGAGGAAGAATGAGTTTTCACTCACGACAGGTGCGAAATAACCAGACGAAATATGTTGTCAAAGAAATTAGTTTTTATTTTCACCTTATCTCGCTCAACTACAAAAAAAAATAAAATGAAGGAAAATATTGAATTTAACGTGAATTGAATGAGCTGCACGTACAATTATATTATGTACTGAGAAATGTGAGTAGAAATGAGAAGCAGCCCGCGCTGCAAAGCACGCCTCGAGGTGAGACCTTTGTGGATGCACAAGTTGAGATTTCTCGACCTCACCGCAATTGGATTTGTGTAAATTATGACGCTGCACGCTTACCGAATATTTTGAGTCCTGTTGAGCATTTTTGAGTTGAGTAGGTCTTGAGAAAAACGGTGAAAAAGTCCGAGCGAGAGTGGTTGTAACTGTCTAGGCAGTTTTCACGAGAGTAGTCGAAAATTTCAAGATGACTGAGCTCTATGAACGTGTCGGTGAGAGTCACCGCAGTCAAGCGAGAGACCGATGATAGTCTCTCGCTTGAGTAGCATTCCTACGAAGCGCTGCCTTAGATGTTCGCACAGCAGCCGCGTGCAACACAACACCAGTGGCAACGAGCCGACACACGGCCATCATCGATCGCCGTGCGTCAGCTGATTTTTCATAAAGTAACTTCTTTATTCTCTTTTTTCTTTATTCTATTCATTGTGCAGGGTATATAAATTTCCGACAACCCAGTGAACCTTAAACGATATTTCGCGTGGCAATTGAGTTGTTAAATGCGTTTTCGAATTTTCGGGAAAATATTGGGTCTGGGAAAAAATTCGTGGCGATTTTCCCGATAGACATCAGGTGGGCTGAAAAGTTCGTAGGCTGATACATAGATGACGCTACTAGTATTAAATCCATATGATTTTTAGTTAGCCCTAACCTTAAAAATACACGTGTATAAATTTAATAGCTGTCGCACTATTAGTTTGTGAGATATAGCATTTTGAGTGAAGCAACTTTTGTTAGTTTGAAAAAATGGATAAAAAGGAATTTCGTGTGTTAATAAAGCATTGCTTTTTGGCGAAGAAAAATACTGTTGAAGCCAAGGCTTGGCTTGATAAACATTATTTGGACTCTGCATCAGGAAAATCAACCGTTGAGAAGTGGTTTGCTAAATTTAAACGAGGCGAAATCAGCACCGAGGACGATGCACGCAGTGGACGCCCGAAAGAGGCTGTTACCGATGAAAACATAAAAAAAGTCCACAAAATAATTTTGGATAACCGTAAAGTGAAGTTATTCGAGATAGCTGAGACCCTAAAGATATTAAAGGAACGTGTTGGACATATCGTGAAAGAATATTTGGGTATGCGAAAGCTCTGTTCAAAGTGGGTGCCGCGCGAGCTCACAATCAACTAAAAACAACAACGAATTGATGATTCTGAGCAGTGTTTGGAGCTGTTGTATCGTAATAAACCCGAATTTTTGCGTCGATATGTGACAATGGATGAAACATGGCTCCATCATTTCACACCGGAGTCCAATCGACAGTCAGCCGAGTGGACTGCACGTGATGAACCGACTCCAAAGCGTGGAAAGCCGCAACAGTCAGCTGGCAAGGTTATGGCATCAGTATTTTGGGATGCGCATGGTGCAATATTCATCGACCATCTTAAAAAGGGAAAAACCATCAACAGCGACTATTACGTAACTTTATTGGAGCGTTTAAAGGACGAAATCGCGGAAAAACGGCCCCATTTGAAGAAGAAGAACGTGCTGTTTTATCAAGACAATGTACCGTGTCACAAATCAATGAAAGCGATGGCAAAATTGCATGAATTGGGCTTCGAATTCTTTTCGCATCCACCGTATTCTCCAGATGGCCCCCAGCGACTTTTTCCTGTTCTCAGACCTCAAGAGAATGCTCACTGGAAAGAAATTTAGCGCCGATGAAGAGGTAATCGCCGAAACTGAATCCTACTCTGAGGCTAAAGACAAATCGTACTATAAAGATGGTATCGAAAAATTGTATGACCGCTATAATCGTTGTATCGCCCTCGAAGGCAACTATATTGAATAATAAAATCAAATTTTATCAAAAAAAAGATTTTTTCTATGTTAGCCTACGAACTTTTCAGCCCACCTGTTACAGCGAAGGCAACGCAGTGGTACTCGTGCTGGATATACCGCTGATCGGGCAGCAACGATATAGTATGCAAAAAGTATATCCTATACCCATGCGAGCTGACAACGACAGGCACTACTACATAGACGCGACCGAGACCCACTTGGTAATAGATATAGAGAATCGCAAGTACCTAAGAATGACATCCAAAGCCGTAAAAATTTGCAAGGTACTGGGCAAATCATACATTTGCCCACCAACACACCCTACTATTCCGGTCACAAACGACGCACCCTGCGAAGTCCTAATCTATGCGAAAATGGACACCCGTAACATGAAAAAATGTGCGAAAAGGATTATCAAAATCACCCATCCCCTAATCGTTCCAATGCAACAGCAAGGACGATGGTTATACGTCGCGCCAACCCCGGTTCCCGTAGGAATAAATTGTGGGAAAAATCCCACTAAGCACGAAATACTAAATAATTCGGAAATACTGGCTCTGGTAGGCGTATGTATAGTAATCGCCCGAGATTTCAACATCAAAACCATGGGGCGAACGTCGCAGATCATACGGGAAAACTACCTTCCGTCGTTTAATTTGACATTAACGGAGATCGAAGCTCAGGCGCCCCCGACGCAGACCGAGAGGACCATCCCACTACAGAGCGTACTGCGAGACCCCGAAGAGCTTCGGAAGCTCGGAGCTCGAGCCGACCACATCATGGAAACTCTCAATACCGCTGGAGATGGGATGCAGCACATCCACAACCTAAGCTTTTACTCCTTGGGTGCTATAGCACCGATAGCCTTGGTTGGCTACGTTCTGTTTAAATGTTACAGGCACCAAAGAAACAGAACACCAATGAGAACGAGCGAGGCAACAACCCCGGCAGCCGCCGAGGTAACCATCAACCTCGAGCCACTCGGACGAAAACAGCCAGTGGAACGACTGCGAACTGAACTGGCCAGGATATGCAATCGTCCCCCCAACCAAGAACGACTCGCTCGGCCCGAGCGACATTAACAAACAAAAAATGAAACATTTTACGTACTATTACACATATATTATATATTATATATCGAACCGTAAAATTGTATTAAAATTGTAAGGTACGGGAAACCAACTGAAGAAAAAATTTTTTGAAAATTTTTCCTCTTAAGGGGGGAGGGATGTTGTGTCGCGGAATATTCCTCTTCACGTATTCTCAGGAATATTCCTTAGCGGACACAGCTAGAGATGGAATTCTGAAAGATAGCTGTCATACAAAACAGGATGCGAGGTAGACGCCGACGCAGCATGAGGCGACTCGCGAGGCGATCTACGATTGGCTAAAGCTAAAGCTGCCAACTAAGGGATTTTAACGAACGCAGTTGCTAACTGCTTTACTAAAAGCAGAATTAAATTCGATTCAACAGAGAACGGTTGGTTCCTCGTGAAATACTCGAAACAACGTATTATTGTACATTCTTACATTGATTTTTAAATAGACAACGGAAAGTTGCCGTTGCCTATAATAAATACTTCCTTTTATATAAATTCGCGTTTTCATCGATAACTCGAGATCCATCTCCTTATCGGCAAACGATCCCAAAAAATAATAACTTTTTTATATTATACCGAATACCGAATAATCCAATTACTCGGTACCGGCATAACACCCGGAATGGCTTGACGATGATATACCATTGAAAGAAGTCGACACCAATCTACGCTTGCTGTGTCGTTACGCCTTACGTATTTACACAAGATGCTTGCAGAAACCCGATGAGACAAACCCGAGCGGATCAAAGAGTTGAGCCACCTCGGAGAAGAACGAGGCGTTTTGTGACATTTTCTTGAGTTGAGTTGAACCTTGATGAGGATATAAAATTGCAGTCGTGAGGAAGCCAAGTCAAACCGAGAATTTTGGTTCCGCTGTCGTCCATTCGAATATATGAGCTTGACGGTTATGTTGAGGTACTAGCAAAGACCTTGAGATCCGACGAGTGCCACTGGGCGAGGGGAAACCCGCCCGCCATGCACAAATTCTTGAGCTATTGAGCAATTTCAATATGTTGATGACCGGTATCCGCCCGTCCGAAGATGACATTCACGTACCAAAGGTGATAGCTGGCACGACAAGTGGAAAGCGATGGCCTTCATCTTCAGTGAGCTGAACGAGAGTCCTAACTGCTAGGAAAGGAGCAGCGTTTGTACCATACGTCACGGTTGTTAGGTGGTATGGCACTGTGTTAAGTTGATTATCCTTCCACAAAATTCGTTGAAGATTCCAGTCTTCTTAATGAATGCGAATTTGACGATACATTTTAGTAACGTCAGTGGCGACGATGTGTCTGTGGTGACGGTTCCAAATGAGCATATCCGAAATATTTAGCAACAGGTTAGGGCCAGTGTGCATGATGTCATTGAGAGACTATCCAGATGACGTGGAGCTAGAGCCATTAAATACCCTTCGTAGTTTGGCGGTGACTCTATTTGGCCTAAGAACACCGTGATGATGCAGATAGTACTGTGTTTCTCTTAAACAAGATGTTGAAGCCTTCACCATGTGACCAAGTTCATATTCGTCCATGAATTTACCGCATAGAGCGTAGAGCTGACCGTATTCGGCATCCTTTGTGATTTTGCGTATGAAATGTTGCAGACACCGATGAGCTTTCAAGTATGAACTGCTCAGATTTGCAGGCGAAAAAGTCGGAGGAAGCCGAACGATATACCGTCCAGTAGTATTACGCTGATGCGTGTTGCGAAAATTATCCGCGCAAGCCTGCTCATCTGGTGTGAGTTGATCGACCTTGTCCTTTGGAGGCTCTTCTTGAACCCAGAATTTGGTGAGCAATTTGGTGTATAGTGAGTGCCTCTGATTGGCATGAGTTGACTGGTACAATGATAAGCCATCCGAATATTGATAATTGTGCGATAGGCGATGATGGTAAATATCTGCACCAATTATGAAATCATTTAACCGAGGTTGGAGAAAGTCTGGATCCGCCAGCTTCAGTTTCACCATGTGAAACCATGTTCGTGCTGGTAACTCAAACGATGGTAAATGAGTGGTGATCGTTTTGAGTACGTGAGCCAGTACCGTGACTTTCTCCTTGGTATGAGTGGAGCATATGGTTAGTTGAAATGATCCACGCCTCTGCGATGAGTGTCTTCCACCAATCCCCGTGATCGAAATTGATGAGCGCTTGCGTTGTGTGTTGAATTTACGGACAAGCTCTTTCGTAACAAAAGTCAATTCTGAGCCTGAATCGATGAGAAAATGTGCCTGGTGAGTTAATGCCCGTGAGCGAACGAGTGCGAGCGCGGTTGATATTAAAGTTGAGCATGTCCGTGTGAGTTACACCGATGAAAAAACGACTGCGTCAACACCCTATTGTGTTGACGATTGTGCAGTGAGTGATCGAGCAGCGTCCGAGTTTTCAGGTGGTGCCGCTTGACGCAACATCGTGTGGTGCTTACCTGCACACTCTTTGCAGTTGCGTGTCTAACGGCATGACGAGGCGTTGTGACGTCGCAGGCAGTTATAGCACAGCCTAAATTTTTTTGCTTTCTTGCGGCGCGCAGCCACTGTGAGCTGCCGGAAATCCGGACACATCACTATTTAATGCCCCAGAGTCCGACTACAGTCACAGTGATACATCGTCTTGTTGGTGCGAGATGGCGGAACACTATGGTTTGTGTTTACCAACGCATGGTGCACCGTTGTCCGCTGAGCCCGGCCTTCGCAAAGGCAGGGTTCGCCGCAGACGTCCGTTTTGAGCCGGTCGCTTGTGTTGGAGTGGTCTCCACCATCTCCAATGCTCGTACTTTCGTTTCGACAAACTCCTTGATCCTTACGAAGGTCGGGAACTCCTGTCTGAGCTCCACGGACGTCTCCCAGGCTTCCTGCGTGGTTCGGTCTAACTGACTGCTCAGCTGCCTCACCAACACGCATTCCCAGAGCTGGTCCTTCGTGGTCAGCAAAGTCAGAACATTCTTGGTCTCTGACATGTTCGTGACCAATGATGCGAGCGACTTCTCTTCTCTCACGACGAGTGACATGCCAAAGAGTACATCCAATCGCTCCCGCACCAGCAATCTCTTATTCACAAACCGTGAGGTTAGAATGTCCCATGCCAGATTAAACGATTCACCCGTGAGGGCGAATCCTGATATTAACTTCGCCGCAGAATCACAGACGTAGCCGCGCAGATACATTAACCGCTCAAAATTGGCCAATCTGGTGTTCGAGATGACCAGCGACGTGAACAAGTCACGAAACGCTGGCTATCCTTCGTATTCGCCCTTGAAAATTGGCAGCTTTATATCTGGCAGCTTTGTCTGCGATTGAGGCGGAGTTGCTACTGGTGCAGGTCGATGTGATTACGCTAGCATATTCGTGATATTCGTGATCGAGGTAGGTCGCGGGCCATGAACTTTCCAGTAGCTCGTGCTCGTTACGAAAGTCCCCATGGACCTCGTTTATTTACTCGATCAGCATGTCGAGCAACGCCAGCGTGGCCGGTTGAGCCTCGTCAGCTAATGTAGTGCAGATGCGGTGGAGCGCTTCGATTCTGTTGTGCTGAGAGTAAACCTTCAGCACCAGCTCGGTTGCCAGCCGAGCTGGTGATCGGGTTCTTTTAGCCGTGGTGGTGCCATCGGGAACCAACATTGTCTTTTCTCATCAGGATCACCGGGCGCTACCCCGGTGTCTAATGAGTTATGTTCAGACATTGTTGTCCTCACAACCTCCTTTGAACAAAAGAAAACAAAAACCAACGAAGTTGCTCCCCAGAGCGCTACTTTACCAAAATCTGCTTGGCTGACGAGTACGAGGATGAGCTGATGATGTAAGACTACGGAGATTTTCCACGGAGTTCCACGTCGTGATGAGCTGACATGAGCGTTGAAGGTGGAAGACCCTGGTCTCCTCCTGTGCGTGAGTCGAAAATCCGGCTCGAAGGACCAAAATGTTGCGCATTGCCTTGCCTGATGAATTTTCCGATCTGAAAGATATTGAGGAAGAATGAGTTTTCACTCACGACAGGTGCGAAATAACCAGACGAAATATGTTGTCAAAGAAATTAGTTTTTATTTTCACCTTATCTCGCTCAACTACAAAAAAAAATAAAATGAAGGAAAATATTGAATTTAACGTGAATTGAATGAGCTGCACGTACAATTATATTATGTACTGAGAAATGTGAGTAGAAATGAGAAGCAGCCCGCGCTGCAAAGCACGCCTCGAGGTGAGACCTTTGTGGATGCACAAGTTGAGATTTCTCGACCTCACCGCAATTGGATTTGTGTAAATTATGACGCTGCACGCTTACCGAATATTTTGAGTCCTGTTGAGCATTTTTGAGTTGAGTAGGTCTTGAGAAAAACGGTGAAAAAGTCCGAGCGAGAGTGGTTGTAACTGTCTAGGCAGTTTTCACGAGAGTAGTCGAAAATTTCAAGATGACTGAGCTCTATGAACGTGTCGGTGAGAGTCACCGCAGTCAAGCGAGAGACCGATGATAGTCTCTCGCTTGAGTAGCATTCCTACGAAGCGCTGCCTTAGATGTTCGCACAGCAGCCGCGTGCAACACAACACCAGTGGCAACGAGCCGACACACGGCCATCATCGATCGCCGTGCGTCAGCTGATTTTTCATAAAGTAACTTCTTTATTCTCTTTTTTCTTTATTCTATTCATTGTGCAGGGTATATAAATTTCCGACAACCCAGTGAACCTTAAACGATATTTCGCGTGGCAATTGAGTTGTTAAATGCGTTTTCGAATTTTCGGGAAAATATTGGGTCTGGGAAAAAATTCGTGGCGATTTTCCCGATAGACATCAGGTGGGCTGAAAAGTTCGTAGGCTGATACATAGATGACGCTACTAGTATTAAATCCATATGATTTTTAGTTAGCCCTAACCTTAAAAATACACGTGTATAAATTTAATAGCTGTCGCACTATTAGTTTGTGAGATATAGCATTTTGAGTGAAGCAACTTTTGTTAGTTTGAAAAAATGGATAAAAAGGAATTTCGTGTGTTAATAAAGCATTGCTTTTTGGCGAAGAAAAATACTGTTGAAGCCAAGGCTTGGCTTGATAAACATTATTTGGACTCTGCATCAGGAAAATCAACCGTTGAGAAGTGGTTTGCTAAATTTAAACGAGGCGAAATCAGCACCGAGGACGATGCACGCAGTGGACGCCCGAAAGAGGCTGTTACCGATGAAAACATAAAAAAAGTCCACAAAATAATTTTGGATAACCGTAAAGTGAAGTTATTCGAGATAGCTGAGACCCTAAAGATATTAAAGGAACGTGTTGGACATATCGTGAAAGAATATTTGGGTATGCGAAAGCTCTGTTCAAAGTGGGTGCCGCGCGAGCTCACAATCAACTAAAAACAACAACGAATTGATGATTCTGAGCAGTGTTTGGAGCTGTTGTATCGTAATAAACCCGAATTTTTGCGTCGATATGTGACAATGGATGAAACATGGCTCCATCATTTCACACCGGAGTCCAATCGACAGTCAGCCGAGTGGACTGCACGTGATGAACCGACTCCAAAGCGTGGAAAGCCGCAACAGTCAGCTGGCAAGGTTATGGCATCAGTATTTTGGGATGCGCATGGTGCAATATTCATCGACCATCTTAAAAAGGGAAAAACCATCAACAGCGACTATTACGTAACTTTATTGGAGCGTTTAAAGGACGAAATCGCGGAAAAACGGCCCCATTTGAAGAAGAAGAACGTGCTGTTTTATCAAGACAATGTACCGTGTCACAAATCAATGAAAGCGATGGCAAAATTGCATGAATTGGGCTTCGAATTCTTTTCGCATCCACCGTATTCTCCAGATGGCCCCCAGCGACTTTTTCCTGTTCTCAGACCTCAAGAGAATGCTCACTGGAAAGAAATTTAGCGCCGATGAAGAGGTAATCGCCGAAACTGAATCCTACTCTGAGGCTAAAGACAAATCGTACTATAAAGATGGTATCGAAAAATTGTATGACCGCTATAATCGTTGTATCGCCCTCGAAGGCAACTATATTGAATAATAAAATCAAATTTTATCAAAAAAAAGATTTTTTCTATGTTAGCCTACGAACTTTTCAGCCCACCTGTTACAGCGAAGGCAACGCAGTGGTACTCGTGCTGGATATACCGCTGATCGGGCAGCAACGATATAGTATGCAAAAAGTATATCCTATACCCATGCGAGCTGACAACGACAGGCACTACTACATAGACGCGACCGAGACCCACTTGGTAATAGATATAGAGAATCGCAAGTACCTAAGAATGACATCCAAAGCCGTAAAAATTTGCAAGGTACTGGGCAAATCATACATTTGCCCACCAACACACCCTACTATTCCGGTCACAAACGACGCACCCTGCGAAGTCCTAATCTATGCGAAAATGGACACCCGTAACATGAAAAAATGTGCGAAAAGGATTATCAAAATCACCCATCCCCTAATCGTTCCAATGCAACAGCAAGGACGATGGTTATACGTCGCGCCAACCCCGGTTCCCGTAGGAATAAATTGTGGGAAAAATCCCACTAAGCACGAAATACTAAATAATTCGGAAATACTGGCTCTGGTAGGCGTATGTATAGTAATCGCCCGAGATTTCAACATCAAAACCATGGGGCGAACGTCGCAGATCATACGGGAAAACTACCTTCCGTCGTTTAATTTGACATTAACGGAGATCGAAGCTCAGGCGCCCCCGACGCAGACCGAGAGGACCATCCCACTACAGAGCTTCGGAAGCTCGGAGCTCGAGCCGACCACATCATGGAAACTCTCAATACCGCTGGAGATGGGATGCAGCACATCCACAACCTAAGCTTTTACTCCTTGGGTGCTATAGCACCGATAGCCTTGGTTGGCTACGTTCTGTTTAAATGTTACAGGCACCAAAGAAACAGAACACCAATGAAAACGAGCGAGGCAACAACCCCGGCAGCCGCCGAGGTAACCATCAACCTCGAGCCACTCGGACGAAAACAGCCAGTGGAACGACTGCGAACTGAACTGGCCAGGATATGCAATCGTCCCCCCAACCAAGAACGACTCGCTCGGCCCGAGCGACATTAACAAACAAAAAATGAAACATTTTACGTACTATTACACATATATTATATATTATATATCGAACCGTAAAATTGTATTAAAATTGTAAGGTACGGGAAACCAACTGAAGAAAAAATTTTTTGAAAATTTTTCCTCTTAAGGGGGGAGGGATGTTGTGTCGCGGAATATTCCTCTTCACGTATTCTCAGGAATATTCCTTAGCGGACACAGCTAGAGATGGAATTCTGAAAGATAGCTGTCATACAAAACAGGATGCGAGGTAGACGCCGACGCAGCATGAGGCGACTCGCGAGGCGATCTACGATTGGCTAAAGCTAAAGCTGCCAACTAAGGGATTTTAACGAACGCAGTTGCTAACTGCTTTACTAAAAGCAGAATTAAATTCGATTCAACAGAGAACGGTTGGTTCCTCGTGAAATACTCGAAACAACGTATTATTGTACATTCTTACATTGATTTTTAAATAGACAACGGAAAGTTGCCGTAGCCTATAATAAATACTTCCTTTTATATAAATTCGCGTTTTCATCGATAACTCGAGATCCATCTCCTTATCGGCAAACGATCCCAAAAAATAATAACTTTTTTATATTATACCGAATACCGAATAATCCAATTACTCGGTACCGGCATAACACCCGGAATGGCTTGACGATGATATACCATTGAAAGAAGTCGACACCAATCTACGCTTGCTGTGTCGTTACGCCTTACGTATTTACACAAGATGCTTGCAGAAACCCGAGCTTTTACGTGATGTCCTGGGCCGTGAAATCATCAATCTGGAAGAATATGAGGGTCCGACGCGAAAAATTATGCCTCTCAATAACGTTTACTGTATCCATTATGTTGTTTCGAAAAAAGACAATGTGAAGTGTACTTTAGATAACGTGGCAAAAATCCGATCTTGCCTCCTTTTCAAAGAACTCGACGAAAAGAGCCCCGTTTATTCGCAATCTCTCTATAAATCAACGTCGATTGAAAATTAGCATAAATCATCGAACCACGACATATCGAATCAAGAAAGTGTTATAAATAAATGTTTAAGCGTAGAGTATCCAACGATATCTCACGTCAGTGACGAGGTATCGTTGTACGGTGGAACTGTACCTGCTAACGATGAAATAACGGTATTTTACCGAAGCAGAGACCAAGCAGTAGTCGCGTCACCTGCTACACAACCATCGCCACCACCACGTAATGCACACAACCAGCAACCAGCGCAACCGTCACCACCACTATGCAACCATCATTATCATCAACAGAGGCGACGCCAATCGCAGCCGAAGCGTCAACAGCAAATGTCCAAATAGTATGAACAGATATTTGATGCTCTACAACGATCATCTGCTCAGACGAAAGGAGTATCCCCTGCTGATCGCATCCTGAGTCGCTGGGCTAGACCCGCAGCATTGGTACTAAACACAAACGATAATAATCTACTGAACCGATATTGGGTAGCTGCTTACGTTGATAAAAATGGCCATGGAATCTTTTTCGGTAGTTATGGATTGCCCCGACTCATGAAGCAACACCATAACCGTCTACGGCGAAACTGTCGCAGTTACGAGTGAAACACACAACGCCTTCAATCACTCAAGTCTAAAGTATAAGGTGAATACTGCATTATGTTTCTTGATTTTATGGCTCGTGGATATATTCTGGATGCTTTTATTGAACATTTTACGACAAACAGGTTGAAAAATGATCACATAGCTGCACTATACAACAAACGATAAAAATATTCAAACTGTAAAACCAAACGTACGAAATTTTTTAAATATAATAATAAGAAGGGCTTCGGATGTAACAGAAACACCTCTATACAAACTTGTACATAACGATTGGGATGCTAATTGTAAAATACTATGAATAAACTCTACACTTTGTATTTTTTGTATAGCTTCTACACTTTGTATTTTTTGTAAAGCTTCTACACTTTGTATTTTTTGTATAGCTTCTACATGTTGTATTTTTTGTATGCTAGCAAGTATTTGTATACCATGAGCAAAACACCTGCGGATACCTTTATTTCCATTATGACACGTGCGCGCTGAAAATTCAACGGCATGTCAAACTATAGTGAACTCGTAGAAGTAGTATCTGCTATAAGAGTGGTGAAAGACTATTGAAAGAACGACCGGGTGTATATATAACCGCAGCAGCTGAGAAAAGGTTAGTTGAAAAGAAAATGCCGTGGTGAAATCATCTTTTACTCTTTTTGTAACTATAATGGATCTCATTGACAGTATACTCGGGATCGACTGCTCCAAGGATCCTTGGAAACTCATCAAATAGCAGCTTGAGTACATCCCGAAACCCTTGCTGTTGAAACATTGGGGAGCAAAAATATCTATTCTGTGGGACAAACCACCTGAACACCTGAAGAATGACCCCGAGGTTTCTACGTATCTGCCGTGCCGTTTACATCACAACACACCAGGTTCAAAAACACGTATCGACGGTCCAGCGCCAGCTCACAGGAACTATACAGGATCTCATTATAAACCATCATTTCCGCGAAAATGAGACGAGCTTTTCTTATATGTCTGGCAATCTTTTAAAATAAAGAAAGCAGTTTTTAACTTCAAATAATTATCAGTTTTTTTACTTACCATAATTATTTTA
The DNA here is from genome assembly GCA_963942595.1 of Cylloceria caligata. Lineage (NCBI taxonomy): Eukaryota > Metazoa > Arthropoda > Insecta > Hymenoptera > Ichneumonidae > Cylloceria > Cylloceria caligata. The sequence continues at coordinate 55,237,412 of OZ012707.1, read as the reverse complement.
GCTACTTTTAAAGTTTCGGAAGATTTTATTTCTAATTAGTGTCATATAGTTTACTATATGACACTAATTACTATAAAAAGCAAAACCTCGGATATGTAGGACCCAAATTTCTTTATCGTTGATAGGACACGACCAGACGTAAATCTTTTTACCGATGACAAGTTACAATCTTCTTTTTCGATGGTAGGACCCAATCTGTGGCATCGCCTGAAGGACCCAATCTTACTTACCAAAATCTGCACCAAATCTACACTAGTGACCGTCGAATAGTCGCTCTGTTTTACCTGCTGTCGGTAACATACCTTCTGTGGACAATTTGTAATAGATAGCGCGACGGTAACAACGTACGGTCCAGCGTCCCACAGATGGCGCGTCAGTCGGTGGCTTAGGGTGAGGCGACCAATCATGTGTAGGGGAGAGGTGTCGGTAAGAAGGTAGGGGACCAATCACAAGATAACAGGGAAAGGGGTGGCCACGCCCACAAGTCTCGCCATCTTGCACCAATTCTACTCCTACCACAGCGTAGGAGAACGAGCGCGAAAGATATACTCAATAATACAGAGCCGGTAAATGCAGCAAGAGCGCAGAGCGGAATAGCTCGAGAGGTAAACACTACTAAATAGAGACAGCGATAGTCCCACGACGCTATGAGATGCGATCTAATATGCGGGATAATATGTTCTATGGTGTCAGTGGTGCAGCATTGAGGTAACAGGCTCGAGCGATGACAACTAACTTGCGCGACAGGGAGAGCACATGCACAGTGTACAAGGTCTTGAGATCGGCTCAGCAAAAAACCAGCGTTCCTAGAAGAATTCGAAAAATCGACCAAACTTTTCATCGAATCGCATCAGTGTTTGTTTGTTTTTCAAGTTGGTGTTTATTTTAAAATTGTGCGTGCTTACGTCCTAAAACACAACGCCCCACGGACAGAATGGTGCAGAATCCTGCTAAGAAACAAGGAGCGGAGAGAGAGGGACAGAGAGAGAGAGAGAGAGAGAGAGAGAGAGAGAGAGAGAATTATAACTTTCTCATCATCACACTATAAAAATAAAAGACATAGTAATATCAGGTATTCGTTTTTAATTAATCAATGTTTTATTTAAATCACTTTACACATATTTACCGTCGCATGCAACATCCCTGCAAACACGGTAATCTTCGCTCGGAGATGTTAACTACGAGTCCAGCCGGTAACGACCATACACAAAGAATTACTACGATGGTTGAAAGCGATAGATACCGCAGACTCTCGTAGATTTGTCTAGTGTTCAGGCTGAACACATAGTCTAATTAAATGATGACCCATACGCTTTGATAGACGTATATATGCAAAATTTATTTCACAGCATCGTCCATAGTGTCACGATTGCATGGTGAACATTTCTTCTTTCTTATGCTCTTCCTCTACGTCTGCCGACCAAACATCCATGTACGATTCTCTTTTAAGCGGGTGCTCGCGAAACCAATTTCTTATTTGGAAAACGTGGCGCATTGCACAATGCGAAAACGCTGTATTGCTTATCATAGCGTGTCTGAAGCATTTTCGGAAAAATTTGGGCATAAATGTGAACGATGGTGCGCCCTCCTCATCCTTCAGGTTGAAAATTTCACTACTCGTGATATCGCAAAAAAGTATAGCTTTCTCGTGACCGCGTGTATATATACGTCTCCATTTGGCGAAATTTCACGCAAGTTAGCGTATGCTTGTTGACAGTTCATATCTCCCTCGTACCATTCAAGACCGTAAAAATATTTTGAGAGAAATCTATTCTCGCTTCTCGAATCCTGTGGCAATTCTTTAAAGTGACACGGTGGTGCGACGATCCAACGCGCAGAGCACGGTCTATCAAATGCTACTACGGCAATTTCTTTCGGAAAAAATTCCGAGACTTTACCACGCATTCCCTGTATATCCACGATGATATCCATTTTCACTTCTTATCTGTGCAGATGCTCAAGTTCTTTTATTCATTCATATTCATGATTTATTATCATATTCCGCACAATTCTAACAGAATTTACCGTTGAAGCAGGTGCATCCTCAAATCGTACCTCTATTCTCACACTACCGTGCTGTATTAAATTCTGATGTGAATTGCTGTTAACCTTTTAAAATGGAGTTTCATAGTAAACGTTCTCTGTTTGAATGGTATAGGATTTCCAAACTTGTCTCTTGTATCGATCTCGATAATGTGTAAATTGTTGAGCAATGGTATATATCGCGGCGTCGAAAATGATTTAATTTTTATCGAATCTTACTGAAAGTCGTCAGCATAAATTGGAAAACCTCGTAGAAGGGGTTTTTGTAAATCGCTTGACCCCATGTAATCACTTCAGTTCTATAATTACAGACCTACAGGCCTCTTCAGCGCGCCACTTCGACCTGACAGCTTGGAAGCGATCTAAAGCACAGATGACCGACCACATGAGGTAACTTATTTATACTCTCCAAAAGAGCGTTTATTGAGCGATATACACCAGATAGAACTTTGTCTTTATCTACGCGTCGCCATGTTAAAAGATTTAAACCCGATAAATCATTACCTCCATCTCCAAAAATACGAAATTTCCTACAGTAGGAACATGTAAAAGAGTCATTGGAAAAACAATTTCTATAAGAGAAACAGACTATTCTCCGCGCATACGTATCTGACACGGTAGTATTGTAATAAATTTCGTCGTCGTTTTATCCGGAAAATACTGCATACTACTGTTGTTCGGTAGTATTGCTGAGAAAGAGCTATCGTTGGAGCTCATATTTATCAGGGACCGAAATTCCTAGTTTTCTTCCTCTTCGTTCTCTTCTTCTCTTTCGTCTTCGCAGGTGATGGAGGCACCCGTACGCGCGATAAGTCTGCCCCGTAGAAAATACTGTCGATAGTCTCATTATTCAGATCGTGGAAAATATACACGAATGTTTCTCGATTCACTGATATTCGTTGAATCTTGAATAACTCCTAACTCGAACCGCACTCATATTCTTTCACAAATGCTGCTTTAGCTGCGCTGATACACACCAAGTCACCGACACGGTATTAAGGTTTTTAGTTTTTTTCGCGTTATGCTCGTAACGCCGAGCTAAATTTTCTCGGGCTATAGAGGCATTTTCTAGAGTCACCTTGCTCGGAAGAATATGCATTCCGCTGTGCTCCGTTATCTCGGCTATTGTTCGGCAATCGAGGCTTTTATATCGGGGTTACGAGCCACCCGAAAATCGCCATTCTTTTTATTGACAATTCGCTGAAATGGAGCGTCGATGAATACCTTACCTGGATGAGTTTCCAATTGCTGTGGGCGATGGTTGGTACTGCGTGCGAGTATACGTGTGAAACCGCGTGCCACGTTCGCGCTTGTTTTGTCACGCAAAGCCTCGACCAACGCGTATTTGCTCAACACATTAATAACAACAAGCAATACCCATTGTTATATATAGCTATCGAGCGAAGATCAGTTAAATCAGACTCCCATACATCGTCTATACTACTCACGTTGTACATACGACGGAGAAATCGCCGTCGCAGGAGACGATGCATGCTATATGAATCCTGTGTATCTACCCATGGTTAAATATTTTTTCTCGCCCCTCTCCGATCCGCCTGAGATAAGTTTTTTTTCTCGAGAATAGGATGCCAGATGAGCGGAGTCATAATTCTCAAAAATCCTCAAAAATATTTTGAGGAATTTTAATATTTTTAACGATGACCAATTAAATGGAATCTTTTTCCTTTTCTTTCCCAACTGTTCGGGGGACTGATATTCGCTGGGGTGTCGTTGGCACCCTACTTGTGCGATGTTTTGCAATTGTTCGTCCTCTTCTCCCTCTTCCTCCCCCCCTTGGAGATGTCGTTGTCCGCCGTGAGTATTAAATCTCTGTTTGAGTATGCAGTCTCGGCTTCGTTGTTGCTATTTGCTATGGTATTGCTGCTATGGCTGCTGCTGCTATCACTATCTCGTGGTAAAATGAGACGCCGCTGCGGTGTCGAGTATAATATAGGTGTAGGGTCGTATTGTAACTTAGAATTGCCAATAAATTCACTTGTCATCTGTATCATTCGCAGGAGTTAGGCAAAGTGAGATCGGTCGACGGGTTTCTCGCGGTTTCTAGCACGCATAGCAACAAGATTAACGATGCTGGATTTTGAAATTCTTTTGCCGTCTACGGAAACAACACCGTTACGATCCCATGTCATTTATTTTACCGGCGGTACTACGATGCAAATTGCGAAGCATTGATATTGCTTTAGAATAACATTTTTTTGGTACGCTATTGATAATAAGTGTTTCATTGAGCCAAGATTTTACTTCGGTCATTAAAACGTCATTAATTTTATTCTCATGGCTATCGAGTACTGCTATTTTTCGTATTGATGGAATATTCGGTACTGTATTAATGGACTCGACCAAGTGAAGGTAACTGTAGAACCTGCTGGTACGCTGTCCATTTCTCTCTCTCACTCTTGTACTCGTAAGAATTTAGAATTTTACTCAGCTCAGAGTCGAGCCGCAATAACGATGTACCGGTGGTTTGTACGAAGGGGGAAGACTCTGTAATAGTAGTAGTAGTAACATTAGTGGCTATACCTGCGAAACGATGTAGATTATTATGAGGAATAAGGACCATCTTTCCGGCATATTCCATGACTTCTATAGGCCAAGACAGGCACAAGAAGCAACTTGAGAAATCCGACACAGTGCTCGACGATGATCCTCCCCGTGCCACTCCAATTTCCCTTTTTGGCGGCTAGTCGTTGAAGAATTGTCGCGTGCCTCCGAAGATGATTCTTTTGCACGTTGTTTAGGCTCACGTTTCCCTGTAAAAGGTTTCGAGCACATACGCATATACATCGTACGAGCGCTGCATCTGCTTTGCGCAAAACTGCATGTCGCAGCTCTTGCTTCAGATAACACAGTACCTGCAACTAATTATTTGCTTTTTATCGATAGGTCCGTACCACGCTATTTCAAGCGCATTACTGGTACATCCCGCGTCGCATTGCGAACCTTTATTGCTTTACGAGGCACGTAAACGCAATCGTATTAGTCTTCTGAAAATATACAGCCCTGAAATCGACAATTATCAGGCGTCGAATGTTTCAAGTCGAATACTAGTTATCCGTGCGGTGCAGCTGTTGCATCGAAATTTACCTCCCACAAAAATCTGGGATTCTTGGGACATATCTGGCATTCTAGATGTTGAATTTGAGCGTGATCTCGTGGATATTGCAAGACAACAGTATAATTAGCGTTTAAGAAGATATGGCGCTGCCTGTGATTCTGATGGATGAAATTCTGCGTAATGAAGATGACACTAAGATTTTTATGATGATATTTTTATGATCGATCTCTTCACTAAGGGTGAAAAGATCGATCACAGTATTGTTCGATGCCTCGCGCATTAGGTCGAAAATGACCACAAGTGTAAACTTAGTATCATTCGAGTCATTTACTGTTTGCAGGAACTTTGTTGTCCCTCGCGAAATTCGATTTTATCACCGTACTCTGAATACCCGGACTGCCACTCTGAGTAATAAAAAGTATTCGCTCGAACGGGACATCCGTAATTTCGCGAATGTATTTCAAGAATTTTTTGACAAAATATGTTTAACCAGAGTCCGTAGGACCGCGTATAACGGCTGCCCATGCATGTTTCCAACGTGTATCAATATCGATGACTGTTTATCAAAACTAATCAGCTAACTCTTGAATAAGCTTATACCACAACGGGGGCGGCGTACCCCCGCCATATGCTATTTTCGCGGCCTTGACGAGCGCAGAACGCCTGCACTAGCTGATGAGGCTCATGCCTGCGGTTTAAGCTGACGTTTACTCCGCATGTAAATTAAATAACTATAGTTTTTAGATTCTCACTGTTATGCCGGTACCGCGTAATTGGATTATTCGGTATTCGGTATAATATTTAAAAGATATTATTTTCGGGATCGTTTGCCGATAAGGAGATGAATCTCGAGTTATTGATGGAAACACGAATTTATATAAAAGGAAGTATTTATTATAGGCAACGGTAACTTTCCGTTGTCTATTTAAAAGTTAAAGTAAGAAAGTACAATAAAGTTATTTCGAGTCTTTACGAGGAACCAACCCGTTCTATCTTGAGTCTAATTTAATACTGTCTTTTCGTAAAGCAGTTGCTAACTGTCTTCACGAAAATCCTTTAGTTTGCGTTTTTACTGTTAGCCTATCGTCGAACGTCAAGCGAGTCGCCTCATGCTGCGTCGGCATTCCTGGTGTCGATCGTACGATCGGGCATTGGACTTCGTTTCCTGTCTTGAACGAATTCCAATGTTTCTTTGCTATGGAATATTCCCGAATATATGAAATACGGGGTGGAATATTCCGCGGCACAACATCACAAATAAAGCAATATTTTCATTTCACTATGCATACGGCTGTTATTGCAAAATTTACGAATTATGGAATTCTAAACTACAGTTTTATAACCACGGAGACAGGACAAGAGAGTCGGAACAAATGAAAACACTCGATAAGAAAGACGGGACAAAGGGAATCAACGATGAAAAAGTCAGAACAAAAGGAACGGTAAAGAGACAGCAGTTACTGCTACGGATAGCAGTACAAAAAGAACGAGCAGACAATGGTTTTATACATAATAAATCAATATTTCTATTCTGTTTATGTATTGTACATAGTAAATACCATACATGAAATTAGACAAAAAGTTTATTTTTTAATTCCGCGAATTCACCCATAAGACATAAACCTATATACCTTTTTCGCTATATTTATTAGCGTATTTCACACTTGCCATACGGTACAGTAGAGTTCTTCCCATGCCGCTTTCGCTTCACGTTCGCATGATTACGTTTCTTTACGTGTTACTACCTGATGAAATTCTGTGCGTCGTATAGCGTCGAATTTTGAAATAATAGGTGCGCTCCTAGCTCTTACTTTACATTTTTCGATAGTCGTACCGTCGGATTTACGAACAATGTACTCGTAAATCTTCGTTCCTCCCAAAACGAACGAACTTATATAATTACCTGGCCTATATTCGTTTATCATCCGTAAGATCTCTGAGACATTGACCGATTGGTGGCTCATACTCGTTGCTACCGGCGCCACTCATGTAAATACAGGAGTCCGAATCGCAGTACAATATTCGCCTACCGAGTCCCCCAAGATAACTGTATAGTTTTAGGCGAGCCTGTGCCGTCGTGTATGCTGTAATCACGGTGTTCGATTTCGGGGATGGTTGAATAGCATCGCGGTTGCTTACATAGTTCACATACATGATGTTGTGATAAACCGATAGCATATCCGTCACCTCAATCTCCAGACTCGTTAGTAAATTCAGTAGCTCCGAGCGCGTGAAAACAATAACGGTTTTCGTGAGACTCTCGCGTTGACCAAACTTTCCCCAACACGAATTAAGTGCCAATTTTGCGAGGGATCGTAAACCGGGATTTGTTACCCTCAGACTTTTCGTACAATGCTATGAAGCGCTCTATTGCATCCCCGTCATCGTTACACTTTGCTGGCGGTCCACTCGCCTCCAGTTTTATTTTTAGAAATGTATCGATGTACTGGGTAAAATATCCGCCTCGCTTCACTGTCGAGTCATACTGCATAAGAAAGTATTGCCAAATTTCATCGATACGGGTAACCTTATATCCGAGCACGACAGCTTTTCCCAACTCGTTCAAAATCCATGTACCGCCAAACGCTCGTTCAGTCACGTCATTGTGTGTGCAGTCCGCATATGTGTCTATGTCTGTACAGCATGTTTTATACAGGGGGGACAGTAATTTTCTATTCATGCGAACAGACTTTACAAGCAGATACAAATCGCGCGGTGCTACTGCGGTGGACTTCACAAGACCCCCGACGACACTTAGATCGATTTCATGTACTACAAGTTCTCGACACTCGTCACCTATGTACAATTTCGGATATCCAACGGGATATTTTGTATTCTTACACACATACATTGATACAATAAGCACACATCGTAGCGTATCTGCTCCCCATTCGCGATGTCGTGCAGACTCACAAAATTTGCCAAGACCGACAAAGAATGCATTGCGTGGTTCGAGAGACGCCTGCTTGACCATGGAGTGGTTTTTTGCGTATAACAACATATTCTCGTTATTCTCCAGTAATCTGTCAAAATCGCATTCCCATATCTCGATGAGAGTGTAGCCTCTCGATCTGATTCGCCCGGAAATAAGAACGGTATGCTCGTATCGCTGTATCGCCATTGTATCGCCGAATTGCATTCGAGCATCTCTATTCACGCGGTAACATCGCGGACACCCGTGCCAAAAGCAGCCGTGAAATTGAAGAACGTGATGAACTCCCGCCTCCACATACTATCGGTCGACCGCTCGTAGGCCAGTTGGAGGGCAATACTTTCTCGTGCGTCCAATGCATGAGCGATAACGCATTGCGCTCGCGCACGAGCCATACGAGCCATACGACGGCTTAGCGCGAAAGCATATCGCCCCAGCGGTACCCCCCTGGTGGTAATACTGCAATCCTTCTATAGAAAATTCTTTCGAAAGACTGTCATACATGCTGATGCTATCGTGCAAGCTTCTGTAAAGGGGCACACGATTCCGCAACGTATATGGTAAGTAGCTCGGGAAAAGCTAGACACGCGCGTTTCAAGACCGTAACGTCACAAAATCAAATTTATAATCGACGCGATTCAATTGTTCCTCAAACTATTTTTAAAATCTCTCGCGATGCGCTGACAACATTGTATCGGGTGAGTAAAAATGCAGAGGCAGATGACCTGTGTAATTCCAATATTCCGATGTGTTGAATAAATGCGGAAATGTACCACTTGCGACATGTGACCTTTTGCCACATTATCCGCAGAACCAAAGGCCTTAGGTAAAGCTCTAGGAGCCATAGGTAAATAGTTTAGACAGAGCGGGCAACTGTGGTTTTGCACTTCGATTAGATACGGTAGAATAAAATGCGAAACCTCTTGCATTATGAGCAATACAGATGGTCTTTTCAAACCTTTGCAATATTTCCAATTTCTCGAGCTCCCTAACATTGATAAACCAAATTCGCGTTTACCACATACAGCACAATCGATATCTACATCTGTGATATCAAGACATGTCATGCGTACGCATTCGTGAAACACATAAATTTCCCTCGTGAATTCGTGTCCATTTATCGACGTGCAATTTTTCGTAGGCTGCGTCTCAAAATCATAAAACAAAAATCTCGTCGAAGTCTTGTCTTTATTTTCCCATTGGCGCTTCGGGTTTCTTAAGAGGTGCTATAAAACACGCATGAGTAGTCGGTTGATTTTACTCGCATGTAATACGAAACGATATACCACATACATTCATCATTTATCTGTGGTTTTTATCATACGCGAGCAGCCTCTATAGATTTTCTATGCTTTACAGATACTGTACCGTCTATATTTATGGGACGTAATACCCGCGGAGCCTCCACCATTGTGATGAGCTAAGCAAAAAACGCCAAAGAAGAAACGATTACAGTCTGCGCGATACTCAGACTCAGAGTGCTGGATAATCAGCTGGCGCACAGCGATCGATAATGGACGACTGCGAGACCAAAATTCTTGGTCTGATTTGGCTTCCTAATGAAGACAAGTTCACATTCGCATCCCGGTTCAGCTCAACTCAGAAGAATTTCACAAAATGCCTCGTTCTTTTCGAGGTGGCTCAACTCTTTGATCCACTCGGTTTCGTCTCACCGGTTGTGATAAGAGCCAAAATACTCTTGCAAGAGCTTTGGCTTCACAAACTCAGCTGGGATGAACCACTGCCATCTCAGGTCTCAGCACGATGGACTGCAATAAGAGAAGATCTCAAAAGCCTGGCCAGGCTCTCAATTCTTCGTTGGTTCAATACATGGAGCAACTCAACAGTGGAATTGCATGGCTTCTCTGATGCATTTCTACTGGCCATAGCCGCAGTGATCTACATCACTGTCCACTCAATGTCCACAGGAAAGGTGGTTTCACTTATCTGCTCAAAAACGCGCGTGGCACGACTCAAGAAGCTTATACCATACCACGGCTTAAACTGACAGCTGCACTGTTACTAGCAAAATTGGTTGCATACGTTCAAGCCAAGCTCAAGATCAAAGTCTCATCTACTCACCTGTGAACGGACTCGTCGATAACTCTTACCTGGATCAAAGCGCATCCTGCTCGGTGGAAAGACTATGTTTGAAACCGAGTATCTCAGATACAAGGACTCACACCCAATGCTCAGTGGCGTCACGTCTCAGGCACAAGCAATCCTGCAGATTGTGCCTCGCGGGGTATCTCAACAGCTCAATTGGCCTCTCATCAGTTGTGGTGGTCGGGTCCACCGTGGATGGTGAAACCTATTGAATTTTTGCCGAAAACTTCAACTAATTCTGAGGATTTGCACAATATGGAAGCCCGGCCGGGGTTAGCTCTTCTCGCGGCAACTGTGACGCCAGAGTACCATTGGGAGCGGATTTATCGCTGTTCCTTACTCACAAAATTGTGTCGTCTTACTTAATTTTGTGTCAGAGTAGTGACCAGAATGAGGAAGAGGTTAGAATCGGCAGGAACCGCTCCTTTCACAGCAGAGGAGATGGCTGCAGCAAAAGTTTTTTGCACACGAGCAACACAAGCCGTATTTTTCAAACACGAGTTACAAGTACTGCAGTCAGACTCTTCTCTTCCTTCCTCTCACCCCTTCAGTCGACTAACAGCTTTCATCGACCAGGAGGGTGTACTCAGAGTAGGAGGTCGCCTTGCTCAATCAGCACTCACATATGAAGGAAGACCCCCTGCCATTCTACCTCGTCATTCTCGATTCTCAACTCTCATTATTGATCAAGCTCACGTGCGGACTCTTCACGGAGGCACTCAGCTCACATTGGCTCAAATAAGGCTAACTCATTGGATCGTCGGCGGAAGAGCTCCTGTAAAATCACACATTTTACATTGCGTTGTGTGTGCTCGGCAGAGAGGAGTTCGGGCTCAACAATTGATGGGTCAGCTTCCTCTGGCACGAGTCACACCAACGCGCGCATTCGCTCACACAGGAGTTGACTACGCCGGCCCTCTTACACTCAAAACTTGGAAGGGGCGAGGAAATAAAACACACAAAGGCTGGATCTGTGTTTTTGTGTGTCTCGCCACTAGCTCTACATGCCAAGGTCGTTAGCGACTACTCAGCTGATGGCTTCCTCTCAGTGTTCAGGCGTTTCTCATCTCGACGCGGCCTTCCTCACACTCTATATTCTGACTGTGGCACGAACTTTATTGGTGCTCACACATCCATACGTCAGCTGTTCAGGAAGGCCTCCTAAGAACATCAGACCATCGCTTTGTTTCTCGCAAATCAACAAATTACGTGGAGATTCAATCCACCTGCGGCTCCACACATGGGTGGCAAATAGGAAGCAGCGGTAAAATCGGTTAAATTTTATCTGCGACGAACGGTGGGTGATACAGCACTCACGTTCGAAGAACTCGCAATGCTGCTGGCTCAAATCGAGGCTATACTCAACTCAAGACCTCTGGAACCACCCAGCGATGATCCTGATGACTCATCTTCATTTATTTGCTAGTGCTCTGATGGTCCACTGCGACTTCTCTCAGAGCAATTTGCTGAGAGCTCGCAGAAAATTATTTACACAACCTAAGCACTCGTTATGCTCATGCCGTGGCATGTGCCGCAGCATTGACTGTATCACGTTCACTGCTCGCTCACACCCAGCACTCAATTAATACAATTGTGTGCTGCCTAACATTCATAGCAAAATCAAGTTAATTTATTCATTTGTAAACTCTTTAAATTTTGTAACAATTTATTTTTATACCATTTTGGCATTATTTCTAAATTTAGCCTATTTTGTATTTTTTCTCACTTCTATAGAATTTTTCCAAATTGCATTATTTCATTGTATTTGTGTGGAAGTTACAATAAACCACTTTCTCCAAATTCCATCTACAAGTCTGGTTTATTTTCAGCCTGCCTTGAGTCAAGCTTCATTAGTTTCAATATATTCGCAGATCTGTCAAACACCATCGGACGGATTCTCAACACAGAGTCTCTATTACCGTTGCAATAAGTTGATTTACACGCAGCACATTCGTAGCTGCAGCGATGCTCGAGTACTCGTTTATACTTAGAATTACACTGTGTGCAGAATCCCCGACTACTTAGCGCACCAGTGAGATTTAATATTAGCTGGAGAACGCTCTTAATAGAGAATAAAGAGCGTATGATTAATTTTACTTATTGCCGAGAGTACGAATTTTCCCTCATCGTACACAATCGGAACGCGTTTTCCTAAGGTGAAAAATTTATAAAAAACGATCGCTTTACCCTCGTGAGCCAAGTACTCTGGGAAGAGTTGAATGTCGTTGCACCCCGTACCCTCTAAACGGCGTCGTTACCCCCGCATTACCTATGAGCTCTATCGCTGCTATATTTTGTATCATTGTTTTTACAAATATTTTAATAATTTGACACCATTGTCTGTGTAGCTCGTCCGTACGAATCTGACCGCGTTTGGCATGCGCTTATGCGTAAAATTGACTTTTGTGCTATAGGCTCATGTGTAAGCATGGTGCCCCCACGGGCCTTCGTCACCTCGTAGTATACACGTCGTCATTCTAAAGGTACCATCGTCTATTCGAAATTCGCGCGCGCTCTGAGCTACATTATTAATTAGTCGCCATATATCGTCAGGAACGATGTCAAGCGCTGGACGAAATGATAACCATAGAGGTCTTTGCATGAAAGACGTCGCACAGTGGGGCCGATTCCCGAAAAGCTGGTCAAAAGTCGAAAACATAGTTCATTCTGTTTGAGATATAGTATATAAGGGTTTTTGGGGTCGCTGATTACGAATCTGAAGTCAAAATTGTAAAAAAACAAAATGGTGGGTTAAAAATGGCGATAGTAAACCGAAAATACTCAGTTATAATATGGAATGTTTATCGAATTTGTATGAAACTTGGTTTCTGTAAGTTTTCGAGGTCGCTGAATACGAATCCGGTGTGAAAAAGACAAAATACAAAATGGCAGATCCAAAATAGCGATTAAAAAAATGTATTAATTTTTTATAAATCTGTAAGTAAATTATATATTTGATAAAAAGTAATAAAACATCTACTTTTACATCTATAATTGTATTGATTAAAATCACTTTTGAAAGACTTATTTTATACTATTTAGAAGTTACATTTCCTTTTTTTATTGAAGTAAATGTACTTCAGTTACATGCAAGTAATTTTTTCTTTAAAGCACATATTTCTTAAAATCATTTTCTGAAACAAAATAGATTTTGTGAAATAAAATTAACATGTTTAAACAGTTAATTTATAATTATTTTAGTTTAAGTAAACATTTTTTAAGATTACTGTATAATAAATTGATTCACAGTTTTAAAATAAATGTATTTGGATTACAGAGTAATGATTTTTTTGTTTAAAAGAAATATTTTTTACATATTTCAGATAAGTAATTACATTTTAAATCATTTATTAAAATATTTAAAAATGTATAATTTAAATATATAAGAAGGTGTAATAAAGAACACGATTTTTTAAATACTAACATATTTATTTGAGAAATACAGTACAAAGCCAAATTCAAAAAATAAATTTATATTAACAAGAATATTGTTCTAATATTAACATAAAAATTAGTCTTCATCATCAGTCGAATTGTCTGTATAAAAATCTGAAGAATCTGACGATATCGAAAAAGAAGAGATAGAATCATCAGTAGACGCATAAACAGTTGGTCAAGTAAGCAAAGCAATTGTTTCCGGAAATAAGATTTTTATTTCTTATGTGGCAATTTCTTTAAGCTTCATATATACGGATCTGATGCCACTAGCAAGCGCAAGAAAAGATCTTCCATTGATTTTATTCTGCTGCATTTTCGTGCAAAATCTTCACGGTATCTTTTAATATATTTATTACAAGACTCCTGTGCATCTTCAGACATTTGTCCGATTAGCAATAAAGCAGATTGTATTATTTCAGAGCCGTGAATTAAAAGTTTGTGAACAAAAGTAGGCATGTAGAACCAGGGATATAAGTCGACGAATTTTCGTACTGTTTCTATTGTGTATTCTTGGAAATGTGGTACATTAATTTCATGACCACTTGAAATAGCTTGTAAAATAACATGGAACCTTTTAATAACATCTTCGTCAACGCCCGTTATAGTAGCGGAAATTGATGCATTTTCGAAAAATTGTCGAGCAGTGTTCCCATCATTCGTACTACCATATCCAGGCTTTAGTTGATCCACAATAAGTCCTAACTGTTAGCGAAAACCTTTTTGAATATTTTTTTTTCCATTTTCTGTCGCTTTCTTACCTTCACTTGTTCGCCATTTTGAATTTTGTTTTTTTGACACCGGATTCGTATTCAGCGACCCCGAAAACCCCCGAGTAACAAGTTTCAAGCGAATCCGACCGATTTCGAAAATGCGCCCGCCATATTGGATCCGCCATTTTGAATTTTGGTTTTTTGACACCGGATTCGTATTCAGCGACCCCCAAAACCCCCGAGTAACAAGTTTCAAGCGAATCCAATCGATTTCGAAAATTGCGTCCACCATATTGGATCCGCCATTTTGAATTTAGGTTTTTTGACACCGGATTCGTTTTCAGCGACCCCAAAAACCCCCGAGTAATAAGTTTCACAAAATTATATTCATTTGAAAAAAACGTGCAACAAGTGGTTAATGTGAATTTGTAATTTTTTATATTCAAATGTGCACTTAAAACAAAGTTGCAGCTAGCTGCAGCTGATTTTTACTAATTTTGTTACATAACAGTACAAACTTTAATTAAAACTTGTTTCGTTGCGGAACACTGCGGAACTTTTAACTTTTTCCCTATTTTTCTAAAATGATTGCACATAATTTTTCATTTTTTTCTACTTTAGACATTGTTTAGCTATTAATTTATATGTATCTGTTATAATTTTCGACGCATATGATAATAAACTACTTTCTTCAATCTGAAACCTCCATTTTGCAGAATTAAGAAACACCAATTTTACGATTTTCTACGAATTTTTTAATATGACGCTTGAATATGAGCTCGAACGATCGAGCTATTACTTGCGCGAGAGTCTCTTTTGTACTGGCTTGTACTTGCCAGGTATACTTCACTAGCCCTTATAAAATGTTCCATTATATTCTTTAAACCTTACTCTATCCACCTATGTACTCTAAATCCCATAAAATGAAACTTCATTTTTCGACTTTTGACCAGCTTTTCGGGAATCGGCCCCACTGTGCAGCGCACTTAGAGTCATACCCACATAATCATGTCCCTCGCACGATGCATGGTCCCTGTCCACCTGCAAGCATAATTAAGCCATTTATTAGAATTTTTATTTTATTTTATTTAATGTAGTTTTTTGTTTGTTGCTAGCTATATATTGTGTATATAAATTGTGTAATGTAAGAATTACGAGCTTAGATATGCTTCTAATCCTCGAATCCCTCGACTTCATCCGGGAACCGCCGACGCATTTCGTAAGCCAACTCCATTGTCGGCGGTCTCGGCATAGTGAATCGTGCAAAACGAAAAACGATTGGGTCCAACGTGTACCCTTTTTTTTCATTTTTACTGTACGACGGCTCCATCTGGTTCTTTCGTAGGACCGATTATTCAACCGTAGGAACGGTTGAATAATATTTATCCAACGATTCCCAGCAGTAAGTGATTTGAGATATATTTGCTACTGCTGTTACTAGGCTATTAAGGAGAATGCGACAAATATCAAAGGATATTGGTTAGTCATTTTTAGTCGTATGATTTACAGTATCAAAAGTAGCGGCGATGCAATTAGATGGTGGGAGGTAATCTGTATAAAACGGGGTATGAACACTATTGACAATTCAATCAAAAAGGTACAGTCTACGAGAAAGCAATAAAAATGTTTAAATAAATCATTCGGTCAAATAATCGTCGCCAGTCTCGAGTTGAACTCTGCGTGTCTTACTCCAGTGGTGAAAATATTGTCGAATACTTTTACCGGAATTATACTCATTGTCAGCGCGGACGAGTTGCGTGTGTTTAAAAGGGATTTTTCTCGAGTATAACGATATTTCGAAGCTTATGGAGCTGACGCCGAGAAAATGGGTATTGCATGCGGTAGATAGCGAAAGTGAAACGATTCAGCGGTGTCTGAATGAGGTGGTATCGTATGTCCATGAAAAGATAGGTGTCAGTGAAACGCCTCGAGCAACAGCGTATGAGGTCATCGATTCCAAGGAATTCTTTCAAGAAGCGCTCGAGTACATCACGACCTTGATGGCGCCGAAGGATACGGATCTTACGAAAATTATTGTATCCGAAATAATTATGCTATACCGTGGTCATATCGCTGATCATGCATCGGTTGTTGCGTTGCGAACGCAATAATTCTCCGTGGGTGCAGCGTGGGAGAGAGAGAGAGAGAGAGAGAGAGAGAGAGAGAGAGAGAGAGAGAGAGAGAGAGAGAGAGAGAGAGAGAGAGAGAGAGAGAGAGAGAGAGAGAGAGAGAGAGAGAGAGAGAGAGAGAGAGAGAGAGAGAGAGAGAGAGAAAGGCTACTCAATCATAATACATTTCAGTTATATTATCCTAACTTATATTATGCATCTTTCTCCACTTTGCTTCAGTTTTCTTTTTAACAATTTTTTCATACTGCATTTGAATTGACTTATATCACGCGACTCTTTCACTACCTTCGGCAGTTTATTCAAATCCGTTTTATATCATTGACCTTTGTCCTGCAATTGTTTAACGGAAATCTACTTTTATATTCTCTTTTTGCCTTGTATTGTAACGGTGACCATCTTTTACAAACTTAACTTCCTTCAACAAGTATGCCGGCATAATTCATTTTGTCTACAAACAGGCATTATAATGCATCCTTTCTTTCACACACATAACGCTAAGGGCCTCTAACATTTCTCTGGTCAGTACCTCTTTACTAACACATTTAAGAATTGCTTCCATCGCGCGATTTGTAGCTTTCTGCAACAAAGCCGTGTTGTAGTCATTGAAGTTCAACATGCGCGTGCTGCAGTACTCAAAATGCGGGGCTAATATAGACTTATATACAGGTATCAACGTATATGACGACACATATTTATTTAGTCGGTACAAAAAGCTCACCTTCTTTGCCACTTTTTTTTCAATGTAGTCTGCCTGATTGTTAAACTGTAGATGTTTATCTAATATTACTCCAACATATGTTATCTCAATTACTTCTTCGAGTTTTTTTTATTTATGTTATCTATATTCTGTTCAGTTCACTTTTACTCTTACGTATTGCTTGTACTACTCGATTTCTTTGATATTTATCCACTTCCGAATCAACACGGTCATTTTTACATGCTCCTATTTTGTACGCATTATCGCGCCTCTCACTTTCTATTCTACCATACCTTCCCGTGTGACCCATGGTTTCTCTTTCCATTTTACTTGTATTGTTTTCTTCATTTGCGGTATAACTATATTCACAGCCTGTGCCATGTATTATATCATGTCATTTGCTAATGTGTTCGTATCTTTGTGTGTGTCATGATAATTCTGCGATTGCTGTCAGTGTGATATAAACATTTTTTTGATTGAAATCTGCGTAGTCCCGTGTATACAAGTCTGGTATTACTATCTTCCTGTATTTCTTCCAGTACGTCTAGTCGTACTGTTTCATGATCTGATATTTTTGGAATTACAAGCACATTTGTTACAACATAAAAATTTGAAAAGACTAGGTCTATTGTGGTTTTTGATAATTTAATGATTCTCGTAAATTCTCCGACATATTGCTTTAATCCTTAGTTTCATAAGCTTCTTTTTAGTCTTTTTTGGTGGTGTTCCTCATTCTTATTGACATCTATGTTGAAGTCCCCAATCAGTATCACGTGTCCTATGTCTACCATCACTTTTATTTGGGGAATGATATAGGCTACATATTTGTAGAATAAGCCCAAGATCGCGGGACTTGTGCGCATGGCCTCCCCTCTCCATACTGGCATGTGATTGGTCCCCTACCTTCTTACCCCCACCTTTCCTTTGCACCTGATTGGTAGCCCCACCCTAAGCCCCCGTCAGATGCACCACCGAGGCGGCACGTGCGCCATCTGTTGGACGCTGGACCGTACGTTGTTGTCGATGCGCCATCAATTGTAAATCTTCCACAGGAGGTATGTTACCGACATCAGGTAGAACAAAGTGACTATTCGACAGTCGGTAGTGTAGATTTGGTGCAGCTATCGATAAGTAGATGGGATTCTACAGGCGATACCACAAATTGGGCCATACCATTGAAAAAGAAGATGTAGCTTGTTATCGGTAAAAAGATTTGCGTCCGGTCGTGTCCTATCACCGATAAACAGATTTGAGTCCTACACATCCGAGGTTTTATTTATCACTATTCGACACTTATTAAAAATTAAATGTTTCGAAACTCTAAAAGTAGCTAAAATAATTATGCTAAATAAAAACACTGGTAATTATTTGAAGTTTGATAAAAACTGTTTCGTTCATTTAAGAAGAGTGCCTGACATATAAAAAAAGCTGGTCTCATTTTCGCGGAACTGATGATTTATAATTATTTCCTGTGCAGTTCCTGCGAGCTGGTGCGGGACCGTCGATATGCGTTATTGAACCTGGTGTGTTGTAATGTAAACGGTACGGCAGGTACGTGGAAACTTGGGGGTCATTCTTGAGGTGTTCAGGTGGCTTGTCCCACGGAATAGATATTTTTGCTCCCCAGTGTTAAAACAGCAGGGGTTTCGGAATGTACTCGAGCTCCTGTTTGGTCAGTTTCCAAGGATCCTTTCAGCAGTCGATCACGAGCATACTATAAAATTATTTCACCTCGGCGTTTTCTTTTCAACTAACCATTTCTCAGCTAATGCGGTTATATAATATATACATTATGGTAGATACTATTTCTGCGAGCTCTCTATAGTTTGACATGCCATTGCTTTTACAGCGCGCACGTGCCAATGAAAATAGTGTCAACTGTTTTCTTATTTCAACGATACGTTCCTAGTTATATATAGGCATCAGGTGTGTGTCATCGGGGAAAACGCAGCATAGGTTGGGGAGTCTTTCGAATAATAATGAGACAAAAAATACGAAGTGTAGAATTTATTCATAGTATTTTACAAGTAGCATCCAAATCGTTCTGTACAAGTTTGTGCAGAGGTGTTTCTATTAAATCCGTAGCCCTTTATATTATTGTATTTTACATTTTTCATACGTTTCTTTTTACGGTTTGAATATTTTAATCGTTTGTATCATTGTGCAGATATGCGGTCATTTTTCAACCTGTTTGTCGAAAAATGTCCAATAAAAGCATCCAGAGTATAACAACGAGCCATAAAATCAAGACACATAATGTAGTATTTACCACATACTTTAGAATTGAGTGATTGAAGGGGTTGTGTGTTCCACTCGTAGCTTCGACAGTTTCGCCGTAGACGGTTATGGTGTTGCTCGATGAGTGGGGGCAATCCATAACTATCGAAAAAGATTCCATGGTCATTTTTATCAACGTAAGCAGCCACCCAGTGTCGGCCCGGTAGATTATGATCGTCTGTGTTTAGTACCAATGCTGCGGGTCTAGACCAGCGACTCGGGATGCGATCGGCAGGGAATACTCCTCTCGTCAGAGCAGATATTTGTTGTAGAACATTGAATATCTGTAGGCTGTTCATACTGCTTGGACAGTTGCTGTTGACGCTTGGGCTGCGATTGGCGTCGCCTCTGTTGATGATTATGATAGTTGCGTGGTGGTGGTAGTGGTTGCGCTGGTTGCTGGTTGTGTGCGTTACGTGGCGTTGGTTATGTAGCGGGTGGCGCGACTACTTGTTGGTCTCTGCTTCGGTAAAGTACCGTTATTTCATCGTTAGCCGGTACAGTTCCACCGTACAACGGTACCTCGTCACTGACACATCACGGTGTGATATCGTTGAATTATACTCTACGCTTAGACATCTATAGTATTTATCTATTTACAACACTTCCTTTAGCCGATGTGTCGAGGTTCGGTGATTTTTGCTGATTTTTTATTGACGTTGATTTATCGAGAGAGTGCGAATAAACGGGGCTCACTGCGTCGAGTTATTTGAAAAGAAGGCAAGATCAGATTTTTGCCACGTTATTTAAAGCATACTTCACATTGTCCTGTTTCGAAACACCATGATGAATACAGTAACCGTTATTGATGGGCATATTTTTTAGCGTCGGACCCTCATATTATTCCAGATTGATGATTTCACAGCCCAGGACATCACGTAAAAGCTCGCCTTTTACGTGCCGCTTTTACACAGCTATCTCCTTTGGTAGAAAACGGTTGTTTGCATCGTAGAGTGCTTGAATATCTACTATAACATCCATTATGAGGGTTTGATGTAGACTGATACCAGGTGTGGCTACGTAGACGAGTTTCAAATACTACAGTGGCATGCGTGTGGTGCCCTCTGACGCACTAAAATCTGTAATGACCTGCCGTTTGGACTCTATTTCTATTACATTACCATACTCGGCGTATATCACACAATTTAAAGTAGATGTCAGCGGCACTGCAAACTGTACTTCGACCTTTACACTGCCATGACTTACGAGATTTCAATGACTGAGGCAACTTGCTAATAAGTCAGGTGTCAAATCAAAGACATACAGACAGTAACCTTTTGCATGGTCGCCCCTGTTAATATCTAGACTCTCACTCCGAGAGTGTATACCGCTACCGCTAAAGAGTGTGTGATAACTATCTACCCAGTTTTCGATACCGCCAAAC
Source organism: Cylloceria caligata (assembly GCA_963942595.1). Taxonomy (NCBI): domain Eukaryota; kingdom Metazoa; phylum Arthropoda; class Insecta; order Hymenoptera; family Ichneumonidae; genus Cylloceria; species Cylloceria caligata. The sequence goes on along the minus strand of OZ012707.1, from coordinate 55,216,620 downwards.
GACGTTTAAAGAGGTTTGCTAGGTATTTGTTGACCATCGACGTATACAGACAGGAAATTTATCGAATGATTATTAAAGTTAAATGGGTTTAACGTTGTACTGCCGTTGAATGCACGGTCATTCACAAACCCAAGAATTATTCGCTTAGGCAATAACGTTATCCAGAGTATCGCCAATGATCCCGCTATGCATCGTAAAAGCTTTAACCTCAACTCTTATTATAGGATATTTTGCGGTTGTTTTTGCAAGCATTTTGGCATGAGCTATCAGCACGCCTGGTGCAATTTTTGCTCGACGGACGAGTAATGTAGCGTCTGTGATATGTAGTTTATGTGTCACACCAGCCGTAGGAGTCTCCATAAGACAAAAATCGTCTTTTGAGCGTACAAGTCGTAGCCGTACATCCACATCGTTCAGCAGAAATTTATCCAGATTGAAAACATCGCAGTCTAAATGTCCAATCATATCTAGAGTCCGGTCATTCTTTATGTACTTTTCACGATTATTCACACCGATATTGGGGCTATTCGATGCATCTGGTATAGTCTCAAACATACCGAGTGTGTCAGCGTACCATAGTGCGGTCGTTAAGTGAGAATTTTTAGTAGCTGGTCCATAATTGAGCAACGTTTCAATATATGCTGTGACGGAGTCACCTACCCTGGAAGATAAAGAAAATAAGATACAAATAAATGCAAATAAAAATCATTAATTTTTTTAACATAAATAAAATACAAAAATTAGGTAGAATAAGACAAAGTAGATCTTCAGAAGCACAACTGCGGTGAGTCAGAGCGAGACGTCACGACTCCGGAATGTTCCCTCACTGCCGAAAAACAGCGGGTCAGCGACCAACTGACCTCGCTCGAGCAGTGAGGGGAACAGCAGGGCAAGGTGGCGGCAATCTGAAACAGACCGAAAATTACATGAGAAATTGCAATAAGGGGAGTCAGAATAAGAGAGTGGGAAAATAAGTGTGGAGAATATAAAAGGCGACTGCAAACAGAGAGAGGCCTCTTCACCAGTCGAACCACGATCCGAGACAGTACTTATTTGTGCGCAACAGTGAAATTTTGAAGTATCTGAGACTTTACAAAGAGAGTAAGGATCAGGATATAAAAGAGTGAATTTAGCCCATTGATTTGCTGAAACCTTTACAACGAATAAAAGAAGTTAGTTTGAGTTAGTGGAGAGACTAGCATTGAATTTAACAGTGAGATAATATTAAGAGCGGATAGTAGAAAGTAAGGGAAATAATTTTAAAAAGACAAACAGAAAACCAAAAGGTAGTAAGTATCAACCGTGGAAATAGAGTTAGTGTAGGAGGACTCAGGAAAATCCACTAAGGACAATTTTAGTAGAATAATTAGAAATAAGTGGGATAATAGTTTGTAAGAGAAATCGTAGCGCGACACATCAGTCAAAGTGAAAGACCTGGTAAAAGCACCAAGGGGTTTCTAAACAAAATCCGGTCAAAGAAAATAGTGGTGTAAAACAGAAAAAGAAGGAATAGAAAGGAATCAACATCTAAGAAAATTGTAACACAAATTCAGGGTACGGTAGACTTAGAATACTGTAATAAGTCTCCGCACCAAGAAGAGAGAGACACTTGGAGTGAAATTTTGAAAAAGAGCTAGGAAAATTAATTAGTAAGAAGAATTAGGGGGTCACTACCCAACTGGACCCAGGAAAAGGAAATTAAGAATTTAAAAGCTGGTAGAACAATAATTAGGAGGGGAACAAATCTACTACCCTAAAGATAAGATAAAGAGAAAATAAGAGATCAACTCACCAAGATAGAAGTGTAACTGGAAACGTCCATGTCCACCACCGAAGATTGTTGAGGATTCCATTGAATAAATAATAAATAATTAAAATCACAGGAAAATAAAAATTTTAGAAATGTCATATGACACAACAGAAAGAACATCAGTCGCGATTTAAGAACAATATTACCGCGGAAATACATACTTGAGATCAATGGAAACGGCACGGACACTACAAACAAAGAACCCGAACAAGAAACAACTCGAAAAACGAAGGATTTCAACTAATTGAAAAACAACGGGAACGCGGACACAGACCGACGTCTATATCAGTTGACCGACGCGCCAGCAACAGCTCGTCAAGCCAAGCAGACCGCGCAGCAGCAGCAAGGAGAGCGAAGATCAAGACGGACGAGCTCGATTCCGCCTAGTTGGGACGTTCACCGCCGATCTGCAGAGCGCACAAGTAAAACTCCGATATCATCACGGACAAAGAAGAGCAAGGAACCTTCATATCTATTTTTACGTCGCAAATTAATTGTACGGCTAACGGCGCCAAAAAGCCGAACACTGCATATTTTTACATTAATTGTTAAATAAACCCTACTTATACCTCATACAGAAGTCTATAATTAATTATCTTCGTGTTCGAGCCCGAATTCTTCCACTCGGAAGCCAAAAATTAATGATAACGTAGAAATACCGTTACAATGCTCTGTAGGGGTATGCATTGTTTGCCGGTGCCACGAGTTTCTGGTTAAAATATACGTCTACCTGATTAAAAAGGTTATGCAGAAAGTTATTAATAGGCGCTACATTGTATTGTGATCCACCTGTAGGTATAACCTTAATGTTTACAATAATCATTGGACGAGCCAGATCCTGGTATTCTTCACCGTGGTCATGGTATGACAAATTCCAGGAGTCCGGTATCTGTGAGGGATGACACAGACTTGTAGTGTATCCATTGTGATGCTTCTATAGCCGTCTGCGTTGGAGGTATGGTAAATAAGTTGAGCTCCGACTTCATAAATTGGCACGAATGTGAGTGTAAGAACGACATTGTTAGACACTTCCAAAAATATCGTTGGTCTTTGCTCGTTTGTGCGTACTGTATTTTACACCTCTCTTTCTCTTTGTCATCCTCTTCTTTTTATTCTTCGGGGTACCGCGATGTTTCTTTGCTGCAATACGTCCACGTGTCATTGACTTTTTCTTCTTCTTTATTCCTAGCGCCTTTTTCAAAATAGCAGTACGTCTTTTCATCGTCCGCGTAGGTGACCGTCCTGATAATGACTGTATCATGCGAACTGTGGCTACAGCGTTATATCCTGAACCATTCATGAGAAGCGAACATTTTCATTGGGTTTTCGTTGTAAATTATCTCCAGATTCGGCTGCACGTTGACGCAATGACCTCCTGAATGGTATTTTGTGGCCGCTCACATCCTCGATAACGTGTAAACCCGTACGAATGGCTTGTTTCCCTATAGCTTTAGCACCTCTGGATACCGTGACCACGCTGATGCGGGGAGCTCGCAAACACGTTACCTATATAACCGTTTCCACCCCCTATTTGATTCTCATAATACGTCGTATAATGAACACACATATTGTCTAATTGAGTCGTTTGAAATGAAGCGTGAGCACTAACGTTCCATACTCGAATGCAATAGGATTACCCAGATTATCTCTTATATCCACCTTGAACGTCCTGAAGCAATTGTTGAGTAAAGCTATGCAATTTGACGATGAGAAACATTTTACTTGAGTTATACCATGCATGTAGTTTTTTGTATTTTATTACATTTATATTCCTGAGTAGCGCTGTCTGTGTATCACCTACCTTATACGGTACACAAATATCGGTGTAGACAAAATGCTGATCGGGTAGAGCCCTATTTATACAGGCGGGTACTCGTCCTACGCGTGGAATGCCTCGCATAAACTGCAGGTAACCCTTTGAGGTTTCTCTGTCAAGCAGCAGTTCTTTGTGTTTCTTGAAGCCTAGTATGCGCGCTATTTTACTACTCATTCGTAATAACTTTAGAGGCTCAGGGCACGACTCTGTTACCTCAGCCTCAAGGGCAACGTTGCCTTTGGCCCTTTCAACATTTACAATTTTTATGCCTGCTTCTCGCAGCCCCGGTAAATCATTGATATTTTCCATCATTTCCTCATAATTTTTGTACAAACCTCGAGATATTCGGTTTGTAGTAACGTCTTTATTCTCACAAACCACCCAACCGATTCTTGTAAGGGCTTCTTGTAAATACTCCATTGTACAGGGTGTATGAATATCCGATAAGCCCGCACCCCAGTGATCCTTTACGATATTTCGCGTGGCAATTATTATTATTAGGTATACAAATAAGTTTCCGCCGTTTGACAAAAGATGGCGCCACCAGTAAGTTATTGTTAAAATTGTCAGATGTAAACGTCACTATCGTAAGGTTGGACATCAAGCAACAACACAACCTTAAAATATTAGTGATTTTTTATCAGTATAATATATTCTATTGTGTGCGAAAATGTCGAGTTTTGAGCCGAAGAAGCGTCATTTGCGGGAACTTTTGATTTACTTCTTCAATTTGAAGAAATCTGCAGCTGAGGCGTATCGATTGCTTGTAGAAGCATATGGTGAGGCTGCCTTAAGTGAGAGAAGTTGCCGTGAGTGGTTTCAAAAGTTTAAGAACGGTGAATTTGACATCGAAGACAAAGAACGTAGCAGAAGGCTGAAAGTGTACGAAGACGCGGAATTGGAAGCATTATTGGATCAAGATTCGTGCCAAACGCAAGAAGAACTTGCACTTACATTAGGAGTAACTCAACAAGCAATTTTACATCGGTTGAAATTATTGGGAATGATTCAAAAACAAGGAAATTGGGTTCCATATGAACTGACGCCGAGAAACGTCGAACGCCGATTTTTCACACGTGAAATGCTATTTGCCAGGCATAAACGAAAGGGTTTTCTGCACTATGATAATCCAAAAAGAAAGAAATCATGGGGACCACCTGGCCATGCTTCAACATCTACAGCTAAGCCAAATATTCATGGAAAAAAACTCTTGTTGTGTATTTGGTGGGATCAGCTTGGTGTCGTGTATTATGAGTTGCTCAAACCAAACGAAACCATTACTGGAGCTGTCTATCAAACACAATTGATGAGATTGAGTCTAGCACTTAAGGAAAAGCGAGCCCACTACTACTCCAGACACGACAAAGTTATTCTTCTGCATGATAATGCTCGTCCACATGTTGCAGCGCCGGTCAAAACCTATTTGGAAACACTCAATTGGGAAGTTTTACCCCACCCGCCGTATTCACCAGACATTGCCCCTTCTGATTTCCACTTGTTTCGGTCGATAGCGCATGATCTATGTGAGCAACGCTTCACATCATATGAAGATATCAAAAATTGGGTCGATTCGTGGATAGCCTCAAAAGATGAAGCATTCTTCCGACGCGGTATCCGTATTGTTACGTACTGTCTATCTAATAATGCGCGGTGCACACACCGAGTCACCGCTACCGCACGTTACGCACACCGAGTAAGACCGGCCTGTATCTGATAAACTCAAAACACGCGGCACACACACACGAAGCGCCGCTACCGAGCGTCACCCACACAAGGTAGGCCGCCTTGTCGAAGACCAAGTCCCGTTATTCGTTCGAAAAGTACCAGTAGGAAATTAAAAACCAACGACCAGTTTCAAAAAGACCAAGGCTACCAGTGGGCTACAGGACATGAGCTACAGGACCACCACCAGCTATAGTTATACACTGAGATCACCTAGTTATTAACGTGCCGTTCCCGCCTCTCGGCCTACGACACGGCTCCCGCGAGCGTGGGGCCGAGATACGCTCCGCCAACGCGCCCCCCCGATTTGCATCGGGGCGGGCTTCCAATCCCCGCTCGGTTTTACCCGAGTGTTACCTCTTGGTCTGAGGGGGAGCACTATCCATAAACTCCCTATTGACGAGTTGGCATTTTTAAAAACCTTGTGCCCGACAGAGTCCAACCCATTTAAAGGTTGTACACGGCAAAGCCGTGAGGCTGCAACAACCTCCCCATCTACCAATTAGTCCGAAGACTTAACGTCTCGCTTGGTGAGCACCCGAGCCTACACCACGGCGGGGTTGCTAACTCCCGTACAGATAAGACGTTCACCCAGGGCAAGCAACCGAAGTTGCAATTTGGGTGGGCACAGTCCATCCGCGTGCGCCGGGGCTATAGTTATACAAAAAGCATGGGCCAATCGGAGGGGAGACTAGTATAAAAAGACCAGAATTTCGGCACTCGGGGAACAGTTTTGTTCACAGGTCCCGCCAACGCAGAAGTCCAGGAAGTCAGAGCAGCCAACCCTCGCTAGGTGCAGCCGCACTGGTACCAAGAGAGCCCAGCTGTGGTACCTGACGTACATTTAAACGGGAAGCAGCTGAGTCGGTGCTGCGTTCGAGGCTAACGCACCGCAGACCCAAACAACAACAGAGCGGCCTATCTCTGTCTCTCTTTCTCTCACTCTGGTAGCCGAGGACAGCCTAATACACGGACTAGGCTCTCGGAAACTGAAACCAATGATCTCTACTCATTAAAGTACTGCATATAAATATCATTATGTTAAAGACCCATGAATAATATTAGCGTAGTTAATTCAACAGGGATCGAAGTAGCTCAGGAAAAATATAAAAAAGGCGATAACTGAACAGGGTACGGCCCTGGTATGTCAAGTAGCTGCGCATGCACCCAGAGCGCATCCCACTGACGCCGGATCGCAGCGGTGGTCGGGTGGACGCGTAAGTCGACCTTTAAAAAGAAATATATCAGCAGGAAACTCCACTCCCACCAACGGGCCTGTAGCGAGTATTGAACAACTCAGTGGTGGACTCAAGGCTAGTCTAGATTCTATGAGCGGCGGCCGACTAGTTACCGACGGTACGCATGCTAAACTGTTTACCTAGGGAACGCAACGAATAGATAAAAATTATAGACCAACGCGTATTTTTCCTTTATAAATTCAATATTAGTCTACGAATATCTTTGCATTAAGGATCACAGAATTATCAACGTTTTCGCTCACATCATAGCATATATTAATTATGAAACATAATCTTTAAATTCACCCGCGGACACGATTATAAATGCACTCGTGTGCCCGGGAATAATCTATTGTAAGGCGCGTGGTAGCCATAATACCAGGAAAAAGGGTTCAATAGTTAGGTTTCATATTTAATTTCATTTCTGTATCACACGATTTCTACTTGTTTTTTTTTTAATAAACCCTACTTTTACCTACTACAAAAGCCTAAAATTACTTTCCTTCCTGCTCGAGTCCGAACAAGCCCTTTAAGGGTAATGTTAACGCTTAATACCGTTACAGTATGCTATCAGAAAGATGGGAAAAATTACTGGCAAGCGATGGACAATACTTCGGATAAAACATTAGGTACCGTCCTTTCACAATAAATTCCCAATTTTTTATTAAAAACGGCGGAAACTTATTTATACAACTAATAAATTGTGAAATGCGTTGTCGTATTTTCGGGAAAATACTTTATATGCTGCTAGTTGGCAGAACAAGAAAAAAATTATCCTCGTCATGCATTTTGCACAAATTTCCATTTATTCGAGACCGTGAACGCTTGACGCTGGTATCCACGAGTTAAACTTTGCCGGATATCCCAACCAACTCACGAAAGTTTGTTTTTTCGCACCGCGTCCCTTTGTCCGTAAAACTTGATCAATCTTGAATTCTTTATGCTTCTCTATACGCTTCTCATGAACACTCGTCAATTCTTCGGGATAAAAGAAACCATCGATAGTCTCGTCTTCGTGATCGCATCACATATGCACATACAAACCCTGGTGATGTAAAACTTTTTTGATACGGAAAATTTCTTCATCCCAATTTTTCTCGTAATCTTTTTCGAAGGTGCTTTTAATTCTACTGATTCGAACATGTTTGAGAATCTGTCCGTTGATGTTCTTTGACAGATCTGTGAATGTATCGGAAATTATGAAACTTCACTCGAGACAGGATGATAAATAAACCAGACACATACATGTTAAATTAGAGAAAGTGGTTTATTACACCTTCCGCATAACTACAATAAATCACATGATTTTGAATAAAACACTAAAAGTGAGAATAGATATATCAGATACAGATCATAAGACAGACCAAATTTAGAAAAAATACAAAATAATATAAATAAATGCACCAAAAATCTGAGAATAAACACTTGAATTTAATTAATGGATCTGAATTTAATTTGAGCTGTTGCAGCATACAATTATATTAATTGTGCTGCATGTGCTGAGAGCAGTGTACGCACCACAGTCAGTGCTGCGGAGCATGCCACGCTATGAGATAAATGAGTGCGTAAGGTGGTATAACAATTCACAGCAAGCTCTCAGCAGCTTAATGAAGAGAGGTTGCAGTGAACAAATGAGAGCACTTGCAATTGAAATTGCTTGAGTGCTCTGCACGCATGAGACTAGCTACGCAGGCAGCACTGCGTAGCACAATACAATACATAATGAGGATGCACAAAATGAACAGTGTATAGTCGCTGTACTCTTCCAGCAGATGTCCTGAGGAAAAGTACAGTGAATATAGTACACCTGCATAATTATATTAATTATACCGGCAAATTATGTTGAGAAAAAAGTGGCGTGACATGTGCTGCAATGCCGCCAAAAAGTGAGACCACAAATGTTGATGTACCGATGAGCATCCAACTCCTCATTGCCATTGAATTTACGGTAAATTATAACAATGTACTCATACCTGATTTTGAGTCCTGTTGAGAGCTAGTGATGAGTAAATCCAGAGATAAAGCCAACGAGAAAAGTCCAAAAAGTGCGCTGTGTGTGCTGTTCCTCGATGCTGTTGCGAAAGTGTCTAAATTTTCAACATGGCTGCGAGTATGAAAGCGTCGTTGGGCGCTGAAGTCAGTTGAGCGAGATAGCCAGTGAGCGAAACCGAAGTCAAGCGAGAGAGACATCCTCTCGCTCGACGTGGCGTGCCAACGAGGCACAGCCTCGGCTCCGCGAAGCCCTGCTTCGGCCATCCTCGGCTCAACCAAGAGTTGTGTGCTCAGGCACAGCAACAGGTAGGCGCACGACGAATATCGATCGCCGTGCTGATTATCCAACAGAACGTAATTCTCGGTTTTGTATTTATACGTTGTGAAACGTCTCTTTTCACGTCGCTTCAGGGCACTAATTGTCATATTGTGCATCGCTGTATCGGCATTATACAATGTCACGGCAGCCGGCTGCATTTTTGTGGTCGAAAGTATAGCATGATTGTACGCATAAACCATTTGTTGTAGTATATCAATCGACAATCGAGGCTTTTACATCAGGATTACGAGCAATGCGATATTATTTTCATGTTTTCATCTTTGAGAAATTTTTGGAGTTCACTGCCGAGGAATTCTTCACCGCGGTCGGTTTGTATTGAAACAGGTGTACGCCCCTCGTTACACTCAAGAATACGTTTAAATGCCTTTGTTACCTCGCGCACAGTTTTGTCCTGCAAGAGTCCGATCCAGGCGTATTTGCTGAGGACGTCAATCAACATAAGCTGGTAGGACACGTTGTCGTTATAGCTCCTTAAAGAACGTAGATCTACGAGATCAGCCCCCCAGACGTGGTCGGAATATTTGTAACATTATAATACAGTCATTCAAAGACACGCCGCACAGGTCTATGAATGATAAAACTATCCTGCTGAGTCAGCCAGTCGTACACGGTGTCTGCTTTATTTTTGCTACTGATCAAACGTCACGTACCAGCGTATCCAGCTGGATGCGAGGGGTCATAGTACACTTTTTCGAAAGTCATCTTTCATCTCTCTCTCTCGTTGTACCGCTTGTCCTAAATCTTTATCCACTTTTGAAACACTTTTATTACTTTTGTTTTCCGACGTTTTGAAGAAGTATTCCTAGGGTGTATTTCGTCGCTGCCTTCGTAGTCGTCGTTAGAATTATCACCGATCGTATCCACATCCATAGAACGCGTATCGTTATGCTGCAATATCTGATTATCTTTTCTTGGTCGTTTAGTACCTCTAGATATACCTAAATCCCATAATGCACTGTTTCCTATGAATTCACGCGGAACGCTCTTTGTTCGTAGACTAACGATGAACTCACGCCTACCTGTTGCTTTAAAGTTTTTTCTAGCTCGTACTGCATCGTTTATAAGGTCGACAATATTAGAATTTGGAACAAGGATACTGTCTATTGTCACACTACCTTTTTTGTCCCATCTTATGCTTTTTGATTCATCACTCGTGGGTTTGCGTAGAAACTTTAATAGCGCAGTCGCTCGACGTTTATATATATTTGGAACGCTATTAAGGACGTCGGCATCGTTCGTGGCTTCTGTATTATCTACTGTAACGGTAATTTTTAACGTTATCATATATTTATTTATCGTGGGAATTTGGGCTCGATCACATAACTAATTTATTGAGACTTCGTAGTGGTTGACGGTAAGGCTTTATTCCAAGAAATATAGTTTCATAAGAAAAACGTCACTTTTTAATTACGGTCACTCGAATTCTGCATAATGACTATTTTAACTTCGTAATTTTAGCGATTATTTCTACAATTATTATATTATTTCGGGTGCACAGATTCTCGGTATTCTTCGTAAGTCTGTTATGGTTCTGTACAACGGTATTACTGTATACTCGGTGCACAGATATATCATACCACTAGCTATTTTGCTTCGCACTCACTCCTTCGATAGAGTGTATCAACTCTATTTACAATTCTTTTTCTTTCACTCTCGTTTCACTTTCTCTCTTTCTCTCTTCCACTCATCTGACCGGGTGATTCCCGTTTGTACCGCCGATTTTTTAAATCCACACTATTTAATTTCATTTCCTTACATACTACTCGCTTAATTTTATGCACTTCCTTTCCTACTCGAATCTATCCTCTCAATCCTATTCTCTTGAGAACTCTTAAAAACTACTTGCTTAATCGTATTAATTATTCCTACGCATCTACTCTATTGAACTTATCGACTAGTTAAATCGTGATAATTTGATAATTTCTACACCATATAACTCGGTATTGTTAATGATTTGGGCACTTTCTCGTCTCTGGGCACCACTCACTGGTTTTATTTTCTGGAGTGAACACAGACTCTACGATAGGTAAGATTTGAAATAACTCTTGAATTTTGCTTTTTAATTAGAATTTTTCCGTTCTAAATTTTCGTACCTCTACCGTTTAGACTATTTCGCCAAGAGAGCTCCTGTCTCCCCAGACCGACCTTTTATAGGCTTCCCCTGGCCTCAGTCCCCTCTGCCTATTTTTCCATCGAAATTTTAAATGTAACGCATCTTTAGACTTTTGCGGGTCGCCGCTGCCGCGCTCACCGCCTTCCCCTTGCCACCGAGCAAAGCCAGCTGGTCGTTGACCTGCTGTTTACGTCAGCGAGGGAATTCCGGAGCGGCGACAGCTCTAGTTTTTATACTAGGTTCGATGGCCTAGTGCTCGCAAGCCTCGGTACACTTGTACCGAGTCTAATTTTTCAGGTGTTTTCGCCTACTGTCGGCCCTTATAGCCGTTTGACATAATAAAAGGAGCTAAAGAGTGTAACTATGTTACACTACCTAAGGTGATGTTTCAGGCAGTGGTGAAATCGATAGTAAAACGATTCATTTTTCGAACCAACGAGATATAGATAACGCTGCAACAATTGTAAATACTCTTTCCATATACTAGCGTCGTCTTCACCATACTTGTTTGATTAAAAAATGTTGTATATATTGATATATTCCGTGGAATATCGCGTATGCTGGGTTAATGAGGAGGACTGAATATGAATAGGTTGAGATAACGAGAATCAACAATATATTGAGTAATACTGAATATTGTACAGACTGAAAGTTTTATGACTACACTGGTGACTATCGCGAATAAATCGCATGCTTCTCGCAAGCACGAGACACCAGAGAGAAGTGAAGCTTGCTGATAACGACGGAGCATGCTGCGCTCAGTACTGTAGCCGAGAGCAGCCGACGCTTCACGAAGCTCTACGAACATACTTATAGAGTAACAACGCACTGCTTCCATATTAAAGTTTGCCAACTTTACAGCTCAATAGTATAACTCATAAGGAAAGGTACTTTGGTGTCCCCCTCCGATTTTAATGCAACACACGTATGTTGTAGAGCATCGAAAACTAAAAGACACGTATTTTTTTTTATCGGCGGAAAAACATTTTTAAGGGGTGAAATTGCCCTTCAAAAATAGCATGTCGAGGGGTGATTTTGCAGTTTCACCCAGAAGGCGTCAACCGATTTTAATAAAACAAAAACCAAAATACTCTTCATTGAAGACAATCAAAATCCCACGCTAAGTTGAAGAAAAAAATTCATTTGCAGGGGTGAACAACCCTCTGATATTTCAAATTTCCACCCTACACAAAAAACTAATCAACCAAATTAAACAGAACATGTACCATTTGGAAGGGCAAGTTAAAATAAAGTTGACGTATTTTTGCACATTCACAGGAAAATGAGTTTACGGGGGTAAACTACCCCTTATCCATTAGTACGTATATTTGTGCATACATTTTTGTTTCTCGTTATTTAAATGTCCGAATTGATTCAAAACATTTCTGTTAGCCGAAGTCAAGGGGGGGAACTTCGCATGATGCTTTATTTATTATTAAGGGGGTGACCGGCTGGTACTTACAAGAAGGTCAGTTTGGTGTCCCCCTCCGATTTTGATGAAACTCACGTATGTTGTAGAGCATCGAAAACTAAAAGACACGTATTTTTTTTTATCGGCGGAAAAACATTTTTAAGGGGTGAAATCGCCCTTCAAAAATAGCATGTCGAGGGGTGATTTTGCAGTTTTACCCAGAAGGCGTCAACCGATTTTAATAAAACAAAAACCAAAATACTCCTCATTGAAGACAATCAAAATTCCACGCTAAGTTGAAGAAAAAAATTCATTTGCAGGGGTGAACAACCCCCTGATTTTTCAAATTTCCACCCTACACAAAAAACTAATCAACCAAATTAAACAGAACATGTACCATTTGGAAGGGCAAGTTAAAATAAAGTTGACGTATTTTTGCACATTTACAGGAAAATGAGTTTACGGGGGTAAACTACCCCTTATCCATTAGTACGTATATTTGTGCGTACATTCTTGTTTCTCGTTATTTACATGTTAAAGAGCTGCTTGCGTTCACTCTTTGTGCTGATTTTGTGCTTATCAATAATTTATCGTCATATGTCATCGACCTTTTGATTAGATAGTATTTTGATTCGGCGCAAATTTCGGAATAAGTCGATGATGCAACAGTCGTTCCATCTATAGAACTTTGTCAGTTATTCCAACGAAATGAATATGATCTTATTTTTTTGAGTAATCTAATCATACGCCAATATGATAAAAATACTTTCGACGCAGTAAGAGGTGTTTTCTACATAGGCGGCTATCTGGGACTGCGTATTATCTGCTGATATCGCATGTGGTTCAACAACAAGTCTTTCAAATATAAAAGCCGCGATACATACAGCGATCTTCAGTTGCTTATTTGAACGGAGTGCCAGTGCGTCAGTTATAATTTCTGACAAAAAAAAATCAATAGACCATGAAAGTGAATCCAATCAACGTCATTAAACTTCTTTTGGCTACATTTCAAGCCATGAATATTCCCGAAACTCCGATTAACAATGCAGAAATCGAGGTAAAGCAGAATTTCGAAAAAGTTCTGGTCGACTGCATGGACGATTATAACGGAGTTGAAATTATCGAGGAACAATCGCTAGATTTTCAAGAGCCATTCAAGCAATATGATGTTAACCCTGTCGAGGACACTCTTTGGCAACATGATGAAGGTCCAGTGGATTCTGATACTTGTTCTAAAGACGAAGAAGACATAAGCTACGATTACAAACGCAAAGCAATCGAATACTGGAGATCCGGTAAGAAGAAAAATTACAGTGTCGATACCGTGAGTCAGAAATTCAAAAAAGTCAAATATGTACGACAATTGAAACGCTGGGCAAATCAAATGAACAACGGTGGGACCTACAAGGAGAAATTAGCTCAAATCTCTGAATATACTTTGAAAAACATACAAGCCGCAATAGATGCTGGTTTCATTGTTCATGATATCGACCTTCAAAAGTGGGCTCTACAAGCTCAAAAAGAGATAGGTCACGAAGACATTCGTTTTAAAGCTTCTCATAATTGGCTTCGGAAGTTCAAGAAATCACATCGTATTGTGTCCAGGAAAATTAATAAATTCGTAGCACGAAAGACTATAGAAGACGAACCAGTTTTAAGGATGAATGCAGAAAACTTCGTAAATGAAATTAAACCATATATTCAAACATATGGACCGGAAAACATATATAATTCAGATCAGAGCGGTTTTCAACTGGAAATCCACTCTGGCAGGACTCTGACGACTGAAGGAACTAAACAAGTGCAATGTGTAGTACAATCCGTATCATCTACAACTCACAGCTACACTATCCAGCCAATCATAAATGCAGATGGAAAATTATTGTCACCCCTTTTTATCGTTCTAAAAGAGGGAAAGGATGAGTTCGGCCCAATCGTGGAAAAAAATTTATTCAGGCCAGAAAACGTATTTTTAACAGCAACGAAATCCGGAAAAATGACTTCAGGTATGGACAAAAATGATTGCCACAAAATATTGAACATATGATGAATTATACTATATCGATAACCAATATCATCCTATGTATAGAGCACTTCAAAATTTGGTTGGAAAAAGTATTCTTCCCCAACACCGGCCGTGACAGCGTATTGTTGATAGACTCGTGGAGTGGACACTGCCCAGAAGTTGTTCTAAATGCAACACCTCGGGGCAAAAAAATAATCACAAAGATAATACCTAAAGGCACCACAGGGAAAATCCAACCACTCGACGTTTTTGGTTTCCGAATATGGAAAAATTTTGTACGACATTTTTCCGACAGTGTATTATTACTTAATTCTGATATTAATTTGCACTTGAGAAACAACATAATCAAACTGCAATCTCTCGCACACAATCAACTTTCATCACCCATATATATAAATCTTTTCAAATATGCATGGTTCAAAAGTAATTATATAACCGATAAGCCAAACGAATTCGACAACCCAGTGAGTTTTGGTTTCGGTCAATCGTCTCAAGCACACTGTGAAGTACTAGGTTGTAATAATGTGGCCATCATCAGATGCTCATGGTGGAAGAAGTCTTTATGCTTGCAACATTTTTTTGAAGAGTATCATTTCTGCACGACTTACGAACCATGATTGCTGCAAATTATGACGTGCACATTGCACGTTGATGAATTATAAAAGGAATGATACATTATAATATATACTGTGGTGTATGTAGATGCGCAAGGCGGTAAGAATAAATGTGAGAGAATGGAGAGTGGGGAGAGCGTTAACATGGGACGTGAAAAGGACGACAGTCGAATAAATGCGCATGCCGAAACCCGGTATTTGTTATTTCTCGCTTATGTCCTCAGCTGATTGCCGCTGTTTCGAAATACAACCATACATATATGCCATACAACCACTCAACCCCAGCAACATTCGCCAGTATTCTGTATTTGAACAAGCTATTTTTTTCAGTAAATAACGCGAAACTCGTGAATGGACCATTCTACTTGTAAGTACCAGCCGATCACCCCCTTAATAATAAATAAAGCATCATGCGAAGTTCCCCCCCTTGACTTCGGCTAACAGGAATGTTTTGAATCAATTCGGACATTTAAATAACGAGAAACAAAAATGTATGCACAAATATACGTACTAATGGATAAGGGGTAGTTTACCCCCGTAAACTCATTTTCCTGTGAATGTGCAAAAATACGTCAACTTTATTTTAACTTGCCCTTCCAAATGGTACATGTTCTGTTTAATTTGGTTGATTAGTTTTTTGTGTAGGGTGGAAATTTGAAATATCAGAGGGTTGTTCACCCCTGCAAATGAATTTTTTTCTTCAACTTAGCGTGGGATTTTGATTGTCTTCAATGAAGAGTATTTTGGTTTTTGTTTTATTAAAATCGGTTGACGCTTTCTGGGTGAAACTGCAAAATCACCCCTCGACATGCTATTTTTGAAGGGCGATTTCACCCCTTAAAAATGTTTTTCCGCCGATAAAAAAAAATACGTGTCTTTTAGTTTTCGATGCTCTACAACATACGTGTGTTGCATTAAAATCGGAGGGGGACACCAAAGTACCTTTCCTTGTCAGTGTCCAGTCTTGAAACAGGATCACCCTGTGTCTGCACTTTTTCGCGTTAGCTGTTGGAGCATGATCATTGCCAGAACCGACCATAGGTATTTCGTCGTAACGACCATCGTCATCGCACTTTCCATCGTTTACCCCGAACATTGGCACTAAAAACATTTTTTTCGCATGTTCCATTACGTGGATGGAAAATATTAATAATTTTATTCGTAACACAAGACTGTTTTCTCAATTGAAATTACCGTCAAACAATTTACTAAATAAAGTTGTGATGATGGTAGCCAGGAAAAGTAGTAAAAAACCCCACTCCCTTTTTGAATTATTAAGCGTTTCTTCGCTCTCCAATTGTATTGCCGTTGCTTACGACCGACTCTACTACGACCACAACCACCACTCTGTTTTGTCACACACCCTGAGACAAGCTGTCGAAGTATATATTTTTATTTTTTCTAACGTTTTTTAACACTTGACTTGAACAAACGACTTCTTGTAAAATGTTTAACGCATATTCACAGGTGCAATTGATTAGAGGTTTATCAGCATTATACAATATTGCTTTTCGCTGTTTTTTATTCGAATGTCAAATTGCGTTAAATAGGGCCATACAACGCTCATCGGATGGAATTTAATACGTATTAATTTTCTTCTTTTTCTTCTCGCTGCTGCTATCCCTCATTATCAAATTTTAAAAAATATTTACATTGATGTTGAGAATTCCTTGGTGTTGTTGAATCTGTAAGATATTAAAAGGGAATGAGTTTTCACTCACGACAGGTGTGAAATAACCAGACCAAAGATGTAGATAGAGAAAGTGGTTATTTATTCTACCTCGACTTACATAACTATAAAAAAATATATTAAAAAATTGCACAAATGAATTCAGAGTGAGTTCAATGAGTTGCACATACAATTATATTAATTGTGTGCCAAAATTTGTGAGGTGATACGAAGTGCAGCCCGCGCTGCAGACACGCCACGAGGTGAGCCTTTTGAGGATGCACAAATTGAGATTTCCTCACGTCACCAACATTGAATTTACTTAAATTATAAAGGTGCACCTTTACTTACCGAGTTTTTTGAGTCCTGTCGAGCACATATTGGTTAAGTAGATTCGAAATAAAGCTGTGAAAATGTCCGAGGTGAGAGCAGAGGAACTTGCTGTCCAACGGTTTTCACGTGAGTGTCATTATTTTCAAGATGGCTGCGCAGTATGAACGCGTCGTTGTGAGACGCTATAGTCAAACGAGAGCCGAAAACACAGCCGAACGAACATATCACCTAGTAGCAGCAGGTCGATGCGTCAGCTGATTTTCCAACAATTGATTTTTACAATTGTCATAGGTGATTATATACTATAGAAAAAAATATGTACAACAGAAAAAAGTTTTCAAATCGTTTTTGTTAAAGAATACTTTTACTCAGTCTCGATTCGCCACGTCTACTTTAAGTTTTATAGCCAAAAGGTAAAGATAACTTATGACTTAGATGACGTCGTTTACGACATACGACCGGACAAGTTTTACACATGCTCCAGGTGATAACATTGTGAAGGGCTATTCTAATTATGAACGAAAATTGTAATTGTAGTGAAGCTTTATTAGCGGTCGGTAATTCTGATTTTATAAGATCGCTAATTGATGCGAAATTAATTACTTTGGAATTTGTATCATTTAAACTCAAACCCTTCACTTTACATACCCCGTCTACGATTGCTTCAGGATCTTCGGTAGTGGTGACCGTAAACCATAGAAATTCGGACCCCCGGAGACGAACGAATTTATATAAGCATTAGAACCCAACGGGAGCAATTCGTTGGTCATGTCACCAAGCAGGTCGCCTAACGAAGGCTGCCAATCATCACCCTTACTCACGTAAATAACCGAATCGGTGTCGTAATATAAAACACGTCTATCTAAACGCTCGAGGTAGCTGTATAGTTCTAAACATGCTAAAGCCGTCGTAAACGTCGCAATTACCACGCTATTTAATGGCCTAGGAATGACAGCCTTATCACGGAATACTCAATTCACATATAACAGGTTATCGTTTACCGGTAGCAGATGTTTAATTTCTTTATCATTGTCGTACAAACACAACAATAGATTCTCGTGAGTTTTCACAATTTCCGTACGCGTTAAGTTATCCCGCTGACCGAACTTGCCCCAGAAAGAGTTTAAACAAAGCTTAGTGACCGAGCGTAGCCCTAAATTTTTCTGTATTTTAGCAGCGTTAAACCGGATACCCTCAGCGCGTTCGTAATCGTCAATGTACTGTTAGTGAAACGCCTCGTCGATACAGTGCTCGGGCCACCAGCTAGTCTCCTGTTTAATCTTTAAAAATGTTGTTACATACTCTAAAAACAGGCCACCCTCGCGTGTGTCGATGTTATAAATTGTCGTATCGTACGCCCAAATGATAGAAATTTTAAATATAATTATTACCACAGTCTATTGCTTTCCGCACTCCATCCGTCACCCAGATATCCGTGAAAGCCCTATCGCCGCGATTTTCATGAATGCACGCGCTCTGAGTCACATCCTTTGCACATTTACGACATAAGGCAAATAACAGTTTCTCGTGCATTCGAACAGGTAGAACAGGGTGAAAGAGCCGGTGCAGAGGCAATATCGTACACTCGATCAAACCATTAACAGTGACGCCTAGAGCATCGTATAAACCCCCTAACAAAGCCTCACTCTCGGCACAGGTATATTTTAGGGTGCTCCACCGGGTAGCTACACCGGTAGATACAACTAGCAAATGTCGATGTACCAAATCTTCTCTTCCGGTGCGACGTCGTAGGACGTGACTATATTGCCCGTATAACCATCATAGAACACTGCACGAGGGTTCAGTCTCTCTGTGACACGTCGCGGATGATTATTGAAAAATTCGTTGACACGGGATTCGTCTTTACGGAGTGTATTAGAATTACACTCCCACATCTCCACAAGTTCGTAACCGTATGAACGAATTTTCAAATTTATTGCCACAGTCTACGCATATCGCGGGTCTAAACTCTCGTTTCCAGCATGAGAATTTTTCGCGCGATCGTTAGGAAAGCATTCACAGCACCCATGGTAATATATAGTTTTTCGGGTAATTTATACTCACGGTCCCTGGCCGCCCGAATGAGTTTACGCCCGAGCTCGTACTCAACCCACAAGAGCCAATCCACGGCCTGCTGCGAATGATTTCCCATTTGCCTATACCCCTGTGCAAGGATGAGGCCAATCGTTTGTGGTCATAGAAAGTTACGACGGTACACGAGTGAGCAAGCCGATGCTATTGTTACGGTTTCAGTAAACGGACATACATTGCCTACAGATAAAAATATTTGACGAAATCCATAGCAAAATCGACGGGGTATATCAACATCCATTTTAAAGTACTTTACAATCTCGTATTTAAAGTTAAATATCGTGTCTTCATTAAGCTCTTCCGCATACAAATCGTAAAATTCTAACCGTTCCCGCTCACTCATTGTGTCAGGCGAGTAATACTTGGCTGCGGGGAGAACACCGTTATACCATGAGCATCTTCTATATTGAAGAGATGCAGGAAGTAACCCTTGACCATTTCTTCATCAAACCCGAAAGCCTTAGGCAGTGCGCTACGACGCATATGAAAATAATGAATGCTGTCGATAAAACTAGTACGGCCCACCCTCATCGATATAATTGAATTCCCTGTTATATAAATTGTTATATAAATTAAACATCGAATGCCTTGGCAGTGTGTGCAATGCTATATATTACGAACTATATTATGCAACTATGTATGGAACTATATTACGAAATTTCGTAGAAGGTCGCAAAGCCAGATTTATAAACTCGGCAACGGGATTTTTGTTGAAAACAAACTCGCGCACACCGCACCACTCGCAAATACCTAGCAGTTGCTGTTCATCCGCAGATAAACAAATTTCGCACAACTGTTGTGCGACACAATGAGTGACTATGTATTCGTGGGCATCGCCCGTTGTACCCAGATATACCTTATCTTGACGCGTTTCAAAATCATAAAATATAAAAAGTTTTGCAACGGTGGTGGGTTCACGTTCTTCTTTGCGTGGTTTGACTACTTGCATATAGCAGCGCTCGTTGAGCCTAATAAAAAAAAACTAATACCGCATTTGTGTACATTATGATCTCTGTGAATGAGTTTTTCATAAGTTTACCAATACGGTATAACTCACAAATAGACTTTCGTTCACCCGTCGTGACTTTGGTACGTCTTTCGAGAGGTTTTAGATGGTTGGCAAAACACACGGTACCGAAGAACAAGCGACTACAATCGTCGCACGTCTGCTCATTGAAAATCGGAGGCTCGCCGCTACCGAGGGACTCCTAATCGTAAACTACAATTGCAACCCTCGAAGGTGTGAGGTGTCGTTGGAAATTTTGTATTTCCGAAATACCACAGCCTTCTGCAGGGATTTGCACTCGAGCCTTTTCGACAACAGCACGTGCTTTCTTGCGCTGGTCTGGCGACGCCCTATGCCTTTTAAGGTTCCAGGCTTTTGTCGACGTTGCGCTACGGTCACGTTTGTTGTGTATTGTTCGCTAAGGCTACAACGATCGATCGTGGAAAACACAAATTGTCGTCGTTTCGAATAATCGAAACCGATTTGCTCTTCAGCATAGATACACGTATCCCTCGACCGATCGGTACTGTTACGTACAAGCTTTCCCGCAATTTTATTGTACGATTTTCGAACATTACCATATCGTCGAAAACATCGGCTGTTTTGCGGGTGGTTTATCCTTTTAAACATATCAAATGTCGAGCCCAAGAGTTTGTTAAGTAGAAGAAACCCATCTTCGTATGGACAACAAAGCCATAACTTCGTTTGTACCGGCAGGATTTAGTTTAATGATAGGAATATGATTAGCATATACAATACATTTTTATACTTTAGCGGGAAACTTGCGGGACATAGTGTAATGAAAGGATCACGATTAGCGTATACAATACATCTTTACTTTTTATCTGTAAAGTCTCACACAACGCTCTAATTTCACATTAAAAAATTTGCTACAATTAGTAGATTGTTAAAACAAGATGTTGTAACATTTTTTTAAATGTAGAGTCCATTGAAACACTACCCTAAAAAATGATATACATTACAAAATTGAATGAAGAAATTAATCACATTTGAAAAAAGAGTGATTTTGGTAAAAAAAAAAAAAGTCATTAGCCTCATTATATTTGCGGCTTTGGTATTTAAGTCTGACAAGCAATGGCGACGGAAATTCACTAACTGGAATTATTGGTCCTGAGGAAAGGACTGGAACCAAATTGCCAATTTTTTACTCTAAATATTATAAAACACGAGGGATGGGAATACATATTTCCCAGAGACCGCGAGCGGATCGAATCTTTTCAGCAAGATACTCCTATTATGTTCTGATAAAAATCGTAGTTTTCTGTAGATAAAACCATAATTAAAATTAATAACGCGTTAAAAGATGTGTGACTTGTGGTCTGGTGCAAAAGTTCTGACGTAAAGTCATTTATACGTCAAAATTAGTGGGTCGTCTTTGAATGCACGTTTACCTTGACCGTTTATGCAACTTTCCATACTATCTATCTACTGTACATATTCTTCATACGAGAAACACTTAGCACTTACGTATGTTCACAGTACATGTGTTCTGTACATTTATACACGTCCTTATCAAAATCATTTTAACCAACTAACAACTTTTTACAATTGCGAAAACTCAAAAAGTATAATATACTACGTTTTATATGATATAAAAAAAGATATAATAACGAAAACTTGATGTATTGGGTCTGGGAAAAAGTTCGTGGCGTTTTTAAGTAAAATTCAACTGGTTTTCTTATAGTGTGAAAATGAATTTATTTAAACCAAATATGCTCCATTATTATCGACAATGTTTCGCCATTTTTCGGGTAGAGCTATGATGCCATCGGTGAAGAACTTCTGTGGTTTCTGGCTGAAAAACTGAATCAAGTGATTTTCACAGGCTTCTTTTGAAAGCAGCTTAATTCCATTGAGAGAGTTCTGCAGAGATCGGAATAAGTGATAGCCAGAGGGTGCTATGTCTGGATTATACGGTGGATGCATTAAAACTTCCCAACCAAGCTCTCGCAATTTTTGACGGGTCATCAACGAATTGTGTGGTCGGGCGTTGTCATGATGGAAGACAACACCTTTCCTATTAATCATTTCGGGCCGTTTTCTTTCAATTGCTTGTCGTAATCTCTCTAGTTGTCCACAGTAGAGTTGAGAATCAATCGTCTGACGAACTGGAAGTAGCTTATGGTGGACGATTCCCTTCCAGTCCCACCACACACACAGCATCACCCTTTTCGCCGTCAATTCTCGCTTCGCGAACGCTTGTGATGGCTCACCATCCCTTGTCCACGATTTTTGACGCTTCCGATTGTCATACGTGACAATTTTCATCACCAGTTATAACACGTTTCAGAAATGGTTCGATTTCATTGCGCTTGAGGAACTTCAACTCATGAGGAACCCATACATCGAGCTTCTTTTTGTAGCCAGCTTTGTGTAAATGGTTCAAAACAGTTTTGTGGTTAATGCCTTGCTCCATACCGATATCGACACTGCTGGTATGCTTATCTTGCTGGACTTGTTCAAGAGTTTCACCAGCTTTTTCAGTGATTGGGCAACCAGAGCGTGACTCATCTTTCACATCAAAATTACCAGAACGAAAGCGAGCAAACTATTTCCACGCAGTAGATTTTGATAAAGTACCTTCACCGTACACAGCACAAATTTGTTCAAAGGCCTGCGCAGCTTTCTTCCCTTTGTCGTAATAATATTGCAAAATATAGCGCAATTTTTCATTACTTTTCTCCATTTTCAAACGCAAACAACTTTCCAACTACTGCACCAATTTCGATGTTTATACACTCAAAGTAACGCTCGAAGTGTCACCTTTCCAATGAGCGTTTAGTGGTGTCGCTGCGATCTGTGTTTCCTGACTCATTTGCAATTGATGCCATCTATAGGGAAAAACGCCACGAACTTTTTCCCAGACCCAATATTATCTAATACGTTAAAGCAAATACTTACTCTACATATACGAACCTAAATGAGGTATTGGATTTATATACCACAATATATAAAAAGCTATGATTTGTTTTCAATAAATTTTAATTTCGATAATTTATTGATCCCAACGAATTCAGGCGTATTCGCAGCAACACTGGGAATGACAATATCATGTCATAATCAACGCTGAGCTTATACCTAGCAGTCATATTTTTGTTTTTGGTTAGAACGTGTTTCATGGTTTTATCGGATAAATGCCTACTTACTGGGATACAATCGACAATTAGAGCTCCATATTCAAAACCGAATATAAAACGAACAATAATGGTTATGTTGTTGAAAAAAAAATTTTTTTGATGGTTATACTCTGCAGGACTCTTCTGGTGGAGACTTTCTGCGAAGCATACGAGTAACCCAATGGCCGTAATAATAAACTGTTAACCAGTTTGGCCTCTCAAGATCGAACTTCACTCATTACGAACTCTATATTCGTTCGAGTATAGGATTTTTTTTTACTCGCATAACTTGCAAAATAACAGATTTTTAAAGTATAATTCATAACACGTCTGCCTGTAAAAATGACAGGAAATTTAAAAAAAACCTTACATTCAACCGGAATTAGAGCTTATAATCAGGAAAAATGGATGTAAGTAAATCCTCATATATTCATTCCTCCTTATTTTCCAGTTTTCACAGTGTCACGTCCATGAGGAATTATGTAGATTAATGTTAGTTTCCTCATATAGGAAGCTTTGTGAAGGTTTGAAAATAATGTGGAAGTAATGTGCAAGGTTCTACTTTGCATTCTTATTAAAAAAAAATAATAATAATTAAAGTTAAAAAAAGAGTGGTTACAGAATAAAATTTTTTTTTATAATTATATATAATTTCATTTCTTTGATTTATATTAACGACAATTGAATTTGTTTATATTAACACAAACGACGGTGTAACTTGTGTGTAAGTTTTGTGATCAATGGCTAAAGCCATTTACGATTTATTCTCGTTTTATTACGGCTAACCCTGGTAATCGTGAATATAATACTTCAATATTCTATCAAATTCAAGCGCTTCTATCGATACAAATGGAAAAATTCAAATTGCTATAAAATCCGAACTGTTTTACCGACCTTCAAGAATCTGAATACCAAACATCTAGCATTCCTAATTGACAGTTAATTTCTGTAGAAAATTTAGGTTCAACTGATCAAATTGTACGTTAGATATGTTGCTTCATCGATGAAGATCGGTTAAGTAGGATCACGAAAAATTTGTAGATGCCTGAATGTGCGTAGACGTTGTCAATACATTCAGAGTGGCATAAGAATAGAATGACAAATACATTACGATGATAATCACAGCGATTGAAGAGGGTATGCTGCTTTACATGAGAGTCAAATTTCAACTGGATTTTGTTAGTCACTTATCAGTAATAGATGAATGAATTATTGATACCATGCATATGCATATACACAAACGTGCAGATTTTTCTCACCCCTGTCCTGAACGTTTCACATCAATTTCAGTATCCTAATATGAAAATATCGAAAAAAAATTATTCGTTGAAGCAAAACTTTCTCTTTGTGACACTAAAAAGACCTTGAGAAAGTGAACCCTTGTGGCCCTTACGTAAACTATGTTTCGCGGGAAATCTGGAAGCCGGGACGTGGATGCCCTTGAGTCCAGACTATGTGACCAATGTAGATACGTAGAGAGAGAGTCGTATCCGGTCCGCAATATTATTAATATTGAACTAATACTAAGGTTCAACTACAAATCCTTTTTTAGACACCATAAGTTATGAAATAGACGGAAAAAAGTGATAGTTGTACTCTAATGGGCCAATCAGGGTTGTCGAGTCTAATTGTAAGTCAAGTTGTCAAGTACAAGTATAGAGTACTGAATTGTAGACTCAATTTAGGAATACTGTGAACAACGTTACAATCAATTAAGAAAACAATTATAATAACACGTAATTGATGGCGGCCTAATACGCATTTACTGTTTTGTTACATCCTGTAATATACAGCCACAGTGTACTTTTTTTCCGGTGTATACCACAGCGACAGTGGCAGCAGTGCAGGGGTATCACGGGGATACGTATACGACGTGCTGTACCAGTGGTAACTGCGAGGTTATAAGCGAATACACGCGACTTCTACGAGAAGGGCTGGGAGGCAAATGTTGCGAGAGGGTGCGGTGCTCGCCAGTATAACGTGCCGTTCTAGTGTTGGCCATTCGTGTCTCAGCGCATGCTGGTAGTAGATAGTGGGCGATGGAGGTGATCGTTGCGCCGTTGAGGGTGCGGCTGTGGTGGTGGCGGCTGCACCGTCAACCCTAGCATCGGAGGTGCTGGCGTGAGTTTCAGTATTCGCGCGGCCGCTCCCTGTCGCACACCACGACGATAATTACGGATTCGAACTTTACTTCGTTTTTATACTATCACGCGTACTAACGGAGCAGAATAATACACATCGTGACAGTTTTTTCTTACAAATATCCGTGTTTGTAGAATAGCTGATAAATTAGTTACAACAAAGTTAATACATTTTCGATACATTGGCTGCGATTAACCAAATACTCACACTGAACAAAATTGCTCGTCCTGCGAATAAACATTTACTACATATCTGAAAATATAGGCAATATTAAATAAGTGAATATAAACATGTTACTTTTACAATTATTTGTAACATTTCAATATATATATATATGATTAGTAAAATGGAGAATTTGTATCATATATAATGTGCCAGCATTCTGGAAAAGTTTCATACACTGACGATAATATCATAAGCCTTCGAGGTGCTCTTGAGTAAAGAATTGAAAAAAGCGCAAGTATACATATCATCCTTGAAAGGTTTGGTACACGTTGTTTTGACGAGAAGACAACCTTGGTCTCCTTTATTCACGTTCGGTCATCAAAGGGATCTCACCGTGATTTCAACCGTAAAATGTCCAAGCCCTGTGGCTATTGAGGTCGGTTACGTTCCATCAAGATAATCAGCAGGCATCTGCGGTATCTCAGTACACCTAAGCACAAACGCAGTAGCACTCTCAGGCCATAACCTTCTTAACTGAGTTCACTGTACTCCCTCAGACCGCACACGTGCTTCGATCGTTCGAGTCCTCCAACAATTTTATCTCCCTGTCATTGGGGTCATTACCGAGTTCTTCAGGAGAACATATTGCAGAGATTCGTAAAAACTCGGATCGAATGCCGACACAATAGCCATACTCTTCAAAACAGTTCACGGTACTTTATGGTTCATGTATACCATGACAAATTTATAAGATTCTTGTGTATACCACAAACACTTTTTCGGGATCTCCCCAAGTGGTCAACATAACTGCAACAGGTTTCTCACAATTATCACAAGGACAAGTGTATTAAAGTGCTCCAAAGGGGAAAAGTCGGTGGTGTTTAAGAGCCGAGAATCGAAGGTTTATGGAGGACTGCATGTTTATGATTCACGACTTATGATTGTTGCCAAATGATGACTCCCATAATCGTTGATACACTTGGGTGCAAGAAGATTACGCGTCTTTGACGGGATCTAAATAAACAAAACGCGGATTTTTTACCATATATTCTTGTCTTCGGTCATCCTACATCCTGTAATAAAACTGAAAGAGTCCAAATAAAGTAAATCTTGAATTTTCATGAAACAGCCTGATATTTGAATACTTTATATCCTGGAAAAAATTGAAACGGTTAAAGTAAACCACAATTCAACATAGATTGAAAGGGTTTAAATAAACTAGTATTCAGTTTCTGTATGAAGGCCTGTATGAAGACAACACATTAAAATGAAAGTCTAATCGGAAGAGATACGAATGTCTTTTTCACCTTAACGAGGTTTTTCCTAACGCGTTTTCAATCAATTCTCGTGTAAGCGATCGCTTATCTGCCAAGATATAAAAGTTGTGTCGATCCATCTCAACTTGAGTCATCCAACATTTCAAGAATTCAATCAAAGTAATCAGACGTATCGGGAATATTGCGAGCGTTGAAATTCCGATTCTTTGGGGTTTTTCTTTTTAAGAAAGCCCATAACAGTGACAGTTCTTTAACGGTCTTCGTTACACTGATACATCAATCTGGACGGAAATCCAGAGTTGCATAGCCAAACTTTGGACTGCAGGATACAGTTGCGATATCTGAGAAGAATGTCGCAGAATCGAGGTGTCTCAATTCATAAGAGTAGTAGCCCGGTTCTATCGGATGGTCAGCAGCAGCATCAAACTATCATCTCGAGTACAGCCATCGGTTCTCAGGAGGCCCATATGCCACGCGGCATACCACTGTCAGGAGCGGTGCAACCGAGTCGTTCGATTCAGCATCACGCAAGCTCAAGCCACGGCTTCGTCAATCCTCTTGGTCCAACTAGTCTCACACAGGTTGCTGCTGCTGGTACTTATGGTGGTTCATTTGTCAATTCACTGGGGTTTTCTCGTACAGTCCTCGCAACTGCTGGAATGCCAATTGGTCTCGCAGGCCGACATGAAGGTACGAGATGGGCTACGCTCTCAGTTATATGTAAACTACTAGTACACCTACTAATACCATACCCAACTTGTACGTAGCGTAGATGGATATAAATGCGTGTTCTGCATATTCTGTAATCCATTCCGATAAATGTTTGATACCATAAGGGCAGCGTCTGAGTGGCAAATGTGATTCGTACATGACGCAAATCTCTTGACGTGATCGATAGCCCAAAGGGACAGGTGATGTATACGAATTACAGATTCCAAGGAATTTGAACGAAGGAATCTACATACAATATTGAGTTTTAGGACATGAACGGCAACCCAATTAAATGTTAATTTTTCTATTATTTTGGGATCTCTATTTTATTGCTTATATTATAATATTTTATTGATTTAATTCTTGGATTTATAATATTTTTTTGTATATTATTTTGTGCAATCAATCTTTTTTACATTAATCTGACCTCAGTCGAATTCTAAATTGTTATTATTGCGTTCTGGGCACGAAAAAGAGCAATTTTGTATTAGATAGATGCGTTATCAAGGACTAATTATTGGTTATATCCACAAGTATAATATAAATTCTACAACCGATGCTACGGATTTTATAAACGATACCATCCATTCACGAATTATTCTTGAATTTATTCTACGTACTATAATATCGACTCGTGTTACAAATTCTTCCAGGTCTTAGACCCCGTTATCTTATCACTTACTTCTTTCAATACAGAAATAGCGAATTTCATTTAATAATCACAACCAGTATCAAAACATATATATCATACATTAGAACATGTGACTATATATATTGCCTACTTGAATTAGCGCAGGGATATTGCCACAAGTTCAACATATTTTCAGTCAACACAGGAATAGCGAACTTTATTCAATAATCATAGCCAGTATAAAATCATACATCTAGTCTAATATATAAAATTCTCGTGTCACAGTTTTCGTTGCCATACTCCTCCGAAACGGCTTGACCGATTTTGATGAAATTTTTTGTGCTTATCCGGTATCTATGAGAATCGGCCAACATCTATTTTTCATCCCTCTAAATGTTAGGGGTAGTCCACCCCTAAATTTATTTTTTTATTTTTTAGACAAAATTTTTAATTTCTATTTTTTTATGATACAACATACAAAAATACATACAATCCTCAATTTTCACCCTTCTACGATCAACCCTTATTTTTTAATAGCCATTTTAGTAATTTAATCATTTTTCCTCTCCGGTCGAAAACTGATCAATCGTCATTTAATTAGTTATCCCCGCCAGATGTCTACAGGTGTCACTTCTGACCCAGTAAACAGCACGGAGTAGGGATGAGAACGAAGCCGGTCTCCTTTCTTTCTCACTCCCTACACAGTTGTCGGCCATCATTATTGTTTATGCATCAAGTGTAGTAGTAACGTTGACAATTATTATTTTGCTATCTCAGTGTAACTCTCATATTAACTTTTAATCATTCCTATTTTATCAATAATAATTAAATTATCAATTTTGAGTGTATTTTGCACGATTAGTTAATCAAGTGATTTTATAACCTCAAAAGTACTCAACACGTGACACGAGCTTCCAATAACAACGGATTTTGTGTTGTAAGTATACTTTTTTTTATTAATATCGAAAATGTTGTTGATCTTATAAAAATGTAATTTTAATTTAATTTTATTAAAAAAATGCAATTGAACAATTAAGATTTTCATAGTTTCCAAAAAATCAATCATTATGAATCTTTATTTTGAAATGTCAATGGAAATATTGGTTGTATGAAAAAATTATAAGAAACAATGTTTTCATAAAATTTAATTTTTTACTTTTGTTTGAAAAATTTTTCCATAAAACTTATATTTTTGTTATAATTTCATAAATTAAAACTAATCATTTCAAAACTGCGGCAAAAATCCTGGCCCTAATTATACTTTTAACATTTTTCATCATTAAATAATTTCATTAATTCTATTTATGTATGTTTTGTACAGTGAGCAATGCCAAGAAAACGCAAAGGGGCTGATTTGAGCCGCAGTACAAGTAAAGCTCGAAACTTGCGAAATAGCAGATCCGAAAGAACAGAAGAAGAAATCCAGCAACAAAGTACTGATGCACGTGTCAGAATGGCGCAATTGCATCAAGAAGAGCCAGAAGATACACGAGCTGAACGCAATGAAGTCAGAAGATTAGAACAACGACAATCACGCCGTTTCACAGTCAATAGACGAAGAACAAATGACCAACAACGACAACAGGTACATCGAGCATTGATATCTGATTCATTCCTGCGTCTAGCATTCCAGTATGAGCCCGATATTGAATATTATGCTCATTCAAAAGTGGTAATTGGTGCTATGGACAAGGAATGTCCGCATTGTCATGCTCTGAAATTAAAAAATGAGCCAGCTGGGATGTGTTGCGCGTCAGGAAAAGTGCAACTACCTGAAATTGAAACACCACCTGAACCATTGAACGGCTTACTTATCGGCACGGATCCAGATTCTAACGTGTTCCTGAAGTCAATTCGAAGATTCAATTCATGCTTTCAAATGACATCGTTCGGAGCAACAGAAATAGTTCGAAATACTAATGCAAATGGTCAACAATTCAATTCTACATTCAAAATCAGAGGCCAAGTTTATCATAAAATGGGCTCACTGCTGCCAATGCCAAACGAACCACATAAATTCTTACAAATCTACTTTATGGGCGGCGAGGATTCCGGAAGCGCACTTGCCAATCGCGTGAATGCACGTTGTGATTATAATAACCTTGATTCACTTTATGCCAGGCGCATCGTCAGCGAGCTAGATGCTCTTTTGAACGAGCACAACGAGTTGTTGAAAATATTCAAATCACATATGCACCAATTACAAAGCGATAATCACGCTATCGTCATTAATCCTGATAAAACACCAGCTGGAGAGCATATTCGTAGATTCAATGCACCCGTTGTTGATGATGTTGCTGGAATCATGGTTGGCGATTGTACAGCTGCACGAGAAATTGTGATTCGTAGAAGAAATAATAATCTTCAGTTCATTGCTGACACACATCGTTCATATGACGCTCTCCAATATCCGCTAATATTCTGGAAGGGACAAGACGGATATTGCATAAACATAAAACAACGAGATCCCGTATCAGGTACTTCATTGATTATTAATTTGATCATTAATCATTTAACAAAACAATTAAATTATTGAACGTAATAAATTTAAATTAATTTTTATGAACAAATATTACAGGAGCTGAAATAAACAAGAACGTTAGCTCAAAGGATTATTATGCGTACCGATTAATGATTAGACGTGGCCTGGACAACGTCATTTTACGATGTCGTGAGCTTTGTCAACAATTCATGGTCGACATGTACGCGAAGATTGAGAGCGAACGACTACGATACTTACGATATAATCAACAAAAGCTGCGCGCGGAAGAGTACATTCATTTGCGAGACGCTATCAACAACAACGCCGACGTCGCCGAAATTGGTAACCATGTCATTTTACCATCATCGTACGTAGGCAGTCCACGTCATATGCAAGAATATATACAGGATGCTCTGACTTTCGTGCGCGAATATGGACGACCATGTTTATTTATCACGTTCACATGTAATCCAAAATGGCCAGAGATTACATCTTTCCTACTGCCTGGCCAAAATGCAATACATCGCCATGACATTACAGCACGTGTGTTCAGACAAAAGTTGAAGTCTTTAATAAGTTTCATTACTAAATCACATGTATTTGGTCCCACACGTTGCTGGATGTATTCGGTTGAGTGGCAAAAGCGAGGATTACCTCATGCACACATTTTGGTTTGGTTCATCGACAAAATCCGTCCTGAAGAAATCGATAGTATCATTTCTGCGGAAATTCCAGATCCATCCACTGACCAACTGCTGTTTGATATTGTTACAACAAACATGATTCATGGTCCATGTGGTACTCTTAATAGTTCATCGCCTTGCATGGCTGATGGAAAATGTACTAAAAATTTCCCTAAAGATTTTACCAATGATACGGTCACAAATGTCGACGGATACCCAATATATCGTCGAAGAAATCCTGAAAATGGCGGACAATCATTTATTAAAAATATCATCAACACAGACATTGATATTGACAATCGTTGGGTGGTGCCATATTCGCCTCTGCTGAGCAAGACATATAATGCTCATATTAATGTTGAGTTCTGCAGTTCTGTGAAGAGCATCAAATACATTTGCAAGTATGCCCATAAAGGCAGTGATATGGCTGTGTTTAGAGTGGAAAATACTAATGTGAATGCTCCTCCAGTGAATAAAAACGATGAAATAACGCTCTACCAAATTGGTCGGTACATCAGCTCCAATGAAGCTGCTTGGCGTATCTTTGGTTTTCCAATTCATGAACGGGATCCAGCAGTTGTTCAGTTAGCCATCCATCTTGAAAACGGTCAGCGTGTATTTTTCACGAACGAGACAGCGATTGATCGTGCAATAAATCCACCTAAAACTACACTCACTGCATTTTTTGAATTGTGTAATCGTGCGGATGATTTTGGTGCCTTCGCACGAACATTACTCTATTCACAAGTACCACGCTATTTCACATGGACTCAAACAAAAACATGGATGCCCCGCAAGCAAGGCTCACCAGTTGCTGCATGTCTCAATTTATTTAAATCAAACGCCTTGGGGCGATTATTTACAGTCAATCCAAGACACACGGAGTGCTTTTATCTTCGACTGTTGTTGGTTAATGTTACTGGCCCATTATCATTTCAAGATATACGTAAAGTGAATGGGCAACAATATCCAACGTATAAAGATGCATGCCTTGCACTCGGCTTGCTGGAAGACGACAACCAGTGGGAATGCATGCTTGCTGAAGCTGCATTGAACTGTACAGCAATACAAATTCGTCTACTATTCGCTATAGTGTTGACTACATGTTTCCCAGCCCGAGCACAGATATTATGGGAAAATCACAAAGATTCAATGACTGATGATATATTGCATCAACATCGTATACGGTGCCACGATCTAACCATAACATTCAGCGACGAAATGTACAATGAAGCATTGATTGCTATTGAGGATCTTTGCATTGTCATTGCCAACTTACCACTTAGTAATTTCGGTATGAATTCGCCAAATCGAACTGCATCTGATTTAATGAATACTGAAATGAATCGTGAACTGCAGTACAGTACTGTAGAAATGGCAGCGATTGTTGCCCGCAATGTCCCACTAATGAATGAGGAACAAAGAACCATTTATGATCGCATTATGCTCGCAGTTTCAGCTGGACAAGGTGGGTTCTTCTTTTTGGATGCACCGGGTGGAACTGGCAAAACATTCGTTATTTCGCTAATTCTTGCTGAAATACGATCAAATAATGGCATCGCATTGGCCGTTGCATCATCGGGCATTGCAGCAACTTTATTGGATGGAGGTAGAACAGCTCATTCAGTATTTAAGCTGCCACTAAATATTCAGAATAACCCTGACGCAGTATGCAACATTAAGAAACAATCGTCCATGGCCACTGTGCTGAAACGGTGTAAAATTATTATTTGGGATGAATGTACTATGGCACACAAACATTCACTTGAGGCGTTGAACGGGACATTGAAAGATATTAAAAACAGTGACAAACTATTTGGCGGAACTCTGTTGGTCCTTTCAGGTGATTTCAGACAAACACTTCCAGTCATTCCACGTTCAACATACGCTGATGAGATCAACGCTTGCTTAAAATCATCTCCATTGTGGCGTAATGTTGAAAAATTACAGCTAAAAATAAATATGCGCGTTCAAATGCTTCAAGATCCATCCGCTGAAACATTTTCAAAACAACTCTTAGATATCGGTGATGGAAAAGTTGCTATAGATGAAACTGGATACGTAAAATTACCGACCGATTTCTGCACAATCGCTGATTCGCAAGATACTCTCATTGAACAAATATTTCCCGATGTACACACACAGTACATAAATCATGAGTGGCTTGCAGAAAGAGCGATTTTAGCGGCAAAAAATGTAGATGTTGACAATTAAAATCTGAAGATACAAATGTTGTTGCCAGGGAACTTGGTATCATATAAATCTATTGATACAGTTTGCGACGACAGCGAAGCAGTAAATTTTCCCACAGAGTTTTTGAACTCACTGGATTTGCCAGGCATGCCACCGCATAATTTACAATTAAAGGTTGGATCTCCAATTATCTTGCTTCGTAATTTGAACCCGCCCCGGCTGTGCAACGGTACGCGATTAGTCATTCAAAAATTAATGAAAAACGTGATCGAAGCCAGGATTTTAAATGGCAAGTTCAGAGGTGAAAATATACTCATACCACGGATTCCTATTATACCTACAGATGTGCCAATTCAATTCAAACGTATTCAGTTTCCGATTAGATTGGCATTTGCAATGACTATCAACAAATCCCAAGGTCAAACGATGTCTGTTTGTGGATTAGATTTGAGAACACCATGTTTTTCACACGGACAATTATACGTGGCATGCTCTCGAGTGGGTAAACCATCCAGTTTGTTTGTGTTAGCTAAAGATGGACTAACAAAAAATATTGTTCACGCTATAGCATTAAGAGATTGATATTGTTTAATAGTGTCACTGTCGTAATTGTTTAATTAATGATATATAATTTTAAGGAATAAATTATAATAACTTAAAAATAATGTTTGCCTTTTGTTATTTTTATATTCCCTCATCGTTCACAGCGCTCCATGCTTATTTCACGCATATACCACATTCTTACATACATACAATATACACATTCTAACATACATACATACTTACAATAAGTAAGCTATTTTTTGTCTACACTAGAAATTACTAGGAAATTATTTATATGGCAAAACAACGTTTGCCGGGTCACCTAGTATGTATATATATATCACACATTGGAACATGTGACTATATCTATCGCCTACTTGAATTAGCGCAGGGATATTGTGACAAGTTCGACATATTTTCCGTAAATCTGCACTATTTCACCACTCCACCATAAGGTTATACTATATCCATGTCGTATTTAAATTGGTTGAATTCCACACAATAAAAAAAGAACAATACCACAAACGCAATCTCAGCTTCAGAAAACAAATCTCAGCGTTTGACAAATAATAATAGACAGACTCGTATGATTTGGGCGAGCGCGCTCAACCTAACTAGCAAGTGTGATAATCTTTACAGTCAAACCGTCGATATCAATCGGAAACATCAGTATTCCATACAATAAACTTAGCATATTTTCGCGATTTGCTGTTATTCCCGCGACGTAAGTTGTGTGAGTGAGAATGTTTCACTCCAAGCGACTGTTGATGTACGGGGTTAAAAGGTCGACCGGCATCGGCGACGGGTGAAATTAAATACTGGCCCGTAGTGCACCGTCTTCGTGACCGTTATCCTTAAAGCGTGGATAGTCCATGGAGTTTTCTTTGAACGAGCTCCAGATTTGTTTTTTAGGCATTTGTAATCATAATACCGCCTCTGTTAATGGCCCAGCCACCCTAAGTGACCATTAGTAGTCTTTTTATTAATTTACTCACGCTGAGTATTATTCCACTTATACACATAAATATAATAATGTATATACCTGTTTTGTTCTCGTCACGTACATTTTACTATGATGATTTTATTACTTTTCCAACTCGCGGAACGTGCAAATAGTTTTAATAATTCTTTGATTAGGTTCGACGTGTATACGGCGTGACGAGCCACGAGTGACTGCGAAAAGCTCTTGGGGGGTACGCGATTTCTCGCCTAATCGTGTTAACCCGAGATTGCGCACACCGCAATTATAATGACCGTACACAGTACGAGTTCAAAGTCTTAGAAGACGGACCGACAGTAAATAGTTACCATCTATGTATTCTCATGAACACTTCGTAAGAAAATTGTGCGTTTTAATTACATTGGCACATTGAGGATGGTAACCATTTTTTCACGAAAATTATATTTAAGATTTTATTCCGTCGTAGAATGGTTACCGTATTTTGCGGACGATAAAACGCATCGGATCATAAGACGCACCCCAAAATTAAACTATCAATTTTTAGAAAAAAATATTTTTTGGCCGAAAGACCCACAAGACACAATTTTAACAAAAAAAAAGTATTATTATAAATTAGTATAATACTTTATTATTATAATACACTTATAAACATTTAATTTTCTGCATTATTCAATTCATCTTCACTGGACTAGTTACTGTCGCTTATCAAAATATGTTCTGAACTGCTGTCGTCATCGTCTGATTCTTCGAAGACAAAATCATCTTCTGTACCGTCCATCGCGTTACTAATTCCACACTTTTTGAAAGCCTTTAGAATTGTTTCTTCTTTTACTTTTTCCCAAGAATTTTTCACCCAAGTACACACTTCGGTAATTGTAGGTCGTTTCATTCTTCCGTTACTGTCATATCGTGATTTGGTTTTGTCATCCATTTGTTCCACTCCTCCCGCATCAAATCTTTAAATGGCTTATGAATTGACACATCCAGGGGTTGTAATTGGCTTCTAAGGCCTCCAGGAATTACTGCTACTTCTGTGTTCATTTTTCTTAAAAGGATTTTCGTTGAATCTGTTGTATGAGCTCAAAATTGATCCCAAACTAACAACGCGCGCTTTTTTGACAACGCACCTGGACGTTTTGTCCTTATCTTTTGTAGCCATAATTTTATCCCCATTTCATCCATCCAACCTTTTTGTTGAACGTGGATTAAAATTCCACGGGGGATTTTATCTTTCGGTAATGTTTTTCTTTTAAAGTTTAACATAGGTGGTAGCTTTCTACCATCCGCATAACATGCTAAAACTACGGTGTAGTGTGTTTTTTCGTGACCTGTTATTTTTATTATTACTGATCTGGTACCTTTTGAATCTACAGCACGATTTGAAGGAACATCAAATGTTAGAGGCACTTCATCCATATTAGCAATTCGGCTAAAATCAAAGTTAAAATTCCGTCTAGCTGATATAATGAATCTATGAAATTCTATAATTTTAGCTTCATAGCGAATCGGCAGTTTTTGGGCTAGACTGGTTTTCGTACGCATGAATAGCCCGTGTCTCTTCATAAATCTGAAGCACCATGAAGCTGATCCTGTGAAATCACCAATGCCATTTGCAGACGCATATTGCTTCACTTAGAAAATTATTAGTTTCGTGGAAACCGATATTCTATTGCTTCGGTGATCTGTGATCCAATTTCTTAATTGCATTTCCAGTTCCGGCTACTTTGGTAAGTGCGAACGAAGTGTTTTCTTATGTTTACTGACCAGTTTCAATTGCTCTTCTTGCTTTTTCCATTCTCGAACCATTTTTTCTGTTGGTGGTGGACCAAAATGTCTTTCTGCTGCTCGGTTTCCATGTTCTTTCGCATATTTGATCACTTCTAATTATAATTGACATTATAAGAGTCTCTCTTTTGTTTTAAACTCATTTTCTGGTTTTATAACAATTAAAGAATAAATTCAAATTATAGAAATACTCAATTGAACCGTACGATATCACATACGCCACTTCACTAATGGTAACTAATATGGACATTCCCGTGGGAATCCCCTATCTTTGTTTTTAGACGCCGTAATTTATGGGGATCCCCGATTCATTTTATGGTAATCTCCTATTTATTTAAGTGGGATTCCCCAAACGGACTATAAGACGCACTTCGTTCTATAAGACGCATCCCAATTTTTGGTCGAACTTTTAAAGTAAAAAGGTGCGTCTTATGGTCTGGAAAATACGGTAATCTATATTTAACATCATATTAATAATATTTATGTCTGGTTAAAATATCATACTCATATATGAGGCACTCACTTTCAATTCGGCGATGTTTTTTCTAGTTCTCTGGGAGCTGTCCCATAATAGACCACACTCGAGTACCACAGGCATTCTGTGAACTTTTAAAAATTATTAGATCCATCTGTTTATCTATAAAAAAACAGAGGTAGTACAAAAAAAATCGTTGGAATAAAGTCGTAGTCTTTCTTTAACTTTCGGATGATGTTATTATCATAATTTTATCGACCTTGAAATTTATGCTCTATTTACAAAAAAATGAACAAAAATAATATATTTTTTAATTTCTTAAAATTTGCTACAAAGTTTTTAAAATCTCCGAGCGTATGTACAAATTGAACAAAAACGACTGGCCAGAGTGACACCGCCCTATGTTTTGGAGAAAAATTATTGATAACATTATCTTGAAACTGAAAATGTATATTCATAATAGTTTTGATGCAAAGTGAATGTATTGATTTTTATTTAATTATGTTTATATATCAGTAAATAACTAATATATTGGGTCTGGGAAAAAGTTCGTGGCGTTTTTTCTGATAGATGGCGTCAATTGCAAATAAGTCAGGAAACACAGATCGCAGCGACACCACTAAACGCTCGTTGGAAAGGTGACACTTCGAGCGTTACTTTGAGTGTATAAACATCGAAATTGGTGCAGTGGTTGGAAAGTTGTTTGCGTTTGAAAATGGAGAAAAGTAATGAAAAATTGCGCTATATTTTGCAATATTATTACGACAAAGGGAAGAACGCTGCGCAGGCTTGTGAAAAAATTTGTGCTGTGCACGGTGAAGGTACTTTATCAAAATCTGCTGCGCGGAAATGGTTTGCTTGCTTTTGTTCTGGTAATTTTTATGTAAAAGATGAGTCACGCTCTGGTCGTCCAATCACTGAAAAAGCTGATGAAATTAAACGATCAAACGAACTTACCTGTTGCGAAGTTCGATCGTAATTATATGTAGAGTCGCGTTCGAGATGATAACATCGTAGTACCGTCTACTTCCACGCGCCAGTGTCACGAATATTCAGAGCTTAACAAAAAACGACCCCCCCCTCCGCGCGGTCGTTCTCTCTCCAAGTCATATTGTTTAAAGTAACCCCATAAGGATTAAAAATAGTAAATCCAACACATTTCAGTAAATGAATGGGAGGGAATAGTAAAAGGAACGAGTAAACGTTCCAAGGGTGGAACGTAATCATCTCAAACGAGACTCTACATATAATTACGATCGAACTTCACAACAGGTAAGTTCGTTTGATCGTTTAATTATATTACGAATCTCGTTTTCGAGATTACATTGTAGATGTTCAGAGATAACTCAGTTTATTATTTTTCAAATAACCTTAGGCAATATAAAACACAACTTGTATCGAGACCAACGGTCTCTCAAAGAACAAAGGAATAACGGTTTTTATCCGTGTATCT
The DNA here is from genome assembly GCA_963942595.1 of Cylloceria caligata. NCBI lineage: Eukaryota > Metazoa > Arthropoda > Insecta > Hymenoptera > Ichneumonidae > Cylloceria > Cylloceria caligata. The sequence continues at coordinate 55,177,801 of OZ012707.1, read as the reverse complement.
CACACCTAACAAAATGCAAACAGTATTATCTTAACCAATAAACGATTAAAACTATGCGAACACAGTCACTGCAAACTCTTTCCTGCCCGACTTAATCGGCCGATTATAATATTTTGCGAATACCTGCGAGTCCTTAAACCACGCCGCGGTATTTTTTATCGCGATGATATCTAAATCCTTTTCTAAAGCAGCCGACGTAGACGCGTGGCTTGTACTGTGTGCCGTAACTCGGGACCTATACCACTCTTCGCCAACACTGATCGGATCCAACGACTTATTGTTTGAGCACTCGCCGATTTGAAGGACTTTCTTGATGTGATTAGCACATTATTGCAATCGCCCCTAAGCGGTTTCGTTATTTCCAAATATCTTTTCAACGTGCTCGCTATGCGCAGTCTGGACTATTCACGAAAGTACGACAATAGCAAAAGTGGTTGAAAAGCCCCGGGACTCGTCGTTTTTATGATGTCCGAAATCTTTATCTCGAAACCCTGTGCCGGGTGAGAAATATTTTCGAGTCTCATGAGCGAGAAGGTTTGCACTCGATGAGCCGTACCTAAGGCTACAGCGTAACTAATCTCTCCGACAACCGTTGAATGTTCAATGATTCAAGAGGGTATAAGTTCGCAATGAGCGTAAGTACCATGCCGACATCCCATGTTTCGTCGTATCGAGGTTTCATCGGTCTAAGCCCCAAAAATACCTTTAAAAAATCTACTGATGATCCGATTGTTAGTCACGTCGTTCGCTGATATTAACGAAATTGCCGATCGCGTCGAGTTTAGTGTGCCATAGGAGGCTCCTAAACCATATCTTCTCTGCAGAAATTCGAGAATGCGGTTCGCGCTCGCTTCGTAAACGTCCGTTTTCGTCTCGTGACAGAAATTCGCATATAGTCTAATAGGTCCCGCGTACTGCTTCCACGTACTCTCGGCGAGTGAAGCCAACAGCGTCTCGACCACTGAGTCCGATAATTTCTTGCGGCGGTAAGATTCGCGGACAACCTCCCGGCAATGAATCCCATCGACTTCTGTAATGGATGTTGGAGAGACCTACAAGGAGACATTAGAAGGCATTTAGCGGGAGTGAAGTTTATGAGTTTCTGTACTAGAAGGTTCATAAATATAGGGAACCATGGTTGCGAAAGCCAATTTGGCACTACCGCAATACCACAGGCGCGATCTGCTATAAGGTTTCGAAGAAACCTGAGCATTAATGCGAACGGTGGAAATGCATTAAAAAAAATCAGATTTCCAGTTGATCGTGAACGCGTCAATAGTTAGGCATCGGGATCTCTGTGCCATGAACAGTAGGCTTGACATTTCGCGTTAATGTTGGATACGAACAAATCCAAATTTGGTTTACCGAATTCCGATATTATTTTTTCGTATGCCCAATTCGACAGTTCCCATTCCGTATCTATATTTTTTATCCTCGACTTCCTATCCGCCTCAACATTTTCCTTGGACGCTATATAAGACGCGAAAATCCAAATCTTCCTACATTCACACCATTACCAAATCTCTTTGGCTATCCCGTGAAGTGCGGCATATTGCACGCCTCCCATTCGATTAACATAGGCAATAGCTGTCGTGTTATCGATTCCTAGTAAGATTTCACAATCATATAAATCGCTTGCGAAACATTTAAGGGCCATCAAGACGGCAATAAGTTCGAGTTGGTTAATGTGCAACCCCCTTTCCGTATCACTCCAATACCCGTGTGTACCTTCGCTATCACAATACGCGTCCCAGTCCGTTTTTGACGCGTCCGAGTAAATCTCCTTAACAAACCGAAAACTACTTATCGGTCCAAATGACGTTGTAATATTTTGTTTCGACCAATCGAATTCGGATTGCAAATCTGCGGATAATTCGAGCCGTGCATCGTAATTCCCCCCGCTGATTAACAGGCCGAAGAACTTTTCTCGTTCGAATCTCTTGGTGTATAAGCATCCATACTCAATTGCGCGACAACAGTCGACTAACTTTGCGATGAAGTGAGCGAATTCCTGAATCGTAAAAAACTTGCGATGACTAAAGTCGTCGATCAAAGTTACCATTTTCCTTCTTTTTACTTTCGGTAGCTCTAATCTCATTCTATGAGAGTTAATAACGAATCCCAGAAAAGTGCAATTCTTCTTGGGAGTCAAGCTACTTTTTTGATAATCCACTATAAACCCCAGGGACTGCAGTTCTAACAGTGACTTCTGCGTTTCTGCGACACGCGTTTGAATCCGAACCGATGCAGAGAATGAAGTCTAAGTAGACCGTCGAGACAAATCCTTTTCCTCTCAAATAGTTTACTACCGGTTTCAGGATTTTTGTAAAAATATACGGCGCCGTGCATAGACCGAACGGAAGGCATACAAATTCATAAATTATATCCTCGAAAACGAATCTTAAATATTTTCGGCTTTCCACGTGCATAGATACCATAAAATAACCATCTTGTAAGTCTATGTTACACATTAAATCGCTTCTTGAGATTAGTTTCGTCGCAGTTCTGATGTGCTCCAACTTGAAATGCTGCGTGACTATAAAACTATTGAGCTTTTTCGAGTTTAACACAAATCTCATTTTACCGTTTGATTTTTGTACTAAAAAATACGGCAAAATGAATTGTCCCGGGCATGGCAAACAGGGTCTGACTACGCCTAGTTCCAACAGCTTGGTGATCGCCAGTTTCATATGCTCACGATCAGTCAAAGAATTAAATTCTGGCTGAGGAAGTGGAAGAGTTTGATCTACCGACTGGTCAAATTCAATCCTATACCCTCCTACACAGTTCAGAATAAATCGATCCTGCGTGATCTTTTCCCACTGGGGAAGAAACTCTCGTAGTCGCCCAGCTGCTTTATTTACCTCTAAGGTCTCCCCTGAGAGCTTTGTTATGAGCTCTGCTTGCGACTCTGACTCCGAGCGCGTTGTTGATCTCGTTGTTGTTACGACTGATTCGACTTCGGAACAAATTTGACCAAATTTCCTCTATCCTCTCTGGTTCGCGCCCGCCCGAGATCCCCTCGATTCGAGTTGGCCGACGGGCCTCTCCAGTTTCCGAATTTGAGTTACGAAGAGGCACCTCCGGCACCGATGGCTGAGACTTCAACTCCAAGCCAACCTTTTCAATCGATTTTGCCGTTTTGATTTTTCCCGATAAATCCTCGCCGAATAAAAGCGCGCTTGGCTTAGTTTCGTCCAGAACTCCCTTGACCTTCTTGTCGAGAGATGGTGTAATACACGATCTCCGTGTAATCGTGTCCAGACGAAAAGCATGCGCCAGCAGTCTACCGGCGTCGGTAAGACACTCCAACAACTGGTACTTATCGATGCCGTCTTCCTTGAGGCTCAACAGCAAGGAAATTCGAGTGCCCAATGCGGCCGTAGCTGAACCGCGAATATTTTGCGCATTTCTCAAGTACTTGTCTCGTTTCGTGGTAGACTCAAAGAGCGACGACGCTACCTCTGCATTTAGTGATGGCGCTTCAAAGTGACAGTTGCCTGTCCGAGCATACTTTGCTAACAACTCCTCTTGATCTTCTTTTTTGAGTTCTTCAGCCATCCATTTTTCCCAATTTTGTGCCAAAGTTGGGTTGAGCTATAATTCTGGTGCACCAGATTTTTCATCGGCACCCAGAATACGCAGCGTGTCCTCATCAAAAGTCTGCACTGGGTCCTCCGTAGGCTGGCTCGCTGTTGTGTCTGTGCGCTGACTCGCAGCATCCACTAGAGGTCTCCTTTGATATCTTGAGTTTGATCATCCACTGCGATGGGAGAAATATTTTCCATATTGTCACCGTTCGCCGGTGACAAGCTTGTAAATATTATATATTAAGGTGCGATAAACACAATCTCTCGCAGTTGCTACGCATGCAAGTCCTTACGCAACCAACTGAAGATAGGCAAAAAGAAGTTACTCTATCTTTGTACGGCTAATGCCGACGAGTCACGTGTTCCATGACATTGGACAAACTACCGATTCCACAATACATGCGGAGTCGTGCAGTTCGACTCTAAGGAAATACTCTGCGAGATTTCCTTTGTACGGACTGAACCGCCGAGTCTGTGGCCAGGATAAATGCAGAATATGCAATAAATATCAATTTTTTGTGAACTACATTCACAAGCGACTCAAGGTAGAACTCTAAGAGTCTCCCTTTGTACGGTCAAAGCCGCCGAGTCTGAGGCCCGTTATTTCCGCAAGCAACACCCGCTCGAACCTTCTTAGGTTATGTACGACCTGAGACAATTTCTACGAAATTGACTCCGTACGGCAAAGCCGCCTGGTCTACGGAAATAACTATAGATAACGGAAAAAATATATTGGAGACTTGTCGATGCAACCTGATGCTCAATTGTTACTCTCTTTGCAGCTACGCCCGAGGTAGCCATGCTCGTGTGCATAACCTCGCGCCTCGGACTTCCCGAGTCCGTATCTGAAGAGCTGTCAGGCATCGCATCGACCATCTTCTTTAACTTCTTAAAGAACTTCTCGTTCTTATTCTCCTTGTTCTTCTTCCTCTTGTGCGATTTTCCCATGATTCTTCTCGATTAAAAACCTGGAACAATGCTCTAAACGTGCTACACTTTTACGCACGAAAAACGTTATGGCTTGAAGAGGGAACGACCGCAGCGTGGGGGGGGGGGGTCCTTTTTTGTTAAGCTCTGAATATTCGTGACACTGGCGTGTGGAAGTAGACGGTACTACGATGTAATCTCGAAAACGAGACTCGTAACATAATTCTTGAAAAAGTACAGCAAGATAAGCATATTAGCAGTGTCGATATTGGTATGAAGCTAGGCATTGGCCACAAAACTGTCTTGAACCATTTACACAAAGCTGGCTACAAAAAGAAGCTTGATGTATGGGTTGAGCGCGAAAAACATGATAGACCGAATTAACATCTGCGATGGGCTGCTGAAACGCAATGAAATCGAGCCATTTCTGAAACGTGTCATAACTGGTGATGAAAAATGGATCACGTACCATAATCGGAAGCGTCAAAGATCGTGGACAAGGGATGGTGAGCCGTCATAAGCGTTCGCGAAGTGAGGATTGACGGCGAAAAAGGTGATGCTGTGTGTGGGATGGGACTGAAAGGGAATCGTCCACCATAAGCTACTTGCAGTTGGTCAGACGATTGATTCTCAACTCTACTGTGGACAACTAGAGAAATTACGCCAAGCAATTGAAAGAAAACGGTCCGAATTGATTAATAGGAAAGGTGTCGTCTTCCATCATGATAACGCCAGACCACACACTTCTTTGATGACCCGTCAAAAATTGTGAGAGCTTGGCTGGGAAGTTTTGATGCATCCACCGTATAGTTCAGACATAGCACCCTCTGATTATCACTTATCCCGATCTCTGCAGAACTCTCTCAATGGAATTGAGCTGCTTTCAAAAGGAGCCTGTGAAAAACACTTGATTCAGTTTTCAACCAGAAACCACAGAAGTTCTTCACTGATAGCATCATAGCTCTACCAGAAGAAAACAACGTTCGAAAAGTCGACGAAATACAACCGCAGCCTGTCGAACCTCGGGAACTCAGAGATCGAACAAGACTGCGAGCTCCCACGAGGTACGAGGGGTACGAGGCAAACTTCGCCGAGTACGAAGCTCCGACGAGTTTCAAAGAAGCAGTGAGCGGAAGAGATTCGTCGAAATAGATCAAAGCAGTTCGAGAAGAACTAGAGGCGCATGAAAAGAACGATACGTGGACCATAGTCCCCAAAGAAGATAAGAAGAAAACCATCGACTCCAAGTGGGTGTTTAAGGTTTTACGAAACGAGGACGGAGATATCTATCGATATAAAGCTTGCTTATGTGCGAGAGGCTTCCAACAGCGCGAAGGTGTCGATTATAAAGAGACGTTCTCACCGGTTGTGAGATACGACTCCCTTCACGTGCTGTTGGCACTCGTAGCTCAAGAGGACTTGGAAATAGTCCAATTCGACGTACGTACGGCGTTCTTATACGGGGAACTTGAGGAGGACATCCACATGAACATTCCAGAAGGATTCGATGTCAATAACAGTGAGATAAGCAGTGCGAGTGTAGTTTGTAAGCTGAACAAGTCCTTGTACGGCTTGAAACAAGCTCCTCGCTGTTGGAACGAAAAGTTCAACGGGTTTTTAAGACAATATAGTTTCAAGGAGACCGCAGCCGACAAATGCGTGTATACTGGAAACTACGAGGGTTGTAAAGTCTATCTGGCGTTATTCGTGGACGACGGTCTTATCGCGTGCGAATTGAAAGAAGTCCTGAAACAGATAACGAAGTTGCTCGGCCGCGAATTCGAAATTACGCAAAGAGATGGAAGCTGTTTTGTCGGGTTACAAATTTGTCGCGATAGAGAGAGGAAGTCAATGTTCATTCATAAAAGTGCTTATATCAAACGCATCCTCGAGAAATTTCGAATGAACGACGCAAAGCCAGCGAGTGTGCCTGCTGATCCTCACTCAGTATTATGTGCAGTGAGAGAGAAAGATAAATGCGTGAGTAACGTTCCATATCGCGAAGCCGTGGGATCAGTAATGTTTGTCGCGATCGTCTCAAGACCTGATATTGCCTTCGCTGTAAATACGGCAAGTAAATTTCTCAACAGTCATGACCTAAGCCACTGGAGGGCTGTTAAGAGGATCTTCGCGTATCTTCTCGAGACTGTAAACGTAGGTTTAGAGTACCGAAGCGGCGGAAGCGACTCGGAGCTTGTAGGTTTTGCAGATGCAGATTACGCGGGCGACCTGGAGACTCGAAGGTCAACTACCGGCTATATTTACAGCCTCGCAAATGGACCAGTCACATGGTCTTCGCGTCGCCAAAAAATGGTGACGTTGAGTACAACGGAAGCGGAATATGTCGCCGCATCGGCTGCTGCGAAAAAGACTGCCTGGTTGCGACATTTGTTAGGCAAGATCGGACATCGGTGCGAAAACGCTACTACATTGTTCGTAGATAATCAAAGTGCAATCAAATTAGCCAAAAATCCTGAATTCCATGAAAGAACAAAGCACATCGATGTCCGATGTCACCATATTCGCGAGATGATTGATAACGGAGAGATAAAAGTTGTGTATGTCCCGTCAGAAGTGCAAAAGGCGGACATATTTACTAAGGCGTTACCGAAAGAAACTTTCCGACGCTTACGCGAGAGTATGAGAGTGCGTGTATGCATGAATGTAAGCACATAGACGGCGGAAGTGTTGAGTTTGTCTAACGTGCTTAAACCACGACACATGCGTGCGCAGTCGACTCTCATGGAAGGATCTCAACTTCCTTCCACGAGCGTCCGAACTTCCGGCTTCACCAAAAGAGCCTCAGTCTGGCATCGACCGTGATGAGAACTGGTCACGCGGATCGATTGACCATCTATTAAATAAATACGTTTCTTTATACATCAGGTGTTTATTAAGTGTCGTAGTGTCCTTCTCTCCTTCTTCCAATAAAACATCCTGCTTGGCCATTGATAGAATCAACAATACTCACTCAGAAGAGATATAATCGACAAACCGTAACGTTAGAACGAAATGAACAAACACAACTTCACAACAGAATATTCACAAAATGAAATATTATATTTCACTGTCACAAAGCAACCATGGAATGAAACATAAACGTTTCCACATCGGTAGTAAAGGCATGGAACTCATACTAATTATATTGGTCTAAATTTCCTGAATAATGTAAAAAGCGCCTCAATGCGATGTTATGCCGGCACCGCGTAATAGCAAAACTGTCGGCTCGTATACACTGTTCTTTAATAATGAGAAATACTACATGTACAAATCTAGTTAAAATCAGCTTCAATGTGTTATGTTTTTTGTCAACAAAATTTAATATTACTAGTCTTGTTAAAACACAAGTTATTGCTCGGTTATCTGTATTCGTATATGCGTATGTGCTTACAAAGCCGTGCGCATCCTAACCTATCTTCACTATTCAAAGTTTAACAAGCCGTGCGCGTCATAACCTCAATATGAGGCATTCTTAGTGAAAATGACCTGTTTTTCCCTCGTATTTTTTTTCCTTTTAGTATGTAGTAGGGCAATATAAAAAAACACTGTACACAAATTTTTAGATTTTTTTCGTGATTAGTTTGGTCACAGATACCAAAATAGTGATTTTTTCAAAACGGACGTTTTTTTTCGGTTTTAAATTTTACAGTAAATTCTTGGATAAAAAACAAAATTTTTCCATATTTTTTCATGATGGGCAAGCCTATAGGTAAAGACCTAAAAAAATAATTAGATCTACTGTAATTATGCCGTTTTGTGGCTTTTCCCAAATTTTAACTTTTTTATTTACCAAAAGCTATATTTAGTCATAAATGTGAGTAAATAGTAGAAAAAAGTTGGAAAAACGTGAATTTAAAGTCAATTTACCAGAATATTCGAAAAATTGAAGAAAAATCGTTGGAAAAAAATTTTTTTATATAGTTTTTCTATTTTTTCCATAATATTCTTCAAATTGAAGACAAAACGCATTTGTGTGCAATGGAAATTCAGTGAATTATAGTTAAAAAGCTGAAATTAGGCAATAATTACTAAACTCGATATTTAATTAAATTAATAATCAATACTGAGACATACGAACTATCTGAGAACGCGCGGTGCATACATAAAGGCATCGCTACCGCGCGTTACGCACACAGGGTAAGACCGGCCTATACTCGGCAGCTCACGACGCTCGGTACGCACACAACAAAGCACTGCTACCGAGCGTCACTCACACAAGCTAGGCCGGCACATCGATGATCAAGTCCCGTTATTCCATCCGAAAAATACGGATAACGAAGAATTAAAAACCAACGACGATTTTAAAAAAGTACCAAGGCTACCAGTGGGCTACAGGACATGGACTACAGGACCGCCACCAACTATAGTTATACCGAAAGCATAGGCCAGCTGGAGGGGATTCTGGTATAAAAAGACCAGAATTTCGGCATTCGGGGAACAGTTTTGTTCGCAGGTCCCGCCAACGCAGAAGTCCAGGAAGGAAGAGCAGCCAACCCTCGCTAGGTGCAGCCGCACTGGTACCAAGAGAGCCCAGCTGTGGTACCTGACATACATCTTTGACGGGAAGCAGCTGAGCCGGTGCTGCATTCGAGGCCAACGCACCGCAGACCCAAACAACAACAGAGCAGTCTATTTCTGTCTCTCTTTCTCTCACTCTGGCAGCTGAGGACAGCCAAATACACGGGCTAGGCTCTCGAAAACTAAAATAATTACGACTCATTAAAATACGGAATATAACTATCAGTATGGCAAAGGCCTATAAATAATATGAGCATAAGAAATTCGGTAGGGATATAAACGTAGATAAAAAGAAAAATATAAAAAGGCGATAAATGCACAGGGTACGGCCCTGGGAGATCAAGTAGCTGCGCATGCACCCAGAGTGCATTCCACCGACGCCAGATCATAGCGGCGGTCGGGTGGACGCGTAAGTCGACCTGTAAAAAATACATATATCCACTCCCACCAACGGGCCTGTAGCGTTGGAAATTGATCCACTCAGCGGTAAAATCAAGCGACAGCCGGTTAGTTACCGACGGTGGGCATGCTAAGCCTTTACCTAGGGATCGTGACGAACAGATAGAAATTATCAAGCGGCGTTGATCCTTCTGTTGTCAAATCAATTTGAGTGAAAGAATACTCTCACATTAGGAATATATTATTTATCAACGTTCTCTCTCATATCATAGCACATATTAATTATAAAACATATTCTATAAATTCACCCGCGGACACAATTATAAAAGCACTCGTGTGCCCGGGAATAATTGAATGTAAGGCGCGAGGTAGCCATAATACCGAGAAAAAAGGGTTAGATAATTGAATTTTCTATTTATTTTCTGATGTATCACACAATTTTTATCTGTTTCATTGAATAAACCCTACTTTTACCTTCTACAAAAGCCTAAAAATTACTTTCCTTCCTGCTGGAGTCCGAACAAGCCCTTCAAGGGTAATGTCAACGCTTAATACCGTTACAATACATTAACTATAAATTTTCCACAAACAGACAACAAAATACACATATATAGTACATATACATATTTATATACATATCATATCCTCATATATATATTTATATATACATATTTTATTTCAATAGCGAATCAACAAAAGCATCGACTACTCAGATACAAGCTACAAGGTCAAAAAAAAAAAAACAAATGCGCGACATGTAAAGAATATCGTGACAAAAAAAAACAAACTATTGAAATACAGCTGAAAAATACTGACCATCTTCGACAAAGATCTAATGAAGAAATTAAAAAACCTACAACTGATGCACAACAAACATTACATGATATAACCATAAAGAAACAAAACATTGAATTACAGCAGCAAAATACAGACCGTCTTCCAAGGTAACATGTCACATTATAAATATTTACATTAACCGCTTATTAATTTTATTTATTAAAGATTATCATCATTATTAGCTGATATATATATTTATTAATATTTTTTTAATTATTTTATTTAATTGTTTTATTTTATGTTGATATTATAGCATCTCGACTACAAGTCGTACTGAATATATGAAGGAATATCGACGGAAAAGAAAATTAAAAAATCAAAGTATTCAATTAAATACCTTGCTAGCAAAACATTATTCAGATGCGTAAGTAATTTATTTATCTTTCTACTGTATATTCTCTGTGAAATATGATTTATATTTTTTCGATATTTTTTGTATGGTTATTTTTAGATCCCCCGAGAATTGCAATTCACAAATGCAAATATGTGACCATCCAGAACAAATAGAGCAAAATAATTCATTTCAAGCTCCATATCAGCAGCGTAGCAACTGTGCACAGCCACAAGTTCTTTTTTACCTTGATACGGAGATTCCTTCGGACGGAAATTGTTTCTTTTTTTCTATAATAAAAATTATGAATCTCTCAATGTCGCCTTTACAAATTCGACGGCAGCTACTTGCTTCGCCCTTCGTGAACTCGTGGTTGGACAATAAAGAGGAATGGGAGGTACCAAATTTTAATTGTATTACTCACTTTAAACGTGATTCTATTCGTTCAGGTGGAGTTGCAATATATCAAAACCAAAGTGATACGGCTAATGTTGTAACACCAAATATGGAGGTAATAATGAACAATATTCGGGACTTGCACGTAAGATCTACAAGTGTTGCAGATTTATGTGCAGCAGAGTGTGTCATGGAAAACGGTGTCACCTTAATCATCGCAGTCATCTACGTATCACCAAATAACAAAATAATACATATTCAACAATTCATTCATAGAGCACTGTTAGAGTATTCTAAAGATCTATCTCAAACGCTTAGCAGATACAACAAAGATGTACATAAACTTCCACTCATTTTGGCTGGCGATTTCAACGTCAACTTCTCTGATAAAAAGTCAAAGCCATTGTTACAATTTCTTTTGGATGAATTTGATTTAAGAATTAACAATGATCCAGCAGAATCTACAACAAGATACAATACCTCTATCGATGCAGTTTTTTCGAGACACTTACATAACATTCAATCGCAAACATATGTGTCCTATTTTAGTTTTCACAAACCAATCATTACTACGATTGACTGTACAGATTAAGTTTATATTTAGTTTATATTTTTGTGGACAATAATTAGCAATAAAAAGTTTATTCCTAAAAAATATATTAATTACAATTTTATTACCGTTCCTTCATTTATTTTATTTTTTCATTTAATTACCCTCCAACACTGTTAATTTATTTAATTGTACCTCTTATTTAATACATAATATATAGTGAAAGGAACTTCGTTCCAACCGGGTGTCCCACCGACACCTCTTTTTTTATTTATTTTTGGGATCGTTTGCCGATTAGAAGATCGATCTCGAGTAATCAGTGTAAACGCGAATTGATGTAAAATGGTGGTATTTATTACAGACAACGGCAACTTTGCGTTGTCTATTTAAATTCAATAAAATAATGTACAATAATTCTGTTGTTTCGAGCCCGTACGAGAAACCAACCTCTCTCGATTGAATCTACTAACAGAATCTGATATTTCGGGCGAGTCCGACCCGCGATCAACCGTTCAGGTTGATGTTAAACTTTTCACTGATTTCGGCAAAGCAGCTATACACTCTTTTGACCGAAATCGAACGTCGCAATGAATTTCGCAATAAACATCGCTTGCAAATTCCAGCAAGTCGTAGCTACAGCGGTCGCTACTCGCAGCTCGTTGCTTACGTTTGCACATTTTTTCTACTTCGGTGAGTGGTCTCACGCGAAGAAAGAACAATGGCGAAATAATGTACAATTAATTAATTCGCAGCACAACATGCCTCCTTCCTTAAAAGGAAAAATTTTTTCTTTAAAAAATGTTTTCTTCTGTTGGTTTCCCGTACCTTTACAATTTGATACAATTTTACAGTTTGATGTTTTATGTAACTGTTGAATAATCAGCTGGCGCACGGCGATCGATATTCGCCATGCGTCGACCTCTTGCTGCAGTCTAGCACGCTGCGTTCGGCTGAGCCGGAGATAGCCGAGGAAGGGCCTCGCTGAGCCGAGGCTGTGCCTCGCAGGCATGCCGCGTTAAGTGAGAGGTTATCTCTCTCGCTTGACTTCGGTTTCGCTCACCGGCTATCTCGCTCATTTGACGCCAGCGCTCAACGACGCTTTCGTATCCCGCAGCCATGTTGGAAATTTAGACACTTTCTGAAAAATCCACGGGAACAGCGCACGCATCTACTGCACATCTCGGATATTTTTACTGAATTCACCGGACTCGCTCAACATTCTGTGCTCACCAGGACTCAAAACTCAGGTAAGAGTACACCGTCATAATTCTGTTTAATTCACTGACGGTGAGGAGTAAAAAATAAGTCAGTGCATCCTCAGAAAGGTCTCACCCGTCAACGAGCTCTTCAGCATGGGCTGCACCACGTTTTCCACACCACTTGTTGCTCACCCATTTTATATAATTGCATGTGTGCATATCAGTTCACTGTACTTTCCCCCAACCAAGCTTGCTGGGAAAGTACAGCGAATTTATTTCACTCATTTTGTGCATCCTCAAGCTCACTCTATCGTGCGGTGCAGTGTTGGCTGCTTCACAGTCAGTCATAAAATTCCAGCATTCAAGTACCAGAGTTGCATGTGCAAGCACTCACTCTCGGTACATTATATTTGTGTATCTTGTTGAGAAGTGGCTGGGATTAGTAAAATCTACCTGCGCACTCTCATATCTCATGGCGTGGCGTGCTTCACAGCGCTGGCTGCAGCACGTACACCGCTCTTAATACACACAGCACACAATTACTATAATTGTGTGCTGCTCAAGCAGTTCACAAAGACAGCACACAATTGATGTAATGGTGTGTCACTCAATATTCCACCAAATCCAAAATTCTATTTCAATTCTTTATATTTAATTTTCGTACTTGTTATTTTGGCTTAAATCACTTATGTAATTGACAAGCGGAAGGTGATAATAAACCACTTTCTCAATCTAACCATCTATGTGTCTGGCTTCTTTTTTCCTGTCGTGAGTGAAGACTCATATTTTTCAATATCTTCACAAATTCTTTCAACATCAACCAGGAGAAATTCCGCAACAGTAACAATACAATAAATTTTTTTATTTTTTATTTGTTATCAAAGTTTGGGATTCTCGCTTTTTTTCCCTTCACTGTCGAGCTAGCAATCGCACTCGATCGAGGGGGCGAGTTTCCCAGACCCTGGCCCGCTCGGATCGCGGCCGCTCCTGTGGCCGTTGTCGTCCAATTGCTCCAAGTGGATATTCACCTCGGCTGCTCCCGGGGTTGTTGCCTCGGTTGTCCTTATCGGTGTTCGGTTCCGTTTGTACCTGTACCATTTAAATAGAAGGAAGCCGACCAAGGCTATTGGTGCTATTGCACTGAACGAGTAGAGGCTTATGTTGTGGGTATGCGGTATCCCACCTCCGGTGGCGTCCAGGGTTTCCAAAATCTTTTTTGCTCGATCTCTGAGCTTTTGCAGCTCATTCGGATCTTGCAGCACGCTTGATAGTGAAACTTCCTCCTCGGTCCGTGTCGGAGGTGCCTGAGCCTCTATTTCCCTCAAATTTAAGTCGTACGGGGGAAGGTAGACTTTTCGGTTGACTTGAGACGTTCACCCTGTTACATACATACATCATACATACACCTATCAAAGCCAGTATTCCGGTTATTTGTGTCCATTGTTACGTCCTGACGTAACGTCGCATTTATATTTTTTAAATTTCGATTACGTCAAAGTTCTTCTGTTTTAGTTTCGATACAGTAAAAGTAACTTTTCACATTTTTCTTTTATTTTCGAATTTCTTAAGAGAAGAGGAGAGCAATTTTAACGACAGAGATCGGAGTGGAGTGGAGATGCGGCTCTACTGACCGTCTCCCGTGAATATTAATCTTGTAAAGATGGCATTTTTCAGCGCTCCCGGTCAAACGGCAAACTTTCGAAGCATGGGATTTACTGCGTAGACCCGGTTATCGATTGCCATTTATGGATCTACGATTCAGCCCAACCTTTCCCCTTAATCCTAGACCAGGGGTTCGACTAATCGCCATCGAGGCATTGTTGGTCATAGGGGAGCGGTTGGAGGGAACGCTATCACGTGACCAGGCGACCACACCCTCACTTCTCGCTCTTGCCTGAAATCTTCTCTCTCTCTCTCTCTTTCTCTCTCTCTCTCTCTCCCTTTACAAAGATGATGAAATCGTGAACAATTATTAACTGAGCGAAACAATTAACAAAAGTGGAGGAATTGTTGATTTATACGAAAGATTTATGACCATTAAAGTGTTCACACGAATACTTTAGTTAAAATATCAGAAGCAAAAAAGAACAATTATGCTTCCATATGGAAACTACCCATGGCTGTCACTCGAAAACGAGTACAACTCACATTGAATTATTGAGCTTACCAGTTGTAATCGTGTAATAGAGGAAATATCAGTATATCAGGATTAATTTCCTTTTCCTCTTGAGATTATATTAATAAATCTCTCGTAAAATATGGGAATTTATAGTAAATATACCATCATATATATATATATATATAGATTATGTTATGCATATATAGAAAGGATAAAGGAAATATTGAGATTTATTTACAGTAAAATAGCAAAAAATAGACAAAACGAGAAAGAGATGAGACTAAATTGAGTTTCAATGAAGCTTCTCCTGCAGGAAAGCGAGGCTGGCCGACTCTCCGCGTCACGATAAACGCCTTGGCACGAGGGCTGAACGACGATCTAGCTGACATGCGTACGAACGAAATGTACGAGTAACCGAGTCGGGCGATTCGCTCCCAAGAAAATACTTTCTCTCTCTCTCTCTCTCGCTCTCGTTTCTATAACACGAGAATAATTGTCTAACTAACAAGCTATTTAAGAAAAAGGGTTTAACTATAAGTAGAGAAAGTACTAATTAAACGAATAACCAATAATGATTAGAATAAGCCATAATTAAACAAAAATATTTATCTTCATAAGAGATTAACGCAAAAATCAGGTTGCATACGACGAGTTGACTACAGAATCTGTAACAAAATTATTACTAGTGCTTTGATGTGAAGGATTTAATTAAGTTCCGTACAAACGTTGAAATTCTGAGTCATTACCATAAACACATCTACATAGAAGCGAGCATAAGGATATTACCTAGCCTAAGAAACTCTATCGAGAGTAGGCCAAGAAGCGGAGTGGTAAAAATCGCCTCATTTTCAGGGGAAAAACGCTTCGAACGCGTTCCCTCACCTAATCCCGTGGTCCTCTGTGTATCACATCGCACAGACAAATCAGAGCGCGCCATACCGATGCACTTGCATAGATCTATGGCTCTACTGTCGGGAAGCTACTCTGCGGGGTAAGGGGAATGAATACGTGTATGGTTGCGATAGACCACGGGGAAATTCTTATAATCAGGATAGGGTTTTATCCCTTCTTTTCTTTTAACGCGCCTGACGACAAGTTTTTTCGACGCTCAGGAGCCCTATAAAAGGCCGCGAAAGTCGGCCGGAGACACAGTTTCACGGGGGAGAAAAGGAGCAACAGTTTCCCAAGGCAGCAAGTAGTACTGTTTGCCGGGGAATAAAGTAGTACAGTTCGATAGTTTTTCACCGCGGCTCAATTTGACAAAGGATAGTTTCAAGTAGTACAGAGTACGAGTACTGTAACGGTAATTTTTATCGTTAACGATAATTTTTATTTATCGTGGGAATCCGGGCTCGAATACAGGACTAATTAATGTTAGACTTCGAGGTGGTTGAGAGAAAACTTTATTCGCAGAGGAACAAATTCATAAAAACGTCACTTTTGAAATACGGTCACTGGTACGCTGCATATGACCATTAAATTCCGTAATTTTAGCCATTATTTCTACGATTATAATTTTATTTTGTGTGCACCGATCCTCGGTATCCTCGAAAGTTTATTATTCTTCTCGTATAGCAGGATTGCTGTACGCTCGGTGCACAGACATACTCATACCAGCAGTCACTCGCATCGCACTCGCTCCTTTGATAGAGTGTATTAACTCTATTTACAATTCTTTCTCTTCCACTCTTACTTCGCTTTAACACACTCTATTATTTCTATTTTCCTATACGATATTTGCTTATACCTATTGATTAATCCTATGCACTTATTTCTACCTATATCTATTCTCTAACATCTCCTAATTCTATATTCCACTCTGCATCGAAATTCGGGAATTCCGGCGATTATTTCTTTGCTATTTCTTATTATTCGAGCACAACTTCTCGGTATTCTCGGGCTCGAAATTCGATTACGTGTCGATGCCTTGGTATTTCCTCGTTACCAACACACACACACACCGCCGCACGCATCCAGCTCACTCCTTGTACAGAGTGTAGCAACTCTGTTTACAATTCTTTCTCACTCACTCTCGTTTAACTTTCTCTCTGTTGTACTTCCACTCACGCAACTGGGCGATTCCCGTTTATATTTCCGATTTTAAATCTACACTATTTAATTCTATGTCCTTATACTCTACTATCTGCTTACTTCGATGCACCTACTTTCCTATACCTGACTCTATTCCCTTAATTTATAACTCTTTAAAACTACACGCTTAATCGTACTGATTAAACCTATGTGCCTATGCTCTTTACTTATAGTTTAGTCGAATCTTAATATTTGACAATTTCTTCACTGTTTAACTGATGGTTGTTAATTATCTCGAGATTTCTCGCCTGTCTTTTCTTTATGTCCTCTAGAGGCTACTTACTCACTTTCGTACTTTTGAGCAGCCACTGACTCGACCACTCGTATTTTCGAAAGATCTACTGAATTTTTCTTTTTACTGGTAATTTCAATTTTCCGTTATTTATTCTTAGCGTCCTCCACTATTCGTGTACTAACGCCAACAGAGCTCTCTCCCCCCGCGCCGGCTCTCTTATAGCCTTCCCCTCGCTTTGCTCAGTCCTACGTCATCATTTACTTTCATTTTTTAATTATAACGCATTTCCTTATTCCCTAGCTAGCCGTTGCCGCGCTGACCGTCTTCCCCTCGCTTCCCAGCAAGGTCAGCTGGTCGCTGACCTGCTATTTACCTCAGCGAAGGAATTCCGACGGTATGACGTCGCTCCTTTTTCACACGAGTTCGATGGCCTAGTGCCCGCCAACCTCGGTACACCTGTACTCGTTCGGACGCCTAGGTGTTTCCAAACGTTCTCTCTCTGTTTCTCCTCTATGCTTGGGATCTTACAGGCGTCGACTCGTGTTACTCACGTTCCACGATCACCTCGTCTCTTCTCCTATCGTGTAATATTTCTACTTCTTAATCTATGCTCCTGCAATTTCCTCAATACCGTTGATAACCATATGGACCTCGCAGTACAGTACTTATAATTATTAACGCGTGCGAAATCGGGAAAATTGAACGTGAAACATTTGACTACTCATGTAGTTTTTTTTCAATAAATAATTACTAATACGCACCAACGCATACGTTCGATTTTGAGTTTGTCCGACTACACCAGTCTACGTACAACCAACGTTCAATAGCAAGAACCACAGCAACAAACAACCGTACGTATAATTTTCTTTTACCAATTAAAGTGAAATCTTGCTCCGCGTCAAATTGTCATTCAAGTCCCACCCCATTATTCGTGAAGTGATTATCCCCAACCAAGAACCAAACGCACTCCAGCCCTATCCCGAGTAATTTTCCGCGAGGTCAGACTCAAAAACGACGGGTTTTTCTCGACGGGTGTGGCAAAGGGAGGATTTATTCTCATTGACCAGAGCACGGAAAATATACACCGAAACGTGCATCTATGTTAAATTCGTGGGTTTCGTAAGATAGGCCGCGATTTTGACGTAACACCATTTTTACGTATTTTAGGACTTCGCAGGGTGCGTTGTTTTGTAACCGAAATTGTAGGATGTGTCGGCGCGCAAATGTAAGATTTGCTCAGTACCTTCCAATTTTTGAAGTCATCGGTTGTCATCCTCATGCATTTACGATTCTCGGTGTCAATGACTACGTGATTCCCAGTCGTGTCCACGTAGTATTACCCATCGTTGCTTGCTCGCGTGTGTATAAGGAATACTTTTTGTATACTGTACTGTTGCTGCCCGATCAGCGGTATGTCGAGTACGAGTATAATTGCGTCACCTTCGCTGTAGGCCTTTAGATCAGCCATTCGCATAAGTGCTGACGCTTGGCTGTGCTCTATTCAGCTTTGGGACTAGATTGTTTACGCGTATCTTCTTCCTCATTCTGAGGCTTAACCAGTGTAATATAATTTTTTTTCCATACATATTAATATTTGTAATTTTGTCTTGCAATATGGAAATATTTTGGCATATTTCACTGTCTTTTGCAGAAATCGAATTACCAATGAACATGTGTATATCAACCGAATAGTGTGCACATTGACTTAATTTTTCCAAAATTAAGTATGCTCTTAGAGACTTCATGTATTCAATTTACTCTATACATTGTTTTTACACTCGACGCTGAATACTACAGTGCGTCAGCATTAATATTCTATACATTTTCCGAGGTGGTTTTCGAGCATGGTCGCAGTATTCCGTCCCCTCTGGATTGCGTAATTAAAATGGAATTTCTTCACATTTGTTTGGTTCAATAGATTTTTTCCATATGTATTGTAACGGAACGCAATTACGGCGATCCGCTACTATAATTAAAAACATTAATCCAACCAACAATCCAACCCACACCAACAAACACAGACTACAACGAATGAAGAAAACAAAGAAATCACCCAAAAAGTGATTATATATTAACAATACGAGCAAACACGGGGCAACCGAGTACCCATCGGACTAGGAAAACATAGTAGAATAGTAGGTCCACACAAGCAACCGCGAGTACCCACCCTAAAGAGCATGGCGTCAACATTAGGCCCCACCTAGCGAGAAGACCATCATCAGAACAAACACAGCCCGCAAGACGCGAGCAAGACGAGAGGAAGAACGGCCAGCAATACCACGCGCTGTATACCGGACCCTAACGTAGTAGTCCCCGCCCTACGAAAGAGCAGGCGGAACCACGCGTAAAACCAAACGCCTTACCATGCAAAGAGAGCGCAGTCGGCCCTACCCCCCAAGAACGCCACAGTACGGGGAAATGACAAAAGAATTAGTAGAACTCTCGAGATTCCACAAATCCTCGAGACAAAACAACAGGGTACCTTCACATGAAACCTCGCCATATACCCCCCACTTACGGATAAAATATTAACATTAGAAAAAAGCATAAAACAAGCCAATCTCTTACGAAACTTAATTAACAAATTGAGATCAAGGCAGCCCCTACACCAAGGAATACACAAAAAACTAGGATAACATAAAAACCAGTGAGGAACACGTACAAAACTCACAAAGAAAGACAAATTTAGCAATAATTAATCAATCCCGGCAAATATTCATCAATAAAGCAGACAGGCGAATACGCACGAGGTAGAAAAGGACCCACATGGGACCAAATTATAGAAAAACCATGACTAAACCACAAAAACCACCGGTAGAAAGTTTGAACCTCTAGCAGGTAGGAATGTTAACGTTATCCAACGAAATTCAACCTCGCTGGAACCTCGTTTCAAACCCTAGGAAGACAAAGAACCGGCTAAATATAGAAATCCACAATAAAACAGCTACACGCCACCCCGCACCTCCTTCGCCCAGTGAATAAGGTGGGACAAACATCACTAAACTATACAGGGTGGCCGATTTATCTGAAGACATTGAAATATTCCGAAAACTACGCATCGGATCAAAAAAAGTTCTCAATAAAATTTGTTCGCCTGGAAGGGGGTCATCCAATGATACCAAAGTCGACCCCTCACCCCTACCTCCTGGGGTGGGGGTGGGGGCAACTTTGAAATCGTAAATGGGAACCCCGATTTTTTATTGCAGATTCGGATTCCCCATAAAAAAATAAGTAACTTTTATCTGAAACATTTTTTTTCGATTTGTGAGAGATGGCGCTGTAATCGCAAGGTACCTGATTTTTGCGAATATCTCGAGAAATTACACATTGGATCGAAAAAAGAAAAAACACATGTTTAATTTTTCAAAAAGCTATTCGAAACTCGATCCATCCGTGTTTTTTCTTTTTTCTTCGTGCCCCCCAGCAGTGCAAAGCAAGCTGTTCACGCAGAAATAATGTGCGACTATAACGGTGTATTCCCTCTGCGAGGGAACGAGCGACAGCGCACGCACGAGGTGCAGAATCGCGCACCCTTTAAGGTCGGATCGAAGGACCTAGGATCGCAACCCTTGCATGGGAAGAACGTAAAGTCGGAACATGGGTTCGATAAAATGCATACTAATGCAGACGCTCTGAGAAGCATATATGCGACCACACGAGCCCAAGTGGGACAGGAAAGAAAGTCCCACAAGAAAGAGAAAGATAACGCAATCGGGTATACGAACAGCCGCACAAAGCGGAGAGTTGAGGATATCCGAGGTAACCACGATAACTCGTCGAAGCGAGAGCCAAATCTCGCCCACGAGAAAGAGAAGTGGAGAAGCCGACGGACGAAATGCTAGCGGAAGGAACAGTCCAGCCCCAGTGGCTAAGAAACCCGATGCCGCCGGAATGAGAAAAATGCGCGCAGTGGTGGACTTTCGGAAGTTGCACGAAGCCACCATCAGGGACTCGTGCCCACTGGCCAATATAACCGAAATATTGGACCGGTTGGGACGAGCCCGATATTACAGGACCCTGGACCTCGCCTCTGGATTTCACCAAATCCCGACGGCGCAGGACGACATGGAACAGCGGCATTTTCCACTCCGCAGAGTCATTTTGAGTATAACCGCATGCCATTCGGACTCAAGAACGCGCCACCGACTTTCCAGTGGCTAATGAACTCCGCGTTAGCAGGACTACAGGGCGTTAAATGCTATGTGTACCACGACGACATATTAACACACTGAAACAGAGCTACTCGCGATAATTTAGGCTCTTGCTCAATTCCGACCATATATTTATTGTACTCGTTTCATGGTAGTGACAGACCACCAACCGCTCACCTGGTTGTTCGGGGTAAAGGATCGAGGTTCAAGATTGATGCGTTGGAAAAAAAAATTGGCGGAACATGAGTTCAATGTCGAATACAAGGCAGGTAAGCGCAACATGAATGCCGACGCCCTAAGTCGAATATTCATTGCTACGAGGGCCCAAGAGAGAGCCAAGAACGTAGCGTGTGGATCTGAGGAGGATGGCACGAAGGGGAAACTCCGCATAGCGAACGACCGCACAAAGAAGAGAGCCGAAGATACCTTTTACAGCCGTAGTAGCTCGTCAGAGCGAAAGGTCGAGCTTGCCCACAGGAAGGAAAAAGGCAGCATGCGCCTGGGTACGGACAGCCGCAGAAAGCGGAAAGCCGGAAATACCGCGAGCCAGCACTGCAACGAGGCAGAGCGAGAGGCAGCGCCTGCCAATGCTTCGTAAAAGGATAGAGAGATCTGCTGCGTGCATGCAGGTTGTTCTATTGATCCCCACAGCCCCGCCGTGAAGTCGGGGAAGTAGCAGACCATACACGCTAGCACCGCAAGGCGCAAGTAAGACTGTGAACATCACTGAAAATAACGGAGTGAGCGCAGCACACCATGGCGGACCCGCGAGGCGAGGAAGGCCGCGAAAAGTAAACGTTGCATGGTCGCCCGAGATAGAGAGCGACGAAACGGCACAGCTACCGGTGGGCACACCGAGCGAAAAAACTGCGGACAGAGCATCGTACAGGCCTGTTGAGGAAGCGAGGCGCGGCGGGAGGCGTAGCCCGCAATCCTCCAGCAGCGCGAGCGAAGACAGCGCTACAAAAGAGAATAGCGACTGCCACAGTGGCGTAGCCAGCCCTCCGCCGATGACCGCCAGAAAATAATAAAGGAATACCACGACACCCTCATAGGAGGGTACCAGGGTATATGGCATGTACTACATCGAATCCGGACCAAATACGCCTGGCCCGTTATAAGTAGGGATCCGGAGGAATATATTTCGTCATTATCTGAAAAAACAGAAAAAAGACGGATGGATCGAGTTTCGTATCGCTGAATAGCTTTTTGAAAAATGAAACATGTGTTTTTTCTTTTTTCGACCCGATGTGTAATTTTTCGAGATATTCGCAAAAATCAGGTCCCTTGCGGTTACAGCGCCATCTATCACTAATCGAAAAAAAAAGTTTCAGATAAAAGTTACTTATTTTTTTATGGGGAATCCGAAACTGCAAAACAAATAGGGGTTCCCATTTAGGATTTCAAAGTTGCCCCCACCCCCACCCCAGGGGGTAGAGGTGAAGGGTAGACTTTGGTATCATTGGATGACCCCCTTCCAGGCGAACAAATTTTATTCAGAACTTTTTTTGATCCGATGCGTAGTTTTCGAAATATTTCAATGTCTTCAGATGAATCGGCCACCCTGTATAAACCGCGACAGGACAAGCCTCGGGGCTCTTGTTGAAAATCATTCCTCATGACGGAGTGCTACCAGACAGCCGACCTAGCTTCCATACCATTTATAAATTCAATATGTAAAGAAACAAGTGTTCTTTCGATCAATCGATTCCCTTGCAATGCGCTTGGCCGTCGTTTGACCGAACGAACCAATAACGATAATAACTAACAGTTTGGGAATTACCATGATAGAAACCAGTGTGCTTTTTCTCAACTGATTCCCCTGCATTGCGCTTGGCCATCAGTTGAGCAAACGATCTAATTAGGATACTCTGTGAGGAAAGGGCTTCCCTGCATTGCGTCTTGGCCGCCTCTAATCACAGCGTCAGGGCACTCTTCCATTAAAGTGTCCCCACGCATAGCGCCGTAGCTACATGTCTTTTGGAGAGTGAAGAAGCACGTGTATCACCAGGTCAAGGGAGTGGTATCCCGACTTGCTGCACCACGCGCCCTAGATTCGTAGGGTGTACCTGCGTGGGTGGGACCACGTCAGGGCCAGCACCAACTACCACCTGCCACGTACGGATACCTCGGCTTATCACGATAATTAAGAGATCGAATTGTAAGCCCCTTATCGGCACGATAAGGTAGCTTAAACGAACGTGAATAAAGGCCTCAGTATCCGGGGTACAGGACGAGTTAGTTGGTCATAGCTGGGAACCCGGTGTCTTGTGCGAACAGCGAGCTATAGCTAGGGACCCAAACAATAACAAAGACGAGTAAGATAGATAGGTAAATTCACACTCCCTATCTAACCGTACGACACTCGCGATTCCACTCTAAGATCACCGCGTAAACATCAGCAGGGCGGAGCTTCGAAAGGCGAACCACGCGAACGATTACTCCTAATAATAAAATATCAAAATAGCATGCCACCAGCTAAACGTCCTATGATTATACAAGGCCGACCGGTATATCTAACGAACATACCAAGGAACGCCCCGTATGAGGACAAGCACAGGCAGTAAGAAACTAATAAGCCCCACCCTTGTAAAATCGCAGATACTCACGCGCAGTCATTTACTACACCAATCGAATACAGACCTCCACACACACACAGTATCCTCTCAACACACGAATAATCGATTAAAAACTAAAGATTACTGAAAAAATGTAAGTGTAAATCGTGTACAAGCAAAACGCGATGACCCCCGTAGAAAAATTGAGTGTTAAGCTCCGAATGTGCGATATCTCATCGCAATATAAATAATCGAGTCACAACGCGAAATAACCGAAAATAAATCCGCATATATCAGGGGTACAAATTGAAAATGCGGGTTTGATAACAGATGGCGTTACTAACGCTATACGCATCAGGCAGTACTGTGACTATGTTCATGTCAAAGCTACGTCTTATAGCTTTAATTTTCAGTATGTGTCAATTTGTCGCAGTGTCAAATTCATAGTTTTTTTGAGCTCTCAATATGTCGAGTTTCGTGCCAACAAAACAGCATTTGCGGGAAGTTTTAATTTACTTCTTTAATTTGAAGAAAAGTGCTGCTGAAGCACATCGATTGGTCTCCGAGGCTTATCCGAGTCATGTTCCATCGGTTTCAACGTGCGAGAGATGGTTTGTGCGGTTTAGAAGTGGTGATTTTGACGTTGAGGACAAAGAGCGGCCGGGCCAAGTGAAAAAGTTTGAGAATGCTGAATTGGAGGCAATACTCAATGAAGACTCGTGTCAAACTCAACAAGAGCTCGCAGATTCATTGGGAGTGACACAACAAGCCATTTCCCATCGTATAAAAGCCCTCGGAATGATCCAAAAGCAAGGACATTGGGTGCCGTATGAGCTGAAGCCGAGAGACGTCGAGCGCCGTTTTTTTGCATGCGAACTGCTGCTCGAACGGCAAAAACGGAAGGGTTTTTTGCATCGCATTGTCACTGGTGATGAAAAGTGGATCCATTACGATAACCCGAAGCGCAAAAAATCATATGGTTACCCCGGCCATGCATCATCATCGACGGCCAAACCAAATATTCACGGCGCCAAGCTCATGCTCTGTATTTGGTGGGACCAGCTGGGTGTGGTGTATTATGAGCTATTGAAATCGAACGAAACCATCACAGGAG
This sequence comes from Cylloceria caligata, assembly GCA_963942595.1. Taxonomy (NCBI): domain Eukaryota; kingdom Metazoa; phylum Arthropoda; class Insecta; order Hymenoptera; family Ichneumonidae; genus Cylloceria; species Cylloceria caligata. The sequence goes on along the minus strand of OZ012707.1, from coordinate 55,152,786 downwards.
CACTATACCGAACTCAATTGATGCGTTTGAGCCGCGCACTCAAAGAAAAACGGCCACAATACGAGCAAAGACACGACAAAGTAATTTTGCAACATGACAACGCTCGGCCACATGTTGCAGCGCCGGTCAAAACATACCTACAAATGCTGAAATGGGAAGTCTTACCCCACCCGCCGTATAGCCCAGATATTGCTCCTTCCGATTACCACCTTTTCCGATCGATGACACATGGCCTAGCTGACCAGCGCTTCCATTCTTACGAAGAAGCCCAAAAATGGGTCGATGACTGGATAGCAGCCAAGCCGGCCGAATTTTTTCGCGACGGTATCCGTAAATTGCCAGAAAGATGGGAAAAAGTTGTGGCTAGCGATGGACAATACTTTGAATAATTCATTTGTTACCATTTTTTCAGAATAAACGTTCAAAAATAGAAAAAAATCCCGCATTTTCAATTTGTACTCCTGATACATATAATTTGAGAAATCGCGTAAAAGCAAACGCAACAACCCAAATAGAAAAATTGAGTGTTAAGCTCCGTATGTGTGATATTTCATCGCAATACGAATAATCGAGTCACAACCCGAAATAACCGGAAATAAATCCGCATCCGTAATTTAAGAAATCGCGTGAAAGCAAACGCGACAACCCAAATAGAAAAATTGAGTGTTAAGCTCGGTATATGCGATATCCCATCGCCATATGAATAATAGTGTCAAAACCCGAGATAACGAAAATAATTCCGCATATGTAATTTTAGGATAGTTCGCGAACGCGAACGATCCTAAAATCCATACGAACGATACTAGATCGTGCTACTCGACCATAAAACTTCCATTCCATCCTCCTCACAAACATAACAAAGCAATCAGTGCCTTATGCACAAACAAAATAAAAAATTACCCTACAAATACAAAGACCAATGATGAAAGGGTAACGAACCGCATTTCCACCACGGGCATATGCAAATCAATAAACCCAGACTGAGGTCTCTCAATAAAAACAATAAAAAGAAAATATAACAATAGAATCAATCACACACTTATAAAACAATAGACACAACTAATCCCACCCAGCCCAGAGCACGAACCTGTTTCGAGCTACCAATCCTCTCCCGATGGTCTAGGAAAAACCGCGGTCCAAACAAAAATTAAAAAACTACGCGATATCACCGCGACCGCTTAGCAGGTGCGCATAAACCTCGCACGAAGTAGGGCCAAAATGAAGTGCATCAAGCACATTAAAAATCGCGAAACGTTTCAGTATATTTATCATGTATTTTCATTTCGGAATGACCGTCTATTTTCTGTTGCTAAAATTAGGTCTCCTAAGACCTTTTCTACTTTATTGGAGCTCCCTACCCTGCGTCCCGAGGGGCTCCTCCCCACATTTATTTTCTAGCTAATATTTAGTTATCTCTAGCTATAAATATTCCCATACCTCAATTCCTGAGCTATTAGTACTCGATAAAGAGCTTCAGGTGGTTCGCCTGCACCGCCTGAGTTTTCCGTCCCTTCCGGACTACGTAGTTGACGGGGGGCCTCTTTTCTATTATTTCGTGAGGTCCCGTCCACTTCGAGGTCAGCTTGGCCGACCTTCCCCAGCACACCGTTTCGTCATGTAGGAGTACGCGTTCGCCAACGCGGTACTCCTGCACCTATGCGCCGTGGTCGTACGCATTCCCCGACCTTCTTTTCACGCCTTCCAGGTTGTCGCGTGCTACTGTCCATGCAGTGCGTAATCGCTCGCGTAGCTCGTGGGCGTAGTCATCATAGGCATAGGTGCTGCGGGGCTCCTGTTTTACGGCGGTCGGCAATTCAGCCTCGCGTCCATACACCAGCACGTGTGGAGACAGGCCGGTCCCCGTATGTGGAGTGGTGTTGTAGGTAAACATCGCATACGGCAGCCACTCGTCCCAATTGCCTTGATCCTCGTCTATGAAATTTTTCAGGTACTCGGCGAGGGTGCGATTCGATATTTCTAGTGCGCCGTTCGATTCCCGATGGTAGGCTGTTGTTTGTATCTTTTTAATTCTCAGCAATCGACACATCTCCTTGAAGGTTGAGCTGAGGAAGTCGGTGCCCTGATCTGACAATATGGCTTCCGGCGTCCCGTGCCGGCAAATCAATTCCTCAACTAGTGCTCTAACAACTGTCGAAGCGACTTGGTTCGGCAGTGGTATCGCCGCACTGTATTGTGTAAGCGCGTCCTGGTAGGTGAGTATGTATTTTTTCCCAGATGCGCATTCTGGTAGCGGTCCTACGATGTCGACCGCTAGTTTTTCGAATGCCCTCGATGGGGTGTCCGTTACCACCATCGGTACTCATTCCTTATTCCGAATTTGAAATTCCACTCGCAGAGAACATGACTCTGCGGAGTGGAAAATGCCGCTTTTCCATGTCGTCCTGCGCCATCGGGATTTGATGAAATCCAGAGGCGAGGTCCAGGGTCCTGAAATATCGGGCTCGTCCCAACCGGTCCAATATTTCGGTTATATTGGGCAGTGGGCACGAGTCCCCGATGGTGGCTTCGTGCAACTTCCGAAAGTCCACCACTGCGTGCATTTTTCTTATTCCGGCGGCATCGGGTTTCTTAGCCACTGGGGCTGGACTGTTCCTTCCGCTAGCATTTCGTCTGTCGGCTTCTCCACTTCTCTTTTTCGTGGGCGAGGTTCGGCTCTCGCTTCGACGAGTTATCGTGGTTGCCTCGGATATCCTCGACTCTCCGCTTTGTGCGGCTGTTCGTATACCCGATTGCGTTATCTTTCTCTTTCTTGTGGGACATTCTTTCCTGTCCCGCTTGGGCTCGTGTGGTCGCATATATGCTACTCAGAGCATCTTCATTAGTATGCATTTTACCGAACCCATGTTCCGACTTTACGTGCTTCCCATGCAAGAGTTGCGATCCTAGGTCCTTCAATCCGACCTTAAAGGGAGCGCGATTCTGCACCTCGTGCGTGCGCTGTCGCTCGTTCCCTCGCAGAGGGAATACACCGTTGTACTCGCACATTATTTTTGCGTGAACAGCTTGCTTTGCACTGCTGGGGGACACGAAGTTGGGCTTCCCTTGTTGCTGCGCAAAACGTTAGGCCTTCTTCCCCGTGCTCATTGAGCTTACGCGTAGCGTCTTGACCTGTCGGCTACGTACGGCCTTCGCGATCTCCGACGACTCGAGTGTCACTGTCGGCTGTTGCACTTCCCCGTCTTGTTTAGAAACTTCTTAACTCACTCTATTAGTTTTTTACGGTGTGACGCGGGATCTCGCTACTTTGCCTAGGCCGATTACGCTCCTTATATGTAGTCCAGCAAATGTATTCTCTTTGGCGGCATCCATGTTAGACCCGTTTCCGGAAGGAATCTTTATCTTTGTAAGCAGGTCTATGTATTTGCATGTGGTGGCAGTTCTACTACGTAGTGACGAATAAATCCTCATCGCGCCATCCCGTAGCAGCATGCAGGGCCTATACAACTTAAGCACCTCACCATGCAGGATGTCCGCTTTATGCTGCTTGATAAAGTCCATTCCAAGTAGTCCGTTGACCTTCAACGGCACATTGTTCGGAACGATGTAGAACCAATGCTCTACATTCAAAGCCGGTGTCTGGAGCACAATTTTAGTTATCCCGAAGGGGGTGAATTTTTCATCCGCCACCCCCTGTAGCTCTGCGGTGCAGTATTTTACCATGGTCTCCAGTTTGAGACAGCCTTCCTTGATTATGCTGCACTGCGTCCCGGTATCCGCCTTGAGGGTGAATACCCCGGTCGTGGTCAAGGGTACAGCGATATCGAAGTCGCTGGCGGTGGCACTCGACGCCGGCGGCATTACCTGTAGCAGCTGCTGCGTTGTTTTTCTTGAGGTGTTCCTTCCTCTGCTCGCCGGGCTCTGTTGGGTAGTTAGCGTATTCAGCCTCAGAGCGCCCAGCGTGTTAACGCCTGCAGTGGCTAGATCTGGCCCCGCGGTTACCGTATTTCTTGCATCTTTGTAGCCTGCACTTCTTGGTTGTCGGGGCAGCTGCGTCGGCTTGCTTTTATTCTGCGACAGTCTCTTCCGGCAGGCCTTCCACATGTGGCCCTTGTTCTGGCAGTAATTGTAGGTTATTTCCACGTTGTGGATTGACTTGTTTTCACTGGGTACTGGTAGGCTTACTCGTTCCGTATCCCGGGTGCAGTCTCGAGCCATGTGTCCAGTTTTTCCGCAGGTGAAACAATTTTGTCCCTGCCGGGGTGGTGTGCCTAGAGACCTTCTGGGGTGGCTTAGTACTCTACCTGCCCCTCCCTTCTCTATGGCTCTATGATCTCTATGGCCCCCGCTACAGAGTCGTGCAGCGTTTGGTAATTTCTTGCACGTAAAACCACTTGCACCTGGCCGACCAGTCCGTTTTCGAAGTTTACCTGTGCGCTTCGTCGGGTGACACTCTCGACGGTAATCTTCTGATCCTCAGTTCTCAACGGTTCACAGAGTATTTCGGTGATGTCTACCGTAATTCTTTCCGTTCTTGCCGCGTAGGCGACGATGTCCTCATTCTGTCCTTGCCGGAGGGAGCTGAACTCCATCTACAACGCGGCCAGAGACTTCCGTTATCCGTATAACGCTTCCAACTCGCTCCTGAGATGCGCTATAGTACTGATGTTTTTGTGCTGCAGTTATCTTACTGCCGCACCTTCTAATTTGCTCATGACAATTAATTCAAGGAGGTCATGATTGGATTGTCCAGATGACAAGGATTGTCATGCTCCTTCTCGGCTACCCTGCGAAAAATCGTCTCGCAGGACTTTGAAAAGAGCGGCAATGCCTTTGCGTCTTTGCCGTTGAACGTTTTCACCATTTTTATTCCGAGGCTGAAGCTGAGCATATTTGAGGGCCTCTGCGTCTCCTCGAAACAATTTAATTCCCAAAATCCATCTTTTTCCTTTTTACCGCATTTTTGAGAGTTGATTTAATTCATAGAAATTCATTCATTTTTTTATTTACAAGAGATTATTCAATCACAAATACAGGGAAAACGTTAAGTTAAGAAATAATTGAAGAAATATATTTTTCTTTCTTTCTTTCTCCATGTGTAATTCCCAAACTGTCAAAGTTATATGGAAACTCTGAAAAATTTGGAGGACCTTTATATGCGTCTTGTAGAGCTTGAAGTTAGCGTGCAAAAACTCATTAATCAACTCACGCATGAAATTTTCGTAAGGAAAATTAGTTTCGGAAAGGTACAACGAAAAACAATAGCTTGTACAAGTAGACGCGATCGAAAAACTTCGAGAAAATAATTAGTTCCAATACCAAGTCTAAAGAATAATCATATTCGTTTCGGTCAGCAACTGTCAGTTTTCTTACCTTATTTTTTTATACTGCTCGTCCTGCATCACTGCTGCATTTAAGTTTCAACTTGATATACTAGAAGTTCTTTTTTTACTTCTTATTTTTATTTAAATACTTGTTTTCTTTTTTTTTACTTTCCTCTTTTTAAATAAAATCAAAGAGAAAATAAATTTTGAGAATATTAATAATTCCAGTAACCCCTGTCACTCCCCGATTTATCTTTCTTGCGTTATCTTCCTCAAAATAGTTACCTCCGCCAATCCTAGTATGTATCGCACTTGTTGTGTTGTGGAATATTCCACTTCACTAATTCTCAGGAATATTCCTTAGCTGACACAGCTAGATATGGAATTCTAAAAGATAGCTGTCATACAAGACAGGATGCGAGGTAGACGCCGACGTAGCATGAGGCGACTCGCTAGGCGATCTACGATAGGCTAAAGCTAAAGCTGCTAACTAAGGGATTTTAGCAAACGCAGTTGCTAACTGCTTCACTAAAATAAGAATTAAATTAGACTCAACAGAGAACGTTTGGTTCTTCATCAAATGCTCGAAACTACGAATTATTGTACATTTTTAGATAGACAACGGAAAGTTACCGTTGCCTATAATAAATACTTCCATTTATATAAATTCGCGTTTTCATCGATAACTCGAGATCCATTGTCTTATCGGCAAACGATCCCAAAAAATAATAACTTTTTAATATTATACCGAATACCGAATAATCCAATTTCCCGATACCGGCATAACATTTGGTGGCAGCGGTGGGATATGCTGAAGTTAAGTGATACGTGATTTATTTGGAGAAAAAGTGTTTTGGACAAAGTAAATAAAAGTGACTCTGAAGTGACGACTACGACTCGTGCGAGGAACGCCATGTAGTTCGTGAAAACCCGACTAAGCTAACGCGAAAGCGCGAAGTGTACGTCGGTGCGGTGTGACATATCAGTCAACCGTTTAAAATCCCGTTTAACGGTGTCACGTCAAGTCGCGGAAAAACGGAAAAACGCAAGTGTGCAACCAAGTACTCGAAGCAGCTACTTGAGAAAAAGCCGTTGTGCAACCATTGGCGACGCACTAAGGACGAACCCAGGAACCAGCGAAGAAACGGGTCAACGGCGCTAAGAAGGACGTCCGGACCATCTATAGAGAGAAGCTGCAGAACACCAAGTCGACGGCACCCGAAAACATCGCCAAGGAGAGGATCGTCTACCAGATCATCTTTCTGTTACGTTATACTTATACATATTGCCGATATAAACTAAAGTCAGTTAAGACAGATACTTGAAAAAAAAAAAAAATTGTTTTAAAAATAAATGTATTCCACCAGAGATATTTCTTTCGAGATTTTGTGGGTATATCTTAGAATCTTGTTTGCCGCGAAATTAGCAACATGCCGGGATTTGGGGAGCGAAACCGAAACCCGGAGTCAATTCGTTAGAAACTACGATGCCAGGCGAAGGGGTGGAAACTGCAGCGGGCTTAGCTGCAGCCGTCGGGGACATCGTGTACGAAGCGCGCAGGATGGTATCAGAGCTCTCGCCGTCGGGACAAATCCCCATAGCCAGGCAGGCGGCCCTCGCAAGCCGGGGGGGGGGGGCGCTGAGTTTGGCGTGAACCCACTGAGGGGCGCGTTTTTTTGGGACCACAGTAGTATCGATAGCGACGACGTGTTTAATATGGCGACTGGCGAAAGAACGCCTGAAAGCGTAATCGAGGATAGGGTCGAACGGGAAATAGAGAACATGCATACGATAGATCGCGTAGGATTCCCTGCAGCAACCGGTACGGCAGCCCGGTCGGTACCAGCAAGAGTACTCGATCGCGAACTCAGGGAGGCTGAAACACCGTCAGCAAGACGGAATTTGGCGGATACGCTAAACGCGGTTGGTGAGGACGAGTACGAGCTCATCCACTCCTTAAAAGAGCAAATTGACGAGCTCCAGTGACGGTTAGGAGGAGCAGGGATGGACTATCCGCCCCCCGCACAGCCCCCCAAAACCCACGCGTCGTTAAAACTCACCATTGAGTCGTTAAAACTCATTTAAAAGTCAAAAAATCGATTTCTATGAAATAAATAAACTCTAAGAAATGCGGTAAAAAGGGAAAAGTAAAAATATTTTCTTTTCAGTTGATTTTTTTTTCCAAACTAGTTTGAACAAAACTAACACTCTAAGATCCCGGACGAGCCCCCAGAAGTTGTTACGTCAAAATCGCGGCCTATTTTACGAAAACCACGAATTTAACATAGATGCACGTTTCCGTGTATATTTTCCATGCTCTGGTCAAGGAGAATAAATCCTCCCTTAGTGGAGGACTCTCCTAAAAAACTTAAAGAACCTAAACCACACCCGACGAAAAAATAGCGAAGATGCAAGCCCGTTTTTGAGTCTCACCTCGCGGAAAATTACTCGCGATAGGGCTGGAGTGCGATTTGTTCTTTGTTAGGGATAATCACTTTAACGAACAATGGGGTGGGACTTGAATGACAATTTCGCGCGGAGCAAGATTTCACTTTAATTGATAAAAGAAAACTGTACTTACTGTTGTTTCTTGCTGTGGTTTTTGCTGTTGAACGTTTGTTGGACGTAAGTAGAATAGGACCAAGATAGCGAGACCTGTGGGCGTGACCTCCCCTCTCCCTGCTGGCTTGTGATTGGTCTCCCACCTCTCCCCTGCACCTGATTGATTGCCCCACCCTAAGCCCTCGACTGACGCGCCACCTAGGCGACACGTGCGCCATCTGTTGGACGCTGGACCGGCGGTTGTTTCCGATGCACCATCTATTGTAAGCAATCGACAGAAAGTTATGTTACCGACAGCAGGTAAAACAGAGTGACTCACAGACGGTCGGTAGTGTAGATTTGGTGCAGCTATCGATAAGTAGATTGGGTCCTGCAGACGGTACTACAAACTGGGCCCTACACATACGAGGTTTTGCGTTTCACTATTTGACACTTATTAAAAAGAAAATCTTTCGAAACTTTGAAAACGGCCAAAATAATTATGGTAAGTAAACAAACCTGTAATTCTTGAAATTTGATAGAAACTGTTTTGTTTATTTTAAAAGATTGCCAGACTTATAATATAAGAAATGCTTGTCTCATTTTCGCGGAACTGATGATTTATAATTACATCCTGTACAGTACCTGCGAGCTGGTACAGGACCGTTGATATGCGTTCTCGAACCTGGTGTATTGTGATGTAAACGGCACGGCAGGTACGTGGAAACCGCGGGGTCATTCTTGAGGTGCTCAGACAGTTTGTCCCACAGAATAGATATTTTTGCTCACCAATGTTTCAACAGTAGGGGTTTCGGGAAGTACTGGAGCTCCTGTTTAGTGAGTTTCCAGAGATCCTTGGAGCAGTCGATCACGAGTATACCGTCAGTAGGATCTATTATGGTAACGAAAAGCGTAAAAGATGATTTCACCACGGCGTTTTCTTTTCAACTAACCTTTTCTCAGCTGCTGCGGTTATATATTCACCTAGTCGTTCATTAAATAGTCTTCTACCACTCTTATAGTAGATACCGTCGATAAACAGATTGGGTCCTTCATATCCAAATTTTTTACTTCTCGACGATTCTACTATAATATTAAATAGATTTTTCGAATCTTTGGTCCTAATTATTCTTAATAATGATGGCAGGTAGCAATAGGTTTAGATGGTATACATGTTCATTCATTAGATGAATATTTTGGGGCGTTGGAGACTGTCAGGGGAAAAATCAAAGTAATTTCATTACGTTTCAACTCTCTTTAGAAACCTCTTCAGAAATTTTAATACAAACGCTGTAATATTGTTGACAAAAACAATTTCCGCGTTACACGATAGTTTGCAGTTGACTTTGCAAGCATTTTCGCATGAACTATCAGTACGCCGGGTGTTACTTTAGCTCGACGGACTAGTAATGTAGCTTCGGTAATGTGTAGTCTATGCATCACACCAGCAGTAGGAGTCTCCATAAGACAAAAATAGTTTTTGAACGTACAAGCCGTACCATACTTCTATGCCATTCAGCAGAAAGTTATCCTGATTAAAAACGTGACAGTGTAAATGTCACGATTATGCAGACCGCTACTAATACTATTCGATGCACCTGGTTGAGTGTAAAACGTGCCAGGGGTGTCAGCGTACTATAGTGCGATCGTTAAGTGAGAATTTTTAGCCGCTGGTCCATAATTGAGTAACGTCACAATATATGCATTGTATTCATGTGCCTTATTTGGCGATGTCACGAGTATCTGGTTAACATATATGTCTACCTGATTGAAAAGGCTATGTAGGAAGTTATTACCAGGTGTGACATAGTATTTTGATTCACCTGTTCATATAACCTTTACATTTACATTTACATTGTATGCGCTAGATCCAGGCATTCTTCACCGTAGCCAGGTACGATAAATTGCAGAACGTCTATCATGCGTGAGGGATGACACAGGCTTGTCGTATATCCACTATGATGCTTCTATACTCTTTTGTGCTGGAGGTATAGTAAATAAGTCAAGGTCCAGCTTTATTCACTCGTACGCGTGTGAGTGTAAGAATGATATCGTTCGACAGTTCCAAAAATGTTGAACTTTCCTCGTTTACAATAGTTACTACGTCCACCTCTTTTTCTCTTTGTTATCCTCTTCCGTGAATTCTTTGTATTAACGCGGTATGGAAAATACACAAATCTGCTTGTGTCAAGTTTTTGATTTTTTTCTTGACTGATGGGAATAGTAGCAATAGTCTATCTTCTAACATGAATGATTACAAGTTAAGAGTATATATATAAAATATTTTAATATTTATAAACTATCATTATATACTTTCCTGTCAAGCTGGATCTCGAGAACAGTCCGACGGAATACCTGCACGACGAGGAACACTGTCCGGTCAAGCTAACAAAGTCAGCACCGGGATCACCTGGTCAGTAAAGTCGCAGGTCATCCCGGTCGTCTAGTTTAAACCCTACGCGAAACCGGCGACGTTATCATCACCGGTGCAAAGCTCTCGAGCTAGCTGAAAACTATTATTTATTTATTTATTTAGGGCCCCCACCGGTCACTCCCAATCAATGTTTTATAAGCTACGATCCTGTCAGAACGCTATATATATGGTTTTTCGCTATCAGCGTCCTCCTACGGCGTACCGAACATTCGTTCATTCCTGTCGGTCAAAAGTAATTCGAGAGTTTGATAGTCACCCAGTAAATTGTATTATAGTTTAGGATGTTAAGCATTGAAAATTATTGAAGTTTATTGAATTTGATCAAATGATAAAGAGATAATTGCGTCATGAACATGTCTTTTGTATTCAATTGGAGGGTAAGAAAGTTTTGACAAGCAACATTCTTTTGAATCAGCTATAACTTTGTTATATAAAATTGGAGTCTATTGGAAGGCAGGACATTTTTTTATAAATCTTATTTTCAAAGGTGAAATAAGTAGAAAACATAATTATCTCGGATTATTTTTTCCGCAATAACAGGGCCCATTCCAAATAATAACCTTCTTTTTCCAGACGATTTAAAACCAATTGTAGAAGAACATTTCTCTAAAGCGAGTACACATCTAATAAAACTAAAATGTATGAAGCAGATAAACTAATGTGCGAAATTAATGATTTCAGAGAGAAACTGTCGTTACCATTAGAAATCGGACTCTTGATATGCTTCGTCAACATTTTATGAATACAAGCAGTTCATTTTGTGTGTGGTACAATTGATAGACGAAGCTATTGGCCTTATTGGGATGTTCAGCTTGCGTGTTTTTGGTAAAGTTTACATTCTAGCTAAATTCGTAATATCAGATTTTAAATAATGATAGTTTCATTTCTGATTTTTGTTCGTTTTCAGATATCTAGTAACTATTTTTTATACAATTTGAGTTGGATTCATTGCTATAATCTTGTAAATAGTTTCATCAATTAAGAGTGCAAGGGATTTTTGTATGTAGTCAATCAAGTTTAGAACAACAGTGCTATTGGCTCTGTCACCGCTGGTTATTTTCACATCAGGGAATAAAGATAAAGGAATATCTTGGTATCAAGTATGACTTTACGAGTGTCTTTTTTGTGTTAGTATAATGTAAGTTATTTCAAATATCAGTTAGTCAGCGTCTCGCATTATTTAACTTGTCGATCTGAATCAAACATAACTGAGATTCAAATTAAAAAATGATTTTATGTATGCCAGCTTTGGTTTCTTTTGCGTATAAGTAAGGATAACAAAATCTAGGTCCGTACGATAGAAAATACCGGATAGATTTATCAACCAGCATTTTGTAAGACCACCGTTAGAGTTGTGAGTTCTGTCACTGCCTAAAATTCTCTTAAATGGGCAAATGGTATTCTTATTTGTTGTTATGTTAGTGATGAGATCAATTGACTTTGAATTTGAATTGAGTTGACTTTGAAACTTATTTAACTTTTATACTGACCATCACCAATACCGTAAAATACTCATCTAATTTATAACGAAAGTGGTCACACCATATACCAGGTGTATGCATAAGTTTTTTCCGGTTTAACTAAGAGATGGCGCCAGCGAAAAGTACGCAGCGTATTAATTTGACACATACGTCATTTTGTTCGTCTGACATTAACCTACAAACACACACAAGTTGAGTCCGCCAAAAACTAGCGTCTTTGTTTTATCGTTCAGTGATCATGTCGAGTTTTGTGCCTGAAAAAGAACATTTGCGGCACGCATTGCTTTTCTTATTTAATCAAAAGAAAAAGGCTGCTGAAAGTCTACGTTTGCTGGTAGAAACATATGGTGAACACGCTCCGTCGATTAGAACATGTGAGACATGGTTTCGACAATTTAAAAGTGGTGATTTCAATGTGAAAGACAGTGAGCGCTCTGGTAGACCACAAAAATGCGAAGACGAGCAATTGCAGGAGTTATTGGATGATGACCCAACTCAAACTCAACGGCAATTAGCAGAAGCATTACATGTGTCACAAGAAACAATCAGCAGACGTTTACGAGTAATGGGGAAGATCAATAAACTCGGTAAATGGGTCCCACACGATTTGAATGAACGTCAAATAGAAAATCGCAAAGTCACTCGCCGTCTCACACAGCAAAAGCAGTGAACGGCACCTTGAAATCGCTTGGATGGGACATCCTTCCGCACCCGCCGTATTCGCCAGACCTGGCGCCATCTGACTATCACCTCTTCGCATCAATGGGGCACGCGCTCCCAGAGCAGCACTTCAGCAATTTCGAGGAAGTTGGAAAATGGCTCGACGAATGGTTTGCCGCAAAAGACAAGCAGTTTTTCTGGCATGGTATTCATAAGTTACCTGAAAGATGGGCGAAATGTGTAGAAGCCGATGGCCAATATTTTGAATAAAACAAAAATTAATTTCCCTTGAAAATTACGTGTTTTTTTTTTAACAAAAAACCGGAAAAAACTTATGCATACACCTGGTACATACGATTATCTGCACTGTCATAAAACTGAACATAGATTTCTTTAGAATCCTATATGGAAGATTTAGACTGCACATCTACATCGTCTTCAAAATTTGGAAGAGAACTAATGAGAAAAGACTACCTCTACTAAAAAACTAATCGATCATGAAATTAGAAAAGCATTAATGATGATTCATAATTCCAACATGTGTTCACAGAGTAGAATTCAAATTAAATAAATTAAGGCTAACGCGGATATATTTCGAACCACGTAATGGTTATCAAGAAAAACTTCAACGTTTTCGTTGTACCAACAACTTTGATATGCATTACTTTATTTTCGGTAGTAGAGATTACTTGGTCTGTCTCTTAACTTACAGAGATATATGGTAATTAACATTTGTTACAAACTTATGATTACTCGACAATTCAGAATAATGACCATGACATACAATATAACGTATCTCGGAATGATAATAATATAAATAATTGTCACATCTAACGGGTACACTGAACACAAAAATACAACAATATTAAAAATAACAACAGGATTAATGGAAATTGTTATAATACGAATATAACTATTGAGAGTAACTTAATTTATTGGAATCACAACATAACAGCAAATAATGATTCCATTGACCCCTTTATAACGGTTTCGAATTTTAACCAAACTTACACCTCTACCAACAGTCTTATAAATTATTGGTTTATCAATATATCCAGTATAAGTATTCCACCCCATATAGAACTTTTCTTATCGTTGGCGCCAAATTTTTTCATCCTTATACACAAAAGAAACCAAAGGTGCCACTCATAAAGTTATTTGTGAATATGCATCACAGTCACATTTGATTCAGAAAGACAGGTTAAATAATGCGAGAAGCTCACTAGCTATAATATTTGATAATATTTGAAATAACTTACATTACACTTAAACAAAAAAGACACTAGTAAAGTCATAGTAGATTTTATGAGATTCTATCTTCGCACCTTGATATACAAATCACCAGAGATGATAATGGCACTGTTGTTCTAAATTATATTGATTACATACAAATATTCTTTACACTCTCAAATGATGAAACTATTTACAAGATTACGGCAGCTGCTTCAAAGAATATTGTACAAGAATTAGTTACTAAGCTTCTAGATTATTGGAAACGAGTAAAATTCATATTTGAAAGTAACTATCATTTCTTGAAAGCTGATAATACAAATTTAACTAGAATGTCAACTTTACCGAAAATACACAACCCGAACATCTCAATGAGGTCAATAATTTTGTTTATCAATTGTCCCACATACGAATTGTTTATGATTTTATTCATAAAGTTTCGACGAAACGTATAAATAGTCCGATTTCTAATGTTAATGGCAATTCCTCTATGAAATCATTGGTTTCGCACATTACTTTACCTGCTTCATACGTTTTAGTTTTAAAGGGTGGTTAAATTTTAAGGGCTGATGTTGATTTTGAATAAAACACAAATTATTTAGGAAATTATTGTCAATTCTTTTTATTATGATAATATGGTATGGTTCAATTATGTATGGAACAAAATATCGGCCAAATGGCCGCCGCGACCTTGGCGGCACACCTCCATCCGATGGTCCAAATTTTCGATGACGCTTATGAGGTTCTATGCCGTTAATGTGCCGAATTATCTCATCCTTTAGCTCTTGAATTGTTGCTGGCTTACCGACGTACACCTTTTCTTTCAAATAACCCCAAAGAAAGAAGTCCAACGGTGTCAAATCACATGATCTTGGCGGCCAATTGACATCGCCACCACGTGAGATAACACGGCCATTGAATTTGTCGCGCAAAAGAGCCATTGTTTCGTTAGCTGTGTGGCAAGTGGCACCGTCCTGTTGAAACCACATATCGCCCACATCCATATCTTCCAATTCGGGCCATAAAAAGTTCGTTATCATCTCACGATAGCGAACACCATTCACAGTAACTGCCTGACCGGCCTCATTTTGGAAAAAATACGGCCCGATGATGCCGCCAGCCCATAAACCGCACCAAACAGTTACTCTTTGTGGGTGCATTGGTTTTTCGACAATCACTCTTGGATTATGATTCGCCCAAATGCGGCAATTCAGCTTATTGACGAATCCACTGAGGTGAAAATGTGCCTCATCACTGAAGATGATTTTCTTCGAAAATTGATCATCCACTGTTGCCATTTCTTGCCACCATTCTGACCATTGACGACGTTTGGAATGGTCAAGAGGCTTTAGTTCTTGAGTCAATTGCACCTTATAAGCGTGTAAATGCAAGTCTTTATGCATAATGTTCATCAACGACGAGCGTGAAAGGTGCAATTGTTGGGCACGACGACGAGTTGAGGTGGACGGCTCTTCAGCCACACTATCGCGAACAGCAGCAATATTTTCTGCAGTACGAGCTGTACGAGCATGCACTGGCACAGACCCGGTTTGCTCAAATTTTTGCACGATTTTTCCAATTCTACGCACATTTGGACGATTAAATTGACCGAAAAAATCACAAAGTGCACGATATGCATTTTGATTTGAACGCCCATTTTCTTAATAAGCCTGAATAACTTTAACGCGTTGCCCGATTGTGTATCTTTCCATGGTTCAAATTGAGTTAGTCTGAAATTGAGAAATGTCAAATGAAATGCAGAAAAAAACTTGACGTTTAGGTGTGGTTCACATTCAACATCGGCCCTTACAATTTAACCACCCTTTACTTACTACACCTTTGATAATAAGATGTACTAACAAATTTCTAGCCCCCCTATTGGCTCTCCATTAGATTTATTAGGTGCGCAACTAAGTTCCCGCTGTTTTTCAAGAGATGGCTCCAGTAGTAAGTGCTGGTCGATTGGGACATAACCAAAACGTCATGAACCAAGCTTAGACATATGGTAAACAAACCGCTTTGACACATTAGTGAGTTTGTTTTTGTGTCATATACTTTTGGTTGTGTGAAAATGTCTGATTTTGTGCCATATAATCGTCATTTGCGGGAAGTGTTGCTTTTCTTCTTTCATTCGAAGAAAACGGCGGCTGAAACGCATCGAGAACTCCAAAAAGTTTACGGAGATGCTGCTCTAAGTGAAACAACATGCCGTGATTGGTTTCGTCGCTTCAAAGACGGTGATTTTGATGTTGACAAGCGTTCGCGTGAAGGAAGGCCAAAAACCTTCGAAGACGCTGAATTGGAGGCATTGCTCGATGAGGATCCGTGCCAAACGCAAAAAGAGCTTGCTTCAGCATTAGGAGTTACCCGCCAAGCCATTTCGAAGCGATTGCATGCGTTGGGAATGATTAAAAAACAAGGAACTTGGGTTCCTTATGATTTAAAGCCAAGAGACGTTGAGCGTCGTTTTTTCGCCTGTGAACAACTGCTCCAGCGGCAAAAAAGAAAGGTTTTCTTCATCGCATCGTTACGGGTGATGAAAAATGGATTCATTACAGCAACCCAAAGAGAACAAAATCATGGGGACTGTCCGGTCATGCTTCTACGTCGTCGGCTCGTCCGAATATTCACGCTGCGAATATTTTGCTGTGTATTTGGTGGGACCAGGGTGGTGTTATTTATTATGAGCTGTTGAAACCGAACGAAACCATCACTGGGGAACGGTATCGAACCCAATTGATGCGATTGAGCCGAGCACTGCGCGAAAAGCGGCCACAATACGAGCAGAGGCACGAAAAAGTGATTCTACAGCATGACAACGCTCGGCCTCGCGTTGCCAAACCCCTTAAAACCTACTTAGAAACGCTCAAATGGGAAGTCCTACCCCACCCGCCATATTCCCCAGATATTGCGCCGTCCGATTATTACTTGTTCCGTTCGATGGCACATGGTCTAGCTAATCAGCAGTTCAGCTCATATGAAGACATCTGAAAATGGCTGGATTCGTGGATAGCCTCAAAAGACGAACACTTCTACCGTGACGGTATTCGAGCTCTGCCAGAAAGATGGGAAAAAGTTATCGTTAGTGATGGGCAATATTTTGAATGATTCATTTGTAAACATTTTTTCACAATAAAGTTGCATTTTCATAAAAAAAAAAAAAACAGCGGGAACTTAGTTGCGCACCTAATATTATTTTTTAATATAGTAATGGCTGATTGAAAAGAATGTTCCTCGTCAAAACTTAATTACACTTCATTCCAATTTTATAAAAGATATGCGGACGACATGATTATCTCGTTGCCATCTGGTCAAATTCAACACACTTTAACAATGATTAATGCTTAGCATATCCCAAATTACAGTTCACTATTCAGAAAGAAAAAGATAATAAAATAACATTCCTGGAGTGGTTATTAATTAGGGAAAATAATAAAATTAGTACAGAATGGTACAGTAAGCCTACTTCGTTTGATAGGCTCATTAACTTTTCTCGAGTCATCCAAAAAACAAGAAGTTAGTTTTTAATATGCCATCACTGACATTGATAAGTTGAGTATCATTCATAATTCCATATTATACACCGCAACAATGACTTTGATACCAGATTACTTATAGGTACTGATACAGTAATACTAATTTTGACATTACAAATGGTATTGGCGTTGGAAGCAATTAAACATAGTTGTAACAAGGTTTTAAGTGCAATAGAATTCAAATTCTTGTCCATAAAAAGGTTACTATGATTACTAGCATATATGATTGAGATATATTCTGATACACTAAGCGACTATTACAGCTCACAAACGGATTGTCCAGTTGATTCCTTTCGTAATATGTGAACGAAATTGTAAAATTCTCTCTTGACATCGGAACTTATTAGTTATTATACTTACAATGAGTCGCATATGAAAATAATTTATGCTGTCTATAAAAGTCGTGCGGCGCACTCGCATCGAAACTATTGAATTACCGGTCAATATTATACTGGGCGTGGGCATATCCGTGGAACGTTCCACGATACTTCGCAATATAAATTGGCTGTTAAATGCCTTGGCGTTGTGTGCAATACACATTATATTACGAAATTTCGTAGAAGGTCGCACGGCCAAATCTACAAATTCATCTACTGGATTATTTTTGAATAAAAACTCTCGCGCACCACACCACGAGCAACGGCTCAAGGGTAGATGCTCTCCCGCTGAAAAACAAAGCTCACACAGCTGTTGCGCTACACAATGAGTGACTACGTGTTCGAACGAGTCGTCTCCCGTATTTGGAGTAATATACGGCTTACCCTGGCGCGTTTTAAAATCGTAAAATATAAATAGCGTTTCAGGGTGTCCCGCGACCGGTTCCAATTCTTTCCGTTGTTTGACAATTCGCATATAACAACGATCATTGTAGCCATGCGAACTACGACACAAGCGACAAAAAGAAACACCGCATTCGTGAATCTTGTGATTATTACTCATAACTTTATCACAAGATTTACAAACACGGTAAGTCGCGCAAATAGATTTTTGTAGCTGTTGCACGTTATAGCGGTTTACCAACGGTTTTTAATGGTTGGCGAAACACAAGGGGTTGTAGAACATGCGTCCACAATCGTCGCACGGCTTCTCGCTATTCACAGCGGGGGGCACTGTTTGACTAGTACCCGCCACCGGATCAGGCACGAACTCTTTATCAGCCGTTGGGACTAACTCTTTGATACAGCGCGGCACACTGAAGCATCGTGGACACTTACTGGTGCAACGATGCTCGAATTGACGACGGTAAGATTTATTGCACGGTATACAATAATTCTTACTACCTGCTGCGCCCATTAGGTTGGTGATTGGCGAATAGTGTTTTAAAATACCACTATACGCTATATAAACAACCGCAGATGGCCCCTGCATTACGAAAGACGTTTGTCCATCAAAAAGTGGGGGTACACCTGTACCGAGTGACCCCCAGTCGTACACCACGATAGCAATCCTCACAGGCATGAAGTATCTTTGGAAATTTGTTATTTCCGGAATACCACAGCCTTCTAGAGGTATTTGCACACCAGCCAGCTGAACAAGAGATCGCGCTTTTTCACGTTGGTCGAGCGACGCCCCATGCCGTATACGCGTCCAAGCTATTTCCGAGTCTTTGCTACGTTCGCGTTTATGTACTGTAACGTAAATTTGTGCCTCAACGCACCACGTTACCTATAGCTGGCCCAAGCTATTTTTCCTTCCTTTTTATTTTCTCTTACGAGATGGGCGCCAGGCGCTTACGCGCCGAAGGAAAAATAACGAGATGTTCGGCCAGACTCAACCCAGACTAGCTACAGCTGTTCAAGGCAGAGTGGGTGGTTCGGGCTGTCAAGCCACGAATTAGTCCAAGTAAAATACGAATAAAATCAATTAATTAAAATATGTCCTCAATAATCCATGAATAAAATCAGTCAATAAATATACCAAACACAAACAATAAACAAGGGCCAACTAATAAAATAATACCAATAAACAACTCCAACAACAATAGCAGGTACGGGACTTACAAATGCCGCTTGGGCAATTTATTTTTTTCTTAACAAACAATTACGAATTTTCAATAAACATTGATAATGAATTCAAACAAAATGTCCCGTAAAATTAATCGTTTTTCTTTTAACAATATTCTAAACCTAGTTCGATGTCTCAATCTTACTCTTTAATTCAGCGCTACTAGTTATCCCGTTCTCTCTCTCTCTCTCTCACTCTCATACCCTACAGATGTTATACAGCATATCACGCTCGTTGCGAATTTCGCACAATGTTCGTAGACAAAGTCAAATAACAGGTTGACTCCAAGCACAGTCCGCGATACGGCCTATCCCGTGCTAATCCCACGTACATCCAAAACTAATAACAACGGGACGTCGGAAGGTCACGTACGCGAAACGTTCAACCGCTCGATCGTTTCAATAAAAGCAGTAGTCTTACGGATATAATTTTTTTTTAAACAGGGGAACTCTGTCTAACGATAAATCCCTGATCGGTCAATAACTCAATACACAACGCCCATGACCCAACGAATAAAGTAAATCAAGGAAAGAAGAATATTAATACTAATTAATAAAATGAAATATTGCTAAATACACCGGCGCCTTTAACGACGCAAGATACGCCTCGGACCGTTCAAATCCCTCGAATCCAAGCATCAAATACGGGACGACGGCCGATGAGGCTCTCCGCGCTGCTGAGATAAGATTAAGACCAACAATAATAAATAAATAAATAGATCACTTAGTTATCGAGAAACGCCAATTAATTTGGATAATACGCGACGCGGTCTATAACGTACTAATCCCACGTAAACGATCACACTTCGGGATAACGGCCTAACTCGAGCACGGTTTAACCGTCAGCAGAAAAGAATTAATTAATACAATGACTTTTCCCCGGCTTCTACCAGTTAAACTATCTCGAGATTACACGCTACGGACGCCGCAGTTCCCGATACAAATTCATACTCTGCACGAGGTGTACCGAAGTCGCAGGCATGACCAAGTTCGAATAAATTAATAGTCCACAAATTGTATGACAAAACAATAAAAGAATGGCGAAAGACCGTGGAAGAGAAGAAAGCTCACCGGGACGATGGTGCTGCGATGTTCCTTGAAATCCGGGAAACAAAACTCGAATATCCTCAAAGTCTCAGTTCTCCTGTCTATATCGTATGGCAGCAAGTATCGATATTATGCAGGCTGACTCCTTAACAGTTATCTCCGGTAGCGTTACTCTCCTTCGCCTCGACAATTTCCTCGAACAATAGCGACGGTACAGCGGGACAAAAGAACAACGCACGCTACGTCTTACTCGCTCGACAGCGACCGGGAAAAAGCCCTGAGGTCCTCCCGGCACGCGTGCCCGTGAACTCTGATCCCCACCTATCGGTCTGAACTCGGTCAATTGGGGGAATCGGTGTCACCGGAGCGCCTCAACTGGACAATGCATAAAATTGACAACCGACCCTTGGGATGTATAACTCTGCCCGGCCGGTGTACCCCAAACGACTGATGGATCGTTGCTAGTAGGTGCTGATCGGCCACAGATAGCGTCGTATCGTTAATCGATAAACATCCAGCGGGACAATGATATTTCCCAATGGATAAAGATGGAAAGAGCCGGTCGGCGTAACAAGTCGCATCCAGAAGCCAGCCATCAGCAGACGCGGTGCTCCCCTCCGTCCGGTCGTACAAATCGTATTAGATATATATAAAAAAATTAAACAAAAAAAAATATAAATAAATAATTAAATAGCGGATAAAAAATGACTCCCCACAGCCCTGTGAGATCGCGCTTGTAGCTGTCGAGCGAGGAGGACGCAGCCCGAATATTCTGCCACGTTACAGTACGTTGTTTGCAAGAGCTACAACGATCGAGCGCGGAAAACACAAATTATCCCCGTTTTGTATTTTACAAACCACGGATCGACTCTTCACCATTAACACACGGAGCCCCCGACCAGTAGGCGCCGCTACATACGTAACGGTGAATCGCAACGTGTCAGAGGCCGCGAGAACCCTCGAGCTCTGGATCACGGCACACATCATAGGGCTTCATCAGTGAACCGTGAAATAGGCCTCAATGATATCCCCGCTCTGCCGTCTGCCATCCCGTCAGTGACAAAACCCACACCTATTAAATCTGTGTCATCGTGATCCTTTACGAAATAATCGTGAATATCTCGGATGGAGTTACGGATCCACGTGACCGGATTTGTAGATGCGGGTGGTTGTACTAACGCTAGATCCATCTGTCGCGCTGAAACCCCGAAACGCCGTGAATATTGATATTGTTCCGCACTCGCGACAACAAAACGATTTCCCGGCGGTAAAATATCGTCCGTATCATCGTTGATAACCGCGGTTTCGCGGATCTCTGTACCTGGGTTATGATTTCTAATATTATCTACGCCTGCTACTACGCGATTAACGCTAATACCCCCGGCATCAGCTTAGCCGCCGCCTATTTTAATTTCAAGACATACCTCGCGCGATGACGATGCTGATAACGACGACGACGACGACGATGATGATTTTATTAATTCATCTTCATAAAATAATCTAATACTAAATATTTTTCACATTATTTTTACTTACCATCAAACGAGTCATCCGCGGACTCCGTAGTTGCCTCGTGTTTGAGAATCCGCCTGGTGATGTTATTTGACAGATCTGCAATATATTGAAAATGATGAGTCTTCACTCACGACAGGGTGAAATAAAACCAGACGCATAGATGGTATTCAGAGAAAGTGGTTTATTTTCACCTTCCATACAAGTATGTAATAATACATTGCAAAACAATTATTTAGATGCAAAGCGAAGAAACCAAAATATATTAAATTTAGAAAAAATACAAAATAATATCAATAAATGCACCAAAATTTAAAGAATAAGAAAATCGAATTTGATTCTGAACTGAACTTGATTATATGAGCTGAGAACCAGCACACAATTATATGAATTGTGTGCTGTGAGTACTGAGAGCGGTGTACGCACCGCAGCCAGTGCTGCGGAGCATGCAACGCAGTGAGATGTATGAGTGCGTAAGGTGGTATTACAATTCACTGCAAGCTCTCAGCAGCTCAATGCAGAGAGGTTGCAGTGAACAAATGAGAGCACTTGCAATTGAAATTGCTTGAGTGCGATGATTGAATATGAGACAGCTACGCAGTCAGCACTGCGTAGCACAATACAACATATACTGAGGATGCACAAAATGAGCAGTGTATAGCCGCTGTACTCTTCCAGCAGATATCCTGGGGAAAAGTACAGTGAATATAGTACACCTGCATAATTATATTAATTATACCGGCAAATTATGGTGAGAAAAACGTGGCTTGACATGTGCTGCAATGCCGCCAAAAAGTGAGGCCAAAAATGTTGATGTACCGATGAGCATACAACTCCTCGTTACCATTGAATTTGCGGTAAATTATAGCAACGTACTCGTACCTGATTTTGAGTCCTGTTGAGAGTGATGAGAGAGTCCGGAGCCAAAAGCCAACGAGAAAAGTTCAAGAAAGTGGTGCGCTGTTCCTCGATGTCGTAGCGAAAGTGTCTAAATTTTCATCATGGCTGCCTGATCTGAAAGTACCGTTGGGCGCTGAAGTCAGTTGAGCGAGATAGCCTGTGAGCGAAACCGAAGTCAAGCGAGAGAGACACCCTCTCGCTCGACGCGGCATGCCAGCGAGGCACTACCTCGGCTATCTCCGCTCAACCGAACGCTGCGTGCTTGAGCACAGCAACAGGTCGACGCACGGCGAATATCGATCGCCGTGCGCCAGCTGATTATCCAACATTTCCGCCCGCCATCAGCAACGGGGTTGATGATTAGTTATGGTTTTGTCAGTCGGAAGAGACAGGCAGCACAGCCAGTTTTGAGATTGGCCTGGTTAGCGTGGTCGTAGCAGTTCGAAGTGTCACCACCCTGGTGAGCCCGTCTTTGCCCGGATGCAACGCCGTGACTCGTGCAAGTGGCCACTTGCGCGGTGGAAAGCGCTCATCCGTGAGCAGAACCAAAGAACCAACCTTTATGTTATTATTAGGGTGATGCCACTTTGATATGGACTGCTGCCGCTGTAGATAATGAGCGGACCATTGTCGCCAAAATTGTTGTACCTTTTGCTGCAACAATTGCTACCTTGAGAGCCGTGAGAGTGATAAATTCTCTAGCGTTGGCTCTGGGACCGTGGTAAGAGCTTCACCGATGAGAAAGTGTCCAGGCGTGAGTGCTGATGAGTCATCAGGATCATCGCTGAGTGGTTCCGAAGGTCTTGAGTTGAGTATGGCCACGATCTGGGCCAGCAGCGTTGCGAGTTCTTCGAACGTGAGTGCTGTATCACCCACCGTTCGCCGCAGATGAAATTTAACAGATTTTACAGCTGCTTCTTATTTTCTACCCATGTGTGGTGCCGCAGGTGGATTAAACCTCGACGCAATGTGCTGATTTGCGGGAAAAGAAGCAATGATTTGATGTTCTTGAGAGGCCTTCCTGAATATCTGACGTATGGATTTATGAGCACCAATGAAATTCGTGCCACAGTCAGAATATAGAGTGTGAGGAATGCCACGCCGAGCTGAGAAATGCCTGAACACTGAGAGGAAGCCATCAGCTGAGTAGTCACTGACGACTTCGAGATGTAGAGCTGAAGTGGTGAGGCACACAAAAACACAGATCCAGCCTTTGTGTGTTTTACTTCCTCGCCCTTTCCAAGTTTTGAGTGTAAGAGGACCGGCGTAGTCAACTCCTGTGTGAGCGAATGCGCGTGTTGGTGTGACTCGTGCCAAAGGAAGCTGACCCATCAATTGCTGAGCCCGAACTCCCCTCTGCCGAGCACACACAACGCAATGTAAAATGTGAGATTTTACAGGAGCTCTTCCGCCGACGATCCAATGAGTTAGTCTTATTTGGGCTAATGTGAGCTGAGTGCCTCCGTGAAGAGTCCGCACGTGAGCTTGATCAATAATGAGAGTTGAGAATCGAGACTGACGAGGTAGAATGGCAGGATGTCTTCCTTCATACGTGAGTGCTGATTGCGCAAGGCGACCTCCTACTCTGAGTACACCCTCTTGGTCGATGAAAGCTGTTAGTCGACTGAAGGGGTGAGAGGAAGGAAGAGAAGAGCCTGACTGCAGTACTTGTAACTCGTGTTTCAAAAACACGGCTTGTGTAGCTCGTGTCCAAAAAACATTTGCTGCAGCTATCTCTTCTGCTGTGAGAGGAGCGACCCCTGCCGTTTCTAACCTCTTCCTCATTCTGGCCACTACTCTGATGCAAAATGAGGTAAGACGACACAATTTTGTGAGCGAGGAACAGTGATAAATGAGCTCCCACCGGTACTCTGGCGTCACAGTTGCCGCAAAAAGAGCTAACCCCGGCCGGGCTTCCATATTGTGCAAATCCTCAGAATCAGTTGAGGTTTTCGGCCAAAATTCAATAGGTTTCACCATCCACGGTGGACCCGACCACCACAACTGATGAGAGGCCAATTGAGCTGTTGAAATACCTCGTGATGCACAATCTGCAGGGTTGCTTGTGCCTACGACATGACGCCAATGAGCAGTGGGTGTGAGTTCTTGTATCTGTGATACTCGGTTTCGGACATAGTCTTTCCACCGAGCAGGATGTGCTTTGATCCAGGTGAGAGTTACCGATGAGTCCGTCCACAGGTGAGTAGATGAGACCTTGACCTTGAGCGTGGCTTGAACGTATGCAACCAATTTTGCTAGTAACAGTGCCGCTGTCAGTTCAAGCCGTGGTATGGTGAGCTTCTTGAGTGGTGCCACGCGTGTTTTTGAGCAGATAAGTGAAGCCACCTTTCCTGTGGACATTGAGTCGACAGTGATGTAGATCACTGCGGCCATGGCCAATTGAGATGCATCAGAGAAGCCATGCAATTCCACTATTGAGTTACTCCATGTATTGAACCAACGAGAAATTGAGAGCCTGGCCAGGCTTTTGAAATCTTCTCTGATTGCAGTCCATCGTGCTGTGACCTGAGATGGCAGTGGTTTATCCCAGCTGAGTTTGTGAAGCCAAAGCTCTTGCAAGAGTATTTTGGCTCTAATCACAACCGGTGAGACGAAACCGAGTGGATCAAAGAGTTGAGCTACCTCGGAAAGAACGAGGCGTTTTGTGAAATTATCTTGAGCTGAGTTGAACCAGGATGAGAATGTGAACATGTCTTCACTAGGAAGCTAAGTCAGACCAAGAATTTTGGCTTCGCAGTCGTCCATTGAGATAGCTGAGCTTGACGATGATGGTGAAATATTAGCAAGGACCGTGCGGTCCGACGAGTGCCACTTGGCGAGTGGAAAACCGCCCGCCATGCACAAGTCCTTGAGCTGTTGAGCAATTTCAATAAGTTCATGAGTTGAATCCGCCCCTCCAAAGATGTCATCCACGTACCTGCCAAACATGATAGCTGGCACAGCGAGAGGAAACCGATGACCTTCATCTTTGGTGAGCTGCATGAGAGTTCTAACTGCCAAAAATGGCGCAGCCTTTGTACCGTATGTCACTGTTGTTAATTGATACGGCACAGGGTTATCCTGAGCATCAATCCACAAAATTCGCTGAAGATTCCAATCATCAGGATGAACTTTGATTTGACGATACATCTTCGTAACGTCCGTGGCAAAGATGTGTTTGTGGTGACGGATCCAGATGAGAACGTCCGAAATATTGAGCAACAAATTAGGTCCGGTGTGCATGATGTCATTGAGAGACTTTCCAGAAGATGTTGAGCTGGAACCGTTGAATACCACCCTTAACTTGGTGGAAACACTGTCTGGTCTCAATACACCATGGTGAGGCAGATAGTAATGAATTTCATTCGTAGATGATTTCGAAGCCTTCACCATGTGACCAAGTTGTTCATATTCGACCATGAAATTTGAGTAGAGCTGACCGTATTCAGCATTTTTTGAGATTTTCCGAATTGTATGTAACAAACACTGATGTGCTCTAAAGTATGAAGTTCCCAGATTCGCAGGAGAAGATGTAAGAGGAAGCCGAACAATGTATCGGCCTGTAGAATCACGCTGATGTGTGTCGCGAAAATGATCCTCGCATGCCTGCTCCTCTGGTGTGAGTTGACTGACCGTGTCCTTTGGTGGCTCTTCTTGAACCCAGAATTTTGTGAGCACGTTTTGTAATTCCTGATCATCAAGTTGCACAGCAGCATGATGAACAGTGAGTGCATCAGATTGACATGAGTTAATAGGTCCAATGATGAGCCAACCAAATATTGATAATTGTGCAATTGGCGAAGATGAAGAGCCCTTGATAATGTTAGGTTTAATCACCTGACCATAAATATCTGCTTCAACTACAATATCGATCGGTCGTGGTGTGAGAAAGTCCGGATCAGCCAGCTTCAGCTTCACTATGTGAGGCCAGGTGCGAGCTGGTGACTCGAAAGATGGCAAATGAGTTGTAACCGTGTCGAGAATGTGAGCCAAGACCGTGACTTTCTCTTTCGTGTGCATGGAGCACATTGTGAGTTGTACCGAACCACGTGTGCGAGTCGAGTGACTACCACCGATCCCTGTGATCGAAATTGATGAGTGCTTACGTGTTGTGTTGAGTTTACGGACGAGCTCTTCCGTAATAAACGTTAAATCCGATCCAGGATCGATGAGAAGTCTTGCCTGATGAGTTGATGCCAATGTATGGATGTGTATGAGTGCAGTTGCTAATAATGTTGAGCATTTCCTTGTGAGCTGTACCGATGAGTAGACGACTGCGTCAACACCCTATTGTGTTGATGTTGTGGGCTGCGCAGGCTGAATGCTGGAAGCGGTTGCAGGGGGCGCTGCCGGATGCAGCATGGTGTGGTGCCGCCCTGAACATTCCTTACAACTGCGTGTGGAACGGCATGCATTAGCTTTGTGCCGTCCCAAGCAGTTGTAGCACAGCCGCGACTTCTCCGCCATCTTGCGCCGCGCCGCCACGGAGAGCTGACGGAACTTCGGGCACATCACAATGAAGTGCCCAGAATTCCGGCAGCAGTCGCATGGATACGCGGACGCGTTGGTATTTGATGGCGGAGCGCCGCGGGCCGTGCCACCCGCGTGATGCGCCGATGCGCGTTGAGTCCCGACCCTTGCGGGAGGAGGGCACGCGGAAGACGTCCGACCAGAGCTACTCGGTTTTGGAGTGGCCTTCGCCATCTCCAGAACCCGAATCTTAGTCTCCGCGAATTCCTCAATCCTCGCAAAGGTCGGGAACTCTGATGAGCGTCCTAACGCCGTCTCCCAGGCCTCGCGTGTGGTCTGGTCAAACTGCTGATCAAGCAGTCGTACCATTACGCAATCGAACAGTTCCTCCTTCGTTGCCACCGAAGTGAGGACCTTGTGGGCCTCGGAGACGGTCGTTACGGTGGCTGCGAGCGAACGCTCAGCAGGCTTGAGCGCGAAGAGTGCGTCTAACCTCTCCTGCACCAGTAGCCGGTTGTTCTCAAAGCGGGACATCAGTGTGTCCCACGCCAAAGTAAAAGATTCGTCGGTGAGGGCGAACCGTCGATGAGTGTGGCCGCCGAGTCCGTGACACAGGTGCGTAGGTACACCAGCCGCTCGACGTCGGCTAACCTAGAGTTCCGGATGACCAACGACGAGAACAAGTCCCGGAACGCTGGCCACCCAGAATAGGCGCCCTTAAAGGTCGGCAGCTTAATGTCCGGCAGCTTTGTCCGTGACACCGGCGCCGTGACCACTGGTGCAGCAGGCTGGACATGACCGAGTCTCTCCCTGATTTTCCCCGCAGCCATCTTGCTGTGGAGGGTGAGCTTGGCCTCGAGGGTTTGACTGTCACGCTGAAAATAGTGGTGCTCCTGGTGTGCGAGCGGCCACGAAGCCTCAAGAAGCAAATGCTCCCTCCTGAATTCTCCGTGGAGCTCGTCCACCTGCTCAAGCATCGCCTCGAGGGGGGCCAGGGAGAGAGTCTCCTCCTGGTCTTCAATGGTGGTCATGATGAACCGCAGCGCCTCCACCCGTCGCTGCTGCGATTGGACCTTCATCACCAGATCGCCTAGTAGGCGATCTGGTGATCGGGTCCTCTTCGCAGCTGCGACGGGATCCGGAGCCGACAATGTCTTCTTGTCCCCAAGATCACCAGGCACCACCCCGCTGCTTGTAGGACTACCCTCGGACATTGTGAGCCCCTTGTTGAGCAAGTAAGGAACGAAGTACTCCGCAGAGTTTGTACTTTACCCAATTGAAGCGCTGTTATGCTGGGCCGATGAGAAAGTGTGACGTCTGCGTAGCTGGTTTGCAGAGTCCAAGTCGAGATGTGCCGAATAGAGAATGCGTGCGGAAGGTAGAAAACCCTGGTTCTACCCTATTCGAGAGTCGAAGATCCGGCTCGAAGGACCAAATGTTTGAGAATCCGCCTGGTGATGTTATTTGACAGATCTGCAATATACTGAAAATGATGAGTCTTCACTCACGACAGGGTGAAATAAAACCAGACGCATAGATGGTATTCAGAGAAAGTGGTTTATTTTCAGTAATAATACATTGCAAAACAATTATTTAGATGCAAAGCGAAGAAACCAAAATATATTAAATTTAGAAAAAATACAAAATAATATCAATAAATGCACTAAAATTTAAAGAATAAGAAAACCGAATTTGATTCTGAACTGAACTTGATTACATGAGCTGAGAACCAGCACACAATTATATTAATTGTGTGCTGTGAGTACTGAGAGCGGTGTACGCACCGCAGCCAGTGCTGCGGAGCATGCAACGCAGTGAGATGTATGAGTGCGTAAGGTGGTATTACAATTCACTGCAAGCTCTCAGCAGCTCAATGCAGAGAGGTTGCAGTGAACAAATAAGAGCACTTGCAATTGAAATTGCTTGAGTGCGATGATTGAATATGAGACAGCTATGCAGTCAGCACTGCGTAGCACAATACACCATATACTGAGGATGCACAAAATGAGCAGTGTATAGCCGCTGTACTCTTCCAGCAGATATCCTGGGGAAAAGTACAGTGAATATAGTACACCTGCATAATTATATTAATTATACCGGCAAATTATGGTGAGAAAAACGTGGCTTGACATGTGCTGCAATGCCGCCAAAAAGTGAGGCCAAAAATGCTGATGTACCGATGAGCATACAACTCCTCGTTACCATTGAATTTGCGGTAAATTATAGCAACGTACTCGTACCTGATTTTGAGTCCTGTTGAGAGTGATGAGAGAGTCCAGAGCCAAAAGCCAACGAGAAAAGTTCAAGAAAGTGGTGCGCTGTTCCTCGATGTCGTAGCGAAAGTGTCTAAATTTTCATCATGGCTGCCTGATCTGAAAGTACCGTTGGGCGCTGAAGTCAGTTGAGCGAGATAGCCTGTGAGCGAAACCGAAGTCAAGCGAGAGAGACACCCTCTCGCTCGACGTGGCATGCCAGCGAGGCACTACCTCGGCTTCGCGAAGCCTGTCCTCGGCTATCTCCGCTCAACCGAACGCTGCGTGCTTGAGCACAGCAACAGGTCGACGCACGGCGAATATCGATCGCCGTGCGCCAGCTGATTATCCAACACCTCGTCTATATTTAGAGGCCTCTGGGCAACCATCACTGGTTCTTTTTCTTCCTCTATCCCCGGCTGTTCAGGATCCGGGCTAGCCAGGCTGCTGAGAACATCATAGTCGGTGGAGCTGTCGCTGTCGTCTTCCTCCTCCTCATCCTCCCCCATAGCCTCATCATCGGCGTCTCTTGGATGATCGGGTTTCTGGTTGTCGTTATCATCATCATCAGCGATGAAGAACATATTGTCATCGTCACCGTAGTCTGTTGACACGTCTGAGATTGAGGCGTCGTCGTCATCGTCGGGGCTAGGTGATGTCGTGCACGATGACGGTGACGCCAAGCATGAGTCGACGCTGGAAGGTCCAGAAAGAAAAACGTTTTGTTGTTCAATTTTTAAATATTTTTTTTTTAATTTGTTGATTTCGTAAAAATATTTGTAATATTTTTCAAAAATTAAATAAAATATTGCCCACACCGACGAGCTTATGAACCAAGTTTTACTTTGATTGATGAAAGTGTATTAATTTTCGCATAGCAAAGTGAAAGTGGATTAAAAATTAAGCCACTTTTCGTCAACCAGTTAAAATAAAACTTGGTTCTCGACGAATTGACGCTCACAATGTATTGTATTGCATATTTGAAAACAATAATAAAATTATTATATTATAAAAATTAGTTTTTATCTTCTACTCGTTCAATCATTTTAAGATTGATAAATATTGAAGTAATAAAAATTATTTCAATGAAATACAAAATACAAAATGAAAGTAAAACAGAACGCATTACAAAACTATTTTTCTTTTAAGACAACAAATACATTTTTTTAAATTGTACTCACTATGGCAATTTTCGACAACCATAATCAACTCGTTTAGCGGCCTGTGTAAGAGTCCACCGTGACTGGCAAGATGTTCGACCACATATTATTGCACGAAACCGGGTGCTCGCCGTAACGGGCCGGTCACGTAAGCCGCGGTAATTGATTCTGCATCACCACGCGGCAACACTTCACTGAACTCCGCGCGGAAACGTTGGAACGTAAAGTTCGCGATATTTACGAACCAACGCTCTGTAAAGCGCCGCACCAATCGCGGTTCCCAACATATGAGACGATTCACACCTGTCTATAAAAACATTTGTAGAGAGGATCGGGTGGCAGTCCGACCCGTGACAAACTACGAAATACAGTTATCGTAGCTAGATTCCCTGATCATTTATTCATTTTTCCGTGTCGCTCTGTTGTATTTATATCAACCATGAAACATTTTGAAGCACCGTTGTTGCTTGCTACAACATACAATTTGAACTACTCGGAAACAAAGAGGATAACCGTGGGTCTTCAGGTACGCGCAAGCGGCGACGTTACACCGGTCGTTAAGCTGCAGCATAATAACTCGTGGGGTAGTATGACCTTTGAATCTACAAAGTGGTGTAAACTACAAGATGCTTTGACCGAGATAGCATCATATTTCGGGGCCTGTACGAATTATGGCTGGATAGTTGATCAACGCATCCGTAAAACATCCAACATCGATGACTGCGAGATTCACTTTGCGTCCTCGTTTGGCTCAAAATCCATTGTTTTCGACTAAGCCAAGGACGATGTGGTCACCGAGGAGGTCAACCCTAACGATGAAAATACACAGGTAGAACCACCACCACAGAAGAAGAAGAAGAAAAACATCTATTCACCGAGTTTAGTTATGCAAAAGAAATCTTTTGACGGACTACCTATCGTAACACCGTGTGTCGATGAGCGCTTCAGGCGGCTCCAACGCTACGTCGTTTATGTGAAATGGTGAATGCGATTTTGCATCTCGTTGCTCTACGATATTCACCGTCATCATCATCGTCATCATGATCATCATCATCAGTAGTATCGTGGATTTGTCACGCTTCATGAGTAAAAATAATGGATGTACGCTAGAAACATCCGTGGACGTCGCTGCTTTGTGGCCCCACTGGATGTGAGAAAACAGTTTTCGTCAGAAAATTTCTAAATTTTCTCAATTCAATGAGTAACGTTGAATTTGACCGAATTCTGTTTTATTATGGAGATACTCTCGATTCTGATATCGCTGCTTGAATAACACATGTGAACAACAACCGCCGTCGTTGTCATCGTTAATTACTAAGACCGGAAATAATAAAAAATCCAAAATCCCAAAAATTGAATTTAACGAGGGTCTACCGGCAGGAGGATTATTCGAGCGCCAATAACTTTAAAAAATTGGTTATTATCGATGATTTAATGCGCGAATCCTCAAATAATATCATTGTCGACCTTTTCACAAAAGGTAGCCATCATAAAAATATTAGTGTGATTTTTATCACACAAAATATTTTCCATCAGGGACATGGACAACGTGATATATCATTAAACGCCAATTATATGGTAATATTTAAAAATCCACGTGATCGAGCACAAATTACACATCTAGCGAGACAAGTTTACCCCGAGAATCCACAATTTCTAACCGAGTTATATTACGATCCTACCGCACAGCCATACGGTTCTCTACTCTTGGATCTTAAACAATCGACACCCGATTATTGTCGATGTCGTACAATGATATTTCCCGATGATCCACGAATGCTGGTCTACATGCCGGAAAGCACTCGTCAACGAATTTAATTGGAAGCACAAGTAGACACCACATCAGTCGGTAATGGATATGAGTCGAAGCGCGAAGAAAAAGAAAAAGAAAAATACACATTACATTCCATTCGATGAACGTTGTATAGCTCTACTTAACACTATTTGTCATTCAAATAAAAAACAGCGAAAATCAATATTGCGTAATGCTGATAAACCTCTAATCAATTGTATCTGTGAAAGCGCGTTGAACATATTACAAGGAGTTGTTTGTGTCAAGTCAAGTGTTAAAAAACGTTTAAAAAAATATAAATATATATTTCGACAGCTTGTGTCAGGATGTGTGACAAAACAACGTGGTGGTGGTGGTGGTGGTGGTGGTGGTGTTTGTACAGTAGCTCGTAAGCAGCGGAAATATAATTGAAGAGCGAAGAAACGCTTCATAATTCAAAAAGGGAGTGGTGCTTTTTTACCACTTTTACTGGCTCCCATAATCACAACTTTATTTATTTAATTTTTCAGTGGTAGTGACGATTGAGAAAACAATACTGTGTTAAGGATAAAAATTCATCCTCGTAATGGAGCATGCGAAAAAAATGTTTTTAGTGCCAATGTCCGAGGTAAACGATGGAAATAGTGATGCAGACGGTCGTTACGACGAAATATCTATGGTCGGTTCTGGGAATAATCATGCACCAGCGGCAAACGAGTAAACAGTGCAGACGCCGGGTGATCCTGTTTCAAGACTAGACACTGAGCTATACAAAATTTTTAAATCAAACAAGTATGGTAAAGACGACGCTAGTAAATGGAAAGAGTATTTACAAGTGCTGCAGCGTTATCTATATCTCGTTGGTACGAAAAATGCATCGTTTTCACCACCTTTTCCAGCACTACCTGAAACATCGTCTGAGGTAGATAATGCTGAAGCCACGAGTGATGCTGACATCGTTAATAGCGTTCCAAATATGTATAAACGCCGAGCGACTGCGCTATTAAAGTTTCTACGCAAACCCATCAGTGATGAATCAAAAAGCATAAGATGGTCCCCCAAAAAAGGATGTGTGACAATAGGCAGTATCCTCATTCCAAAATCTAATATTGTCGGCCTTATAAACGATGCAGTACGAGGTAGAAAAAACTTTAAAGCAACAGGCAGACACGAGTTTATCGTTAGTCTACGCACAAAAAGCGTTCCGCGTGAATTTATAGGCAACAGTAGATTGTGGGATTTCGGCGTATCTAGAGGTACTAAACGACCAAGAAAAAATGTTCAGATGATGCAACATAACGACTCGCATTCTATGAATGTGGATGCGGTCGGCGATAATTCCAACGACGACTACGACGACAACGACGGCGGCGATATACACCCTGGGAATACTTCTTCAAAACGTCGGAAAACAGAAGTAATAAAAGTATTTGAAAAGTGGATAAAGATTTAGAACAAGCTGTACAGCGAGCGGTGAAAGATGACTTTCGAAAAAGTGTACTACGATCCTTCGCATCCAGCTGGATACGCTGGTGCGCGACGTTTAATCAGTAGCAAAAATAAAGCAGACACCGTGTATGACTGGCTGACTCAGCAGGACAGTTATACCATTCATAGACCCGTGCACCGTGTCTTTCCACGACTGTATTACGATGTTACAAATATTGACGATGTCTGGGAGGCCGATCTCGTGGATCTACGTTCATTGAGTAGCTATAACGACAACGTCTTCTATCGGCTTATGGTAATTGACGTTGTCAGCAAATACGCCTGGGTCGAACCCTTGCAGGACAAAACTGTGCGCGAAGTAACAAAGGCATTTAAACGTATTCTCAAGCGTAACGATGGTCGTACACCTGTTTCACTACAAACCAACCGTGGAAAAGAATTCCTCGTTGGTCAACTTCAAAAATTTCTCAAAGATGAAAATATACAATTTCGCGTTGCTCGTAATCCTGATAAGCCTCGATTGTCGAGCGTTTTAATCGCACTCTCAAGGAATGGATGTAGCGCTACTTCACACATCGTAATACTCATCGTTACATCGATATACTACAACAATTGGTTTATGCGTACAATCATGCTGAACACTCGAGCATTAAAATGCAGCCGGCCGCCATAACGCTATATAATGCCGATACAGCGGTGCGCAATATGACAATTAGTGCGATAAAGCGACGTGAAAAGAGACGTTTTACAACGTATAAATACAAACTCGGTGATTACGTTCAAATCAGTAGAACCAAAGGCACCTTCGAAAAAGGTTACGAGAAAAATTGGAGTGAAGAAATTTTTCGTATCAAAAAAGTTTTACATAGACAGGGCTTGTATGTGTATGCGTTGTGCGATCACGAAGACGAAACTATCGATGGTTTCTTTTATCCCGAAGAATTAACGAGTGTTCATGAGAAGCGTATGGAGAAGAATAAAGAATTCAAGATTGATCAAGTTTTACGAACAAAAGGACACGGTGCGAAAAAACAAATTTTCGTGAGTTGGGTGGAATATCCGGCGAAATTTAACTCGTGGATACCAGCGTCAAACGTTCACGGTCTCGAATAAACGAAATTTTGTCCAAACGATGCACGACGAGGATAATTGTTTTCTTGTTCTACCGAGCAACAGCAGTATGAAGTATTTTCCCGAAAATACAACAACACATTTTATAACTCAATTGCCACGTGAAATATCGTTAAAGGGCCGCTGGGTTGTGGGCTTATAGGAAATTCATATACCCTGTACAATGATGCATTTATAAGAAGCAGATACGATAACCGGTTGTGTGGCTTGTAAGAATGAAGAAGTTACTACAAACCGAATACCTCGAGGTTTGTACAAAAATCACGAGGAAATTGTGGAAAATATCAATGATTTACCGGGGCTGCGAGAAGCAGGCATAAAAATTGTCAATGTTAAAAGGGCTAAAGGGTACGTTGCCCTCGAGTCTGAGGTAACAGAGTCGTGCCCTGAACCTCTAGGCTACCTGGAGTAATACGAATGAGTAGTAAAATAGCACGTATATTGGGCTTCGAGAAACACGAAGAACTGCTGCTTGACCGAGAAATCCCAGGGGGTCTTTACCTGCAGCTTATGCGAGGTGTTCCACGCGTAGGACTAGTACCCGTCTGTATAAATAGGGCTCTGGCCGATCAGATTACTGTCTACACCGATATTTGTGTACCGTACACGGTAGGTGATACACAGACAGCACCACTCAGGATTGTAAATTTAAATACAAAAAACTACACGTATAGTACAACGCAAGTAAAATGTTTCTCATCGTCAAATTACATAGGTTTACTCAACAATTGCTTCAGAACGATCGAGGTGGATATAAGAGGTCATCTGGGTAATCCTATCGCATTCGAGTATGGAACCTTAACGCTCACACTTCATTTCAAATGACTCAATTAGACAATATGTGTGCTCATTATACGACGTATTATGAGAATCAAATAGGTGGTGGAAACGGTTATATAGGTAACGTGTTTGCGGGTCCCCGCATCAGCGCGGTCACGGCATCGGTAGTTTTCTCGGTGAAGAAGCCATTCGCACGGGTTTGCACGTTATCGAGGATGTGAGCGGTCGCAAAGTGCCATTCAAGGAGTCATTGCGTCGACGTGCAGCCGAATCTGGAGATAATTTGCAACGAAAAGCCAATGAAAAAATCGCTCTTCTCATGAATGGTTCAGGATATAACGCTGTAGGCACCGCTCGCATGATACAGTCGTTATCGGGACGCGAGCCTACGAGGACGAGGAAAAGGCGTACTGGTATTTCGACAAAATCGTTAGGAATAAAGAAGACGAAGAAAAAGTCAACAAGATGTAGACGCATTGCAGCAAGGAAACATCGCGGTGTCGCAAAGAATAAAAAGAAAAGGGTAACAAAGAGAAAGAGAAGAGGTATCGAAAGTAATAGACGCAAACGAGCAAAGACCAACGATATTTTTGGAGGTGTTTAACAATGTCGTTCTTACACTCACACTCCTCCGAGTGTATGAAGTTGGAGCTCGACTTATTCACCTTACCTCCAACGCAGACGGATATAGAAGTATCACAATGGATACACTACAAGCCTGTGTCGTCCCTCACGGGTGACGGGCCCCTGGAATTTGTCATACCTGGCCACGGTGAAGAATACCTGGACCTAGCTCATACAATGATTACTGTAAATGTTAGGGTTATTCCAACAGCTGAATCACAGTACAACGTAGCACCTGTTAAAAACTTTCTGCATAGCCTTTTCAATCAGGTGGATGTATATTTTAACCAGAAACTCGTGGCACCGCCGAACAATGCATACCCCTACAGAGCATATATTGAGACGTTACTCAATTATGGACTGGCTACTATTCTCACTTAACGACCGCGCTATGGTACGCTGACACGCCCGGTACGTTTGCCACTCTACCAGGTGCATCGAATAGCCCTAATATCGGTCTGAATAATCGTGAAGTGTACATAAAGAATGGTCGGACTTTAGATATGATTGGACATTTACATTGCGATGTTTTTAATCAGGATAAATTTCTGCTGAACGGTGTGGAAGTACGGTTATGGCTTGTACGCTCAAAATACGATTTTTGCCTTATGGAGACTCCTACAGCCGGTGTGACACATAAACTACATATCACCGAGGCTACATTACTCATCCGTCGAGCAAAAATCGCACCAGGCGTGCTCATAGCTCACGCCAAAATGCTTGTAAAAACAACCGTTAAGTATCCTATAACAAGGGTTGAGGTTAAAGCTTTTACGATGCGTAGCGATATCATCATCGATACTCTGAATAACGGTATTCTAGGCCAATTACCTAAACGAATAATTCTTGGCTTTGTGAGTAATCAAGCATTCAATGGCAGTACAACGTTAAATCCGTTTAACTTTAATAATCATTCGGTGAATTTCCTCTCTCTGTATGTCGATCGTCAACAAATACCAAGCAAGCCTCTTCAACCGGTGTTTGATGGTAATGAAAAGTGGATAGACAGTTATCACAAGCTCTTTAGCGGTACAAGTATACACTTTCAGAGTGAGGGTCTAGATATTACCAGGAGCGACAATCTCTAAGGCTACTGTCTGTATGTCTTTGATTTGACACCGATCTTATCAGCAAGTTACTTCGGTCACTGGAATCTCGTGAGACATGGTAGTGTAAGGATCGAAGTACGGTTTGCAGCCCCTCTGACATCTACATTAAATTGTGTGGTATACGCCGAGTATGATAATGTAATAGAGATAGATTCCACACGTCAGGTCATTACAGATTTTAGTGCGTGAGAGGGCGCCACACCCGACGCTGTAATATTTAAATCCGTCTACGCAACCACACCTGGTATCACTGTACATCAAACCCTCATAATGGACGTTATAGTGGATATTCAAGCGCTCTACGATGCAAACAACCGTTTTCTACCAAAGGAGATAGCTGTGACGACTCTTCAAGAAGAACATTATGGTCATTGGCTTGTCGAACCACCATATGACTTTGGTGAACTACCAAAGAGTGTACGTACGAGCAACAATAAACTAACGTGTTTTTATCGTGGATTAGAATGGCTTGACGGTGATACACCGTTGAAAAACATCTACACCAATCTACGCTTACTGTGTCGTTATGCCTTGCGTATTTACACAAGAGGCTTGCAGGAAGCCGAGCTTTTACGCGACGTTCTGGGGTGCGAAATCATCAATCTGGAAGAATACGAGGGTCCATCGTTAAAAAATATGCCCATCAACAACGTTTACTGTATTCACCGTGGTATTTCGAAAGAAGACGATGTAAAATGTGCTCTAAATAACGTGGCAAAAATACGTTCGTGGCTCCTGTTCAAAGAACCGACGCGGTTAGTCACATTTATTCACAACCTGTCGATAAATCAACACCTATTAAAAATCAATAAAGCCAACCGAACAACGAAGCATCAAATGAGGAAAATACTCTCGATATATCACAAAGCGTAGAGTATATATTCAACGATATTACACTGTCGTGCAACAGTGATAAGTCGTCGCTGCACGGAGGAACTATACCGGCTAACGATGAAATAACTGTACTTTTCCGTGGCAGAGAAAAACAAGTAGTCTCACCAAGTGCTAAACAACCACCACCACCCCCACGTAACAAACACCAGCCAGAGCAACCACCGCGTAACCGTCATTATCATCAGCAGAGACAGCGTCAATCACACTCTAAGCGTCACCAGCAGTTGTGTAAACAGCATGAACAGCCTACAGATATTAGACGCTCTACAGCGAATATCTGCTAAGACGAAAGGAGTATTTCTGGCCGATCGCATCCCGAGTCGCTGGTCTAGACCCGCAGCATTGGTTCTAAACACAGACGAGCATAATCTACCTGGGCGACACTGGGTTGCCACTTACGTTGATAAAAATGGACATGGAATCTTTTTCGATAGTTATGGATTGCCCCCACTCATTAACCAACACCATAACCGTCTACGCAGGAACTGTCGAAGCTACGAGTGGAATACGCAGCCCCTTCAATCACTCAAGTCTAAAGTATGCGGTGAATACTGTATTATGTTTCTTGATTTTATGGCTCGTGGTTATACTCTGGATAATTTTCATAAGAATTTTACGACTAACAGAGTGAAAAATGATCGCATAGCTGCTGTTGTGCCGCGGAATATTCCTCTTCAAGTATTCTCAGGAATATTCCTTAGCAGATACAGTTAAAGATGAAACTCTAAAAGATAGCTGTCATACAAGACGGGATGCGAGGTAGACGGCGACGCAGCATGAGGCGACTCGCTAGACGATCTACGATTGGCTAAAGCTAAAACTGCCAACTAAGGGATTTTAGCAAACGCAGTTGCTAATTGCTTTACTAAAATCAGAATTAATTTAGACTCAAGATAGAACGGGTTGGTTCCTCGTAAAGATTCGAAATAACTTTTTATTGTACTTTCTTACTTTGACATTTAAATAGACAACGGAAAGTTACTGTTGCCTATAATAAATACTTCGTTTTATATAAATTCGCGTTTTCATCTTTTACTCGAGATTCCTCTCCTTATCGGCAAACGATCCCAAAAAATAATAACTTTTTAATATTATACCGAATACCGAATAATCTAATTACCCGGTACCGGCATAACACTGCACAATACTACAAACGCGTAAAATATTCAAATCGCAGAAAGAAACGTGTGTAAAATGTAAAATACAATAATATTAAGGGCTACGGTTGTAATAAAAACACATGTATACAAACTTGTACAGATCGATGTGGATGCTACTTGTGAATTACTATGAATAAATTCGAAACTTTGAATTTCCTGTCTTATCATTCGAAAGTACTCCCACCATACACATTTTCATATTTAACTATGATAGTCAACGACGCGAGATATATATATCTAATGGTAACAGCTGTGAAAAAAAGCTAGTTGAAAAGGAAACGTCGTGGTGAAAGTATATTTGCCTCTCTTTCCAACCACAATGAATACTATTGACAGTATACTCGTGGTCGACTGCTACAAGGATTCCCGAGACTTCACCAAAGCTCAGCTCGCGTACATACCGAAATCGCTGCTGTTGAAACATTGGGGCGGAAAAATAGAAATTCTGTAAAAGTGTGCAACCGAGTACGCGAAACAGCTACTTGAGAAGAAGCCGTCGCGCAACCATTGGCGACGCACTAAGGATGAACCCAGGAACCAACGAAAAAACGGGTCAACAGCGTCAAGGAAGACGTCAAGGACCATCAACAGAAAGGAGCTGCAGGACATCAAGTCGGCAACACCTTAGAACATCACCATGGAAAGGACCGTCTACCAGATCATCTTTCTGTAAGTGGCGGTTACATTATACTTATACATATAGCCGATAAACCAAAGCCAGTTAGGACAGATATTTGATATTTCTGTCGAAATTTTGTGGGTATATTTTAGAGTTTTGTTCGCCGCGAATTTAGCAACATGCCGATATTTAGGGGAGCGAAACCGAAACGTAGAGTCAATTCATTAGGAACTGCGATACCCGGCGAAGGGGTAGACTCCATAGCCGGATTAGCTGCTGCCGTAGGGGAAATCGTATACGAAGCGCGCAGGGCGTTAATAGAGCTCTCGCCGTCGGGTCGAATCCCCACCGACAGGCAAGAGGCCGTCGCAGGTCGACTGGACGCCGAGTTCGGCGTAAGCCCACTCAGGGGTACGGCGTTTCGCGATAACAGTAGTATAGGTAGCGACGACGTGTTCAATATGGCTACTGGCGAATGAACGCTGAACACCTAGACGAGGACATGGATGAGCGGGAATTCGAAAGCATGCAAACGATAGATCGCGTAGGTTTCCCGACACCTACCGGTACGACAGCACGGTCGGTGACTTCAAGAGTACAAGATCGGTTAGAGGCGATCGACCGGAGCCACCGTGAGGCTACAGCGCGAGCATGAGCAAAGTCAACGCGAACTCGATCGCGAACTCCAGGGGGCTGAAACACCGTCAGCAAGACGAAACTTGGCGGATACGTTAAACGAGGTATGTGCGGACGAATACGAGCTCATCCGCTCCCTAAAAGAGCAAATAGCTGAGTTCCAGCATCAGTCAGGAGGAGCAGGGATGGAAGACCACCCGCCCCTCGTACGGTCCCCGAGACGCACGCGGTTCGAGGAGACGCAGAGGCCCTCAAATATGCTCAGCCTCGGAATAAAAATGGTGAAAACGTTCGACGGCAAAGACACAAAGGCATTGCCGCTCTTCTTAAAGTCCTGCGAGACGATTTTTCGCAGGGTAGCCGAGGAGGAACATGACACCCTCCTCGAGTCGATCGTCATGAGCAAATTAGAAGGTGCGGCAGTAAGACAACTGCAGCACAAAACCATTAGTACCATGGCGCAACTCAGGAGCGAGCTGGAAGCGTTGTACGGACAACGGAAGTCCCTGGCTGCGTTGCAAATGGAGTTCAGCTCCCTCCGGCAGGGACAGAACGAAGACATCGCCACCTACGCGGCAAGAACGGAGAGAATCACGGTAGACATCGCCGAAATACTCTGCGAACCGTTGAAAACAGAAGATCAGAGGATCACCGTTGAGAGTGTCACCCGACGAAGCGCACAGGCCAACTTCGAAAACGGCCTGCACGGCCAGGTGCAAGTGCTGGTACGTGCGAGAAATTACCAAACTCTGCATGACTGTGTGGCAGGGGCCATAGAGATAACCAACATGGTGCAGCCAAAGGGAGGGGCTGGCGGAGCACTAAGCCACCCCAGAAGGTCCCTAGGCGCACCATCCCGACAGGGAGAAAATTGTTTCACCTGCGGAAAAGCTGGACACATGGCTCGAGACTGCACTCGGAAATCGGGAAGAGTAAGCTTGCATGCGCCTACCGAGATCAAGTCCATACACAACGTCGACATCGTGTGCAACTACTGCCAGAAGAAGGGCCACATGTGGACGGACTGCGGAAAGAGGTTGTCGCTAAACCAGAGCGAACCTGCTCGGATGTCACAGCAGCCCCATCGTCAAAAGGACTCAGAGGATAAGGCGAAAAAAACAACAGTAACGACGGGTACTGGTCGGAATAGTACGGACACCCGCCCGCTGGCAACGATGAGGTTGAACACACTGATAGCCCAGCAAAAACCCGCATGCAAGCAAAGGAAAAAACCTCTACAACTGCTACAAGTTACGTTGCCGGCGTCGAGTGCCACCGCCAGTGACTTCGATATTGTTGCATCGCTGGCTGTGACCGGGGTACTCACCCTCAAGGCAGACACCGGAGCCCAATGCAGCATCATTAAAGAAGACTGTCTCAAACCTGAGACTATGGTGAAAGACTGCAAAGTGGAACTGCAAGGGGTGGCAGGCGAAAAATTTACTCCTCTAGGAATCGCGAAAATCACGCTCGAGACGCCGCACAGTGGGGCCGATTCCCGAAAAGCTGGTCAAAAGTCGAAAACGTAGTTCATTCTGTTTGAGATATAGTATATAAGGGTTTTTGGGGTCGCTGATTACGAATCTGAAGTCAAAATTGTTAAAAAACAAAATTGCGGGTTCAAAATGGCGATAGTAAACCGAAAATACTCAGTTATAATACGGAATGTCTATCGAATTTGTATGAAACTTGGTTTCTGTAAGTTTTCGAGGTCGCTGAATACGAATCCGGTGTGAAACAAACAAGTTTCAAGCAAATCCGACCGATTTCGAAAATTTCGCCCGCCATATTGGATCCGCCATTTTGAATTTTGGTTTTTTGACACCAGATTCGTATTCAGCGACCCCCAAAACCCTTGAGTGACAAGTTTCAAGCGAATCCAATCGATTTCGAAAATTGCGTCCACCATATTGGATCCGCCATTTTGAATTTAGTTTTTTTGACACCGGATTCGTATTAAGCGACCCCAAAAACCCCCGAGTAACAAGTTTCACAAAATTATATTCATTTGAAAAAAACGTGCAACAAGTGGTTAATGTGAATTTGTAATTTTTTATATTCAAATGTGCACTAAAAACAAAGTTGCAGCTAGCTGCAGCTGATTTTTACTAATTTTGTTACATAACAGTACAAACTTTAATTGAAAACTTGTTTCGTTGCGGAACACTGCGGAACTTTTAACTTTTTCCCTGTTTTTCTAAAATGATTGCACAAAATTTTTCATTTTTTTCTTCTTTAGACATTGTTTAGCTATTAATTTATATGTATCTGTTATAATTTTCGACGCATATGATAATAAACTACTTTCTTCAACCTGAAACCTCCATTTTGCAGAATTAAGAAACACCAATTTTACGATTTTCTACGAATTTTTTAATATGACGCTTGAATATGAGCTCGAACGGTCGAGCTATTACTTGCGCGAAGGTCTCTTTTGTACTGGCCTATACTTGCCAGGTATACTTCACTTGCCCTTATAAAATGTTCCATTATATTCTTTAAACATTACTCTATCCACTTATGTACTCTAAATCCTATAAAATGAAACTTCATTTTTCGACTTTTGACCTGCTTTTCGGGAATCGGCCCCACTTTGCGCCGGCTCTAAATGTAAAGCATTGGTTTTACATCGTTCCGAGCGCCGTGCCACTGAGGGTCAACGGACTGCTCGGAATGGACTTCATTAAACATCATAAAGCAGATATTTTGCACGGCGAAATGATTTAACTATACGGACATTGCATGCCGCTTTTAGATGGATCGGTGAAGATGACCCTGCCGCCACGCAGCGAGACCGTCGCTTATGCCGCGACCAAGAGCTAATTTATCGGACCGCTCTCTAAA
Organism: Cylloceria caligata; assembly: GCA_963942595.1. Taxonomy (NCBI): domain Eukaryota; kingdom Metazoa; phylum Arthropoda; class Insecta; order Hymenoptera; family Ichneumonidae; genus Cylloceria; species Cylloceria caligata. Next base: position 55,109,261 of record OZ012707.1, on the reverse strand, counting down.
ATGAAACTCGGAAACGGAGTAATTATGGGAGTCTGCATCACGCCGCCGCACGGTAGTAGCTGTGCAGTAAGTCTGATAAACACCACAGAGAAGGCTGTTGAGGTACAACGCCCGGTGGTGGAACTCGAGACCCTAGAGATAACGGCAGTGGGTCATGGTCCCGAGGCCGCGACGCCCGAAGTATGCACCGTCAGCGCGGAGCGAGGGGCCGACTGCCTCGCGCGACTAGCTCGAGAGCTCGACACAGAAAATCTCAATAAAGAAGAGCGCGAAGCGCTCGACGAGATTACAAGGGAGTACGAAGACGTATTCCACGTGCCAGGGGATAAGCTGCCGTGCACGCCGATGGTGGAGCACGTAATTCCCCTTAAGGAAGGGGTGCAGCCCATTAAGGTGCAAAGGGAAGTGGAAAGGCAGACCTGCGAAATGCTCACAGAATGCTTTATCCAGCCCAGCAGAAGTCAGTGGAACGCGCCACTGTTGGTTGTGGCAAAGAAATCAGACGCCGCTGGAGTAAGGAAGATGAGAGTAGTCGTGGATTTTCGTAAACTAAACGAAGTCACCATCGGGGACTCGTACCCACTGCCGAACATCACGGAGATATTGGACCAGCTGGGACGAGCACGATATTATACGACCTTGGACCTCGCCTCGGGATTTCACCAAATTCCGATGGCGCAGCAAGATAAGGAGAAAACTGCATTTTCCACTCCGCAAGGCCATTTCGAATATAACCGCATGCCATTTGGACTTAAGAACGCGCCACCCACCTTCAAGAGACTGATGAACTCAGCGTTAGCGGGACTGCAAGGAGTTAAATGCTATGTGTACCTGGACGACATAGTAATACACGGAAAGACCTTAAAGGAACAGAACGACAGGCTGCGAGAGGTACTGCAGCGGCTAAGAGAGGCCAAATTGGCCGTGCAACCCAGCAAGTGCCAATTCCTGCGAAAGGAAACGCAGTACCTCGGCCACATAATTTCCGAAGAGGGAGTGCGAGCGGATCCCCAGAAATTAGAAGCGGTAAAGGAATTCCCGGTGCCGAGGGATGTAAAAGGAGTTCAATCCTTCCTCGGACTAGCCGGTTATTACCAAAAATTCATCAGAGATTTCTCGAAAACCACTAAGCCGCTCACGGAATTAACCCAGAAAGGGGTTAAATTCGAGTGGACCGCTGTAAGGGATGCCACATTCGAAGAACTCAAGACGGCACTTACCACGGCATCAATATTGCAGTATCCAGACTTCGAAAAGCCGTTCATCGTGACAACAGACGCATCAGATCGGGCGCTCGGCGCAATACTTTCGCAAGGCAAGATTGGGGACGATCTGCCCATATGCTACGCAAGCCGCACCATGTCGAAGGCTGAGCTGAATTACACTACTACGGAAAAGGAATTACTCGCGATAGTTTGGACTCTCGCTCAATTTCTGCCATACATTTATGGTACTCGCTTCACAGTAGTGACCGACCACCAACCGCTCACCTGGTTGTTCGGAGTAAAAGACTCAGGATCGAGACTAATGAGGTGGAAGATAAAATTGGCAGAGCATGAGTTTGATGTCGAATATAAGGCAGGAAAGCGAAATACAAATGCAGATGCACTAAGCCGAATATTCCTCACAACGTGGGCCCAAGCGAGACCGAAGAGCGAAGTCCGTGTGTCGAAAGAGGACAGCAAGCCGGGGCAAGTAGGCACAACGAATGACCGCACAAAGCGGACAGCCGAAGATACCCCGTATAGCCATGGTAGCTCGCTGGAGCGAGAGGTCGAGCCCGCCCGCGAGAGAGACGAGGAGAGCAAGCGCCCGAGTACGGACAGCCGCACAAAGCGGACAGCCAAGAATACAGCGGGCCAGCAGAGCAACGCGACAGAGAGAGAGAGAGTCCGCGCCGGCCAATGCGCCAGAAGAAGATGGAGAGATCCGCAGCGTGGACGCAGATCGCTCTACTGAGCCCCACAGCCCTGCCGCGAAGCCGTGCGGTCGGGGAAGGGGCAGACCATGCAAGCTAGTGCAGAAAGGCACGAGTAAGACTGCAAGCATCGCTGAAAGGGACAGAGTGAGCGCTGCAACGGCGGAGCTACCGGTGGGCACACCGAGCAAGGAAATTGCGGGCCAAGCGCCACACGAGCCTGCTGAGGAAGCGAGGCAAAACGGGGGCCGCAGCCCGCGAACCTCCGGCAGCATAGAAGAAGACAGCGTTATGAAAGAGTGCAGCGACTGCCGCAGTGGCGTAGCCACTCCCTCCTTCGAAGACCGCCTGAAAATCATAAAAGAATACCACGACACCCCCATAGGAGGGCATCAGGGTATCAGGCGTATGTTGCATCGGATCCGGACCAAATACAACTGGCCCGGCATACGAAGGGATTTGGAAAAATACATAACATCCTGCGACTCTTGCCAAAAGAATAAAATCGGGAAAAAGGAACGAGTGCCGATGGTGGTAACGGACACCCCATCAAGGTCATTTGAAAAAATCGCGGTCGACATCGTAGGACCGTTACCGGAAAGCGCTTCCGGGAATAAATATATATTCACATTTCAGGATGCACTTACCAAATACAGTGCAGCGATCCCCCTGCCGAACCAAGAGGCTTCGACGGTAGCAAGGGCGCTCATGGAAGAACTAATTTGCCGGCACGGAACGCCGGAAATAATACTATCGGACCAGGGCACCAATTTCCTCAGTGCAATCTTCAAGGAAATGTGTCGACTGCTGCGAATTAAAGAGATACAAACTACGGCCTATAATCCCGAATCGAACGGCGCATTAGAAAGGTCACATCGTACCCTCGCAGAGTATCTGAAAAATTTCATAAGCGAGGATCAGGGAAATTGGGACGAGTGACTGCCGTACGCAATGTTCACGTACAACACCACTCCACATACGGGGACCGGACTGTCACCCCACGTACTGGTGTACGGACGCGAAGCTGAGTTACCGACCGCCGTGAAACAGGAATCCCGCGGCACCTATGCATACGACGACTACGTCCAAGAACCAAGAGAGCGATTACGCGCAGCATGGACCGTAGCACGCGACAACCTGAAAAGCGCAAAAAGACGGTCGAAGAATAGGTACGACCACGGAGCACAGGAACAGGAGTACCGCGTTGGCGAACGCGTGCTCCTCCGTGACGAGACGGTGCGCAGGGGGCGGTCAGCCAAGCTGACCCCCAAGTGGACGGGACCCCACGAGATAGTGGAGGCAAGGCCCCCCGACAACTACGTCGTCCAGAAGGGACGGAAAACTCAGGCGGTACATGCCAACCGCCTGAAACTTTTTATAGAACACTAAAACTAAATAAAAACTAAATAAATGAGGGAAGGGAGCTCCACGGAGCGCAAGGAGAGGAAATTCCTTCTACTTGGCCCTGGTACAACCACCAAGCAGCTCTGAAAAATTAAAAAAGAGGAATTTTACAAAAAAAAAAAAAAAATATCAGGGGTACAAATTGAAAATGCGGGTTTGATAACAGATGGCGTTACTAACGCTATACGCATCAGGCAGTACTGTGACTATGTTCATGTCAAAGCTACGTCTTATAGCTTTAATTTTCAGTATGTGTCAATTTGTCGCAGTGTCAAATTCATAGTTTTTTTGAGCTCTCAATATGTCGAGTTTCGTGCCAACAAAACAGCATTTGCGGGAAGTTTTAATTTACTTCTTTAATTTGAAGAAAAGTGCTGCTGAAGCACATCGATTGGTCTCCGAGGCTTATCCGAGTCATGTTCCATCGGTTTCAACGTACGAGAGATGGTTTGTGCGGTTTAGAAGTGGTGATTTTGACGTTGAGGACAAAGAGCGGCCGGGCCAAGTGAAAAAGTTTGAGAATGCTGAATTGGAGGCAATACTCAATGAAGACTCGTGTCAAACTCAACAAGAGCTCGCAGATTCATTGGGAGTGACACAACAAGCCATTTCCCATCGTATAAAAGCCCTCGGAATGATCCAAAAGCAAGGACATTGGGTGCCGTATGAGCTGAAGCCGAGAGACGTCGAGCGCCGTTTTTTTGCATGCGAACTGCTGCTCGAACGGCAAAAACGGAAGGGTTTTTTGCATCGCATTGTCACTGGTGATGAAAAGTGGATCCATTACGATAACCCGAAGCGCAAAAAATCATATGGTTACCCCGGCCATGCATCATCATCGACGGCCAAACCAAATATTCACGGCGCCAAGCTCATGCTCTGTATTTGGTGGGACCAGCTGGGTGTGGTGTATTATGAGCTATTGAAATCGAACGAAACCATCACAGGAGCACTATACCGAACTCAATTGATGCGTTTGAGCCGCGCACTCAAAGAAAAACGGCCACAATACGAGCAAAGACACGACAAAGTAATTTTGCAACATGACAACGCTCGGCCACATGTTGCAGCGCCGGTCGAAACATACCTACAAACGCTGAAATGGGAAGTCTTACCCCACCCGCCGTATAGCCCAGATATTGCTCCTTCCGATTACCACCTTTTCCGATCGATGACACATGGCCTAGCTGACCAGCGCTTCCATTCTTACGAAGAAGCCCAAAAATGGGTCGATGACTGGATAGCAGCCAAGCCGGCCGAATTTTTTCGCGACGGTATCCGTAAATTGCCAGAAAGATGGGAAAAAGTTGTGGCTAGCGATGGACAATACTTTGAATAATTCATTTGTTACCATTTTTTCAGAATAAACGTTCAAAAATAGAAAAAAATCCCGCATTTTCAATTTGTACTCCTGATATATAAAAACCCAAGGAGGTAAGGAGAATACTTGCAATCAGCTCCAACACCTCGGGAGACAAATCCCTCTCCATACAAACGACTGCTCCATGAGCACCGGAGACGTTGAACACAATAGTAGACATGTTGGCGAATAAAACGCTAAATGAAGAATGAGCAAAGAAGCTCTCGTGCGACGAAACCCGCGAGACTGCAACAAAAGAGGGAGAACTCACGCTTTCCTCCCCTCGTCTGATTGCAGATTGATCGCAGCAAGGAGTGGACAAACCACAGCCACACCGCATACGGCCGACTACGTCGTCAGCACTTTTGCCAGCTCTCCGGGCATCTACTATGAGAACATAGGGAGCCTTACGATAATTCAATCGACGTGGCGACTGATTATCAGGCTGCACCTCGCTGCACTACTGCACCGAGAAAGGGAGATAAGCAAAAGCCTACAACGTCTGACGAAGCTGTGCGAAAGCGAAACTCGCCTCAACGATATATGCCCCGTCATAAACGACTCAGTTCTGAGAATGAAGAGAAGAATAGAGATGTGGATACTGACCATATTCGACCTCCTCGGGATGCGCCCCGTCAGAGAGCGCCGAGGATTGGTAGACGGCCTTGGAGGCATAATCAAGGCCATCACGGGAAACATTGATGCTGCCGACGCAAAGGAACTACATGAAGAGATAACGCGCCTGGAGGGGTCCCACCAGACCCTGAAGGAAGGGTTAAAAAATCAAATACAGGTCATAAAAACCACGCTCAGCCTATTTAATGAAAGCGCGCAGCACATACAGGCTAACGAACAGACCCTGCTGTCCCTGATGCAGCATATCAACCGCACGCTCAATGGCGAAGTATACTACATAGAGAGACGCCAACACTTGGACGAGACGCTCAACCCGATAAGTATTGCGGTCGAAGCATTGCTCAGCGACGTAAAGGAGCTAGTGTGGCTGGTGGATGATACAGCTAGCGGTAAGGCCCGAGCAACGTCCCTGCTGCCACGCACACTCGCTAGGCACCTCGTAGAAGCACTACTACACCTACCGTCGGGCAGTAGCTTCCCAGTCGCAATAGCACACGACCAAATGTCAACACTTATGCGACTGGCAGATACCAGGGCTTACAGCGAAGGCGACGCAGTGGTACTCGTGCTGGATATACCGCTGATCGGGCAGCAACGATATAGTCTGCAAAAAGTATATCCTATACCCATGCGAGCTGACAATGGCAGGCACTACTACGTAGACGCGACCGAGACCCACTTGGTAATAGATATAGAGAATCGCAAGTACCTAAGGATGACATCCGATGACGTAAAAATTTGCAAGGTACTGGGCAAATCATACATTTGCCCACCAACATACCCTGCTATTCCGGTCACAAACGACGCGCCCTGCGAAGTCCTAATCTATGCGAAAATGGACACCGGTAACGGAAAAAATGCGCGAAAAGAGTTATCAAAATCACTCATCCCTTAATCGTTCCAATGCAACAGTAAGGACGATGGTTATACGTCGCGCCAACCCTGGTTCCCGTAGGAATAATTGTAGGAAAAATCCCACTCAGCACGAAATACTAAATAATTCGGGAATACTGGCTTTGGTAGGCGTATGTATAGTAACCGCCCGAGATTTCAGCATCAAAACCATCGGGCGAACATCGCAGATCATACGGGAAAACTACCTTCCGTCGTTTAATTTGACATTAACGGAGATCGAAGCTCAGGCGCCCCCGACGCAGACCGAGAGGACCATCCCACTACAGAGCGTGCTGCGAGACCCTGAAGAGCTTCGGAAGCTCGGAGCTCGAGCCGACCAAATCATGGACAACCTCAATACTGCCGGAGACGGGATGCAACACATCCACAATCTGAGTTTCTACTCCTTGGGCGCTATAGCGCCGATAGCCTTGCTTGGCTACGTTCTGCTTAAATGTTACAGGTACAAAAGAAACGGAACACCACCGAGCACTAGAGAAGCAATAACCCGGCAGCCGCCGAGGTAACTATCAACCTCGAGCCTCTCGGACGACAACAGCCAGAGGAACGACTGCGAACCGAGCTGGCCAGGTTATGCAATCATCCCCCCAACCGAGAACGACTTGCTCGACTTGAACGACACTAACAAACAAAAATGAAACATTTTACGTACTATGTACTGTGTACATTTACGTACACATATATTATATATCATATATTGAACCGTAAAATTGTATTAAAATTGTAAGGTGCGGAAAACCAACTGAAGAAATTTTATTTATTTTCTTTTGAAAATTTTTCATTTTAAGGGGGGAGGGATGTTGTGCCGCGGAATATTCCTCTTCAAGTATTCTCAGGAATATTCCTTAGCAGATACAGTTAGAGATGAAACTCTAAAAGATAGCTGTCATACAAGACGGGATGCGAGGTAGACGCCGACGCAGCATGAGGCGACTCGCTAGGCGATCTACGATTGGCTAAAGCTAAAACTGCCAACTAAGGGATTTTAGCAAACGCAGTTGCTAACTGCTTTACTAAAATCAGAATTAATTTAGACTCAAGATAGAACGGGTTGGTTCCTCGTAAAGACTCGAAATAACTTTTTATTGTACTTTCTTACTTTGACATTTAAATAGACAACGGAAAGTTACCGTTGCCTATAATAAATACTTCCTTTTATATAAATTTGCGTTTTCATCTTTTACTCGAGATTCCTCTCCTTATCGGCAAACGATCCCAAAAAATAATAACTTTTTAATATTATACCGAATACCGAATAATCTAATTACCCGGTACCGGCATAACACTGCACAATACTACAAACGCGTAAAATATTCAAATCGCAGAAAGAAACGTGTGTAAAATGTAAAATACAATAATATTAAGGGCTACGGTTGTAATAAAAACACATGTATACAAACTTGTACAGATCGATGTGGATGCTACTTGTGAATTACTATGAATAAATTCGAAACTTTGAATTTCCTGTCTTATCATTCGAAAGTACTCCCACCATACACATTTTCATATTTAACTATGATAGTCAACGACGCGAGATATATATATCTAATGGTAACAGCTGTGAAAAAAAGCTAGTTGAAAAGGAAACGTCGTGGTGAAAGTATATTTGCCTCTCTTTCCAACCACAATGAATACTATTGACAGTATACTCGTGGTCGACTGCTATAAGGATTCCCGAGACTTCACCAAAGCTCAGCTCGCGTACATACCGAAATCGCTGCTGTTGAAACATTGGGGCGGAAAAATAGAAATTCTGTATGACAAACTACCGGAGCATCTGAAGGTTGACCGTGAGGTCTCCTCGTACATGCCGTGCTATGTATTATACACTACATCAAACCGGGTACGAAAACACAAATTGACGGTCGACCACCAGCTCGCCGTGACTGCCACGGATGTCATTAAAAATTACGGGTGAACAATACATGTTTGTTATACGAGACTATTAAAATAAAACAGTTTTTTATGAAACTAAAAAATAACAAGCGTTTTCACTTACTGTTGTTATAAATAGTACTTTCAATTAATACATTTTTTTAATTGACAAAAATTTTTAAAAAGCTACGGAGAGGTCTCTGTTATCGACGACTGGGCATATTTAACCAGTAGATGGGGGTACACAATATTATTTACCGTGAGGCCTAGTCTACTTATCTTCCGTAAATCCCAAATTTGCTCCAGCGATGGTCGGCTACATATCGACGGTTGAAAACCGATCCGCTTTACCGATCGCCGATACATTTTCTGCTAGACCGGCTGCCGATATTTAATCTACTGTATCGACTGTCGGTAACGCGATTACCAACAGTAGATGGCGCGACGGTAATTAATTTTCTACTGGACCGGCTGCCAACATTTAATCTACTTTACCGCCTGTCGGTAACAAGATTACCAACAGTAGATGGCGCATCGGTAATTAATTTTCTACTGGACCGGCTGCAAGCATTCAATCTACTGTATCGACTGTCGGTAACACGATTACCAACAGTAGCTGGCGCATCGTTGATTAATTTTCCACTGGTCCGGCTGTCAACATTTAATCTCGTATTACCAACTGTCGGTAACACGATTACCAATAATAGATGGCGCATCAAAAATTAATTACGGGTCAAAATCCGTCAGATGGCGCTGCGACGCTGCACCAATCAGAACACTAGGATAGGTGGACTGGGGGTGGGGACTGCTGGGGACCAATCAGCGATGGGGGGTTGTGGGGGCCTAATCAGAAACGGGGGTGGAGTAGTAGGGGTAGACACGCCCCCTTCACACCCAAGGAACAATCAATGAAAAAGAATCATGGGGAGAGGATAGAGGTGGGGAGGGGAGGGGGCGGGGCTAGTCTAGACACACCCTGGCGCCAAGAGGCCACGCCCTGTCTCTCTATAGAGGGCCTCTTCTACTAGCGAGCCTTGCTAACCTTTTGCCTCATTTACGCGAGGGGCTAAAACAAAGGATTTCTCTCACTAGTGTAATGTGTTTTGTGAGTGCGATACGTTCCAGGATCGGGGGAGGTAACTATTTTACGGAAGATAGCGCAAGAAAGATTAAGGGGAGTGACAGAGGTTACTCGAATTATTAATGTTCTCAAAATTTATTTGCGCTTTGATTTCGCTTAAAAAAAGGAAAAATACAAAAGAAAAGAAGTATTTAAATGAAAATTCTTTAGACTTGATATTGGAACTAATTATTTTCTCGAAGTTTTTCGATCGCGTCTCCTTGCACTAGCTCTTGTTTTTCGTTGTACTTTTCCGAAACCGGTTTTCCTGACGAAAATTTCATGCGTGAGTTGAATAATGAATTTTTGCATGCTAACTTCGAGCTCTACAAGACCCATATGAATGTCAACCAAATTTTTTAGAGACTCCATATAAATTTGACAGTTTGGGAATTACATATGGAGAAAGGAAGAAAGAAAAATATATTTCTTCAATCAATTCTTAACTTAACGTTTTCCCTGTATTTGGGATTCAATAATCTCCTGTGAATAAAAAAAGAATCTCTTTAATTCTCTTAAGATCAGAATTTTAGGAATTAAATTGATTTATTAAATAATTTTGTTACAGATTCTGTAGATAACTTATCGTATTACTCTACTTATAGTTACACCTTTTTTCTTAAATAACTTGTTAGTTAGACATTTACTTTCGTGTTATAGAAACGAGAGGGGGAGAGAGAGAGTATTTTTCTTGAGAACTAATCGCCCGACTTGGTTACTCGTACATTTCGTCCGTGCGCAGGTCAGCTTGATCGCCATTCAGCTCTCGCGCCAAGGCGTTTATCGTGGCGCGGAGAGTCGGCCAGCCTAGCCTTCCTCGAGGAGAAGCTTCATTGCAACTCAATTCAGTCTCGTCTCTTTCTCGTTTTGTCTATTTTTCGCTATTTTAATGTAAATTAATCCCAATATTTTCTTTATCCTTTCTATGAATGCATAACATATTCTATATATATCTATCTTCTATATATATAGAAAGAAAAGTCCTGACTGACTGACTGACTCACTGACTCACTCACTCACTCATCAACGCCCAGCCCAAACCCCTGCGCCTAGAAACTTGAAATTCTAGGGATATATTCCCTTCGTGTCGTAGACGCTCACTAAGAAGGGAATTTTCGAAATTTCACCCCTAAGGGGGTGTAAAAGGGTGAAATATGTTTTTACGTATTTCTCAATATCTCTTAGGCACGATGAGATATCGCCTTGGTTTCTGCTTGCAAATTTTACTCATACAAATGTTGAGAAACTAATTTCTGGATTTTTAGAAATTCCACCCCTAAGGGGGTGTAAAAGGGTTAAATATGTTTTTACGTATTTCTCCATATCTCTTAGGCACGATGAGATATCGCCTTGGTTTTTGTTTGCAAATGTTACTCATACAAATGTTCAAAAACAAATTTCAGGATTTTTAGAAATTCTACCCCTAAGGGGGTGTAAAAGGGTTAAATATGTTTTTACGTATTTCTCAATATCTCTTAGGCACAATGAGATATCGCCTTGGTTTTCGCTTGCAAATGTTACTCATACAAATGTTTAAAAACTAATTTCAGGATTTTTAGAAATTCCACCCCTAAGGGGGTGTAAAAGAGTTAAATATGTTTTTACGTATTTCTCTTAGGCACGATGAGATATCGCCTTGGTTTTTGCTTGCAAATGTTACTCATACAAATGTTTAGAAACCGATTTTAGGATTTTTAGAAATTCCACCCCTAAGGGGGTGTAAAAGGGATAAATATGTTTTTACGTGTTTCTCCATATCTCTTAGGCACGATGAGATATCGCCTTGGTTTTCGCTTGCAAATGTAACTCATACAAATGTTTAGAAACCGATTTTAGGATTTTTAGAAATTCCACCCCTAAGGGGGTGTAAAAGGGTTAAATATGTTTTTTACGTATTTCTCAATATCTCTTAGGCACGATGAGACATCACCTTGGTTTTTGCTTGCAAATGTAACTCGTACAAATGTTCAAAAATAAATTTCAGGATTTTTAGAAATTCCACGATTAAGGGGGTGAAAAAGGGTTAAATATATTTTTACGTATTTCTCTCAGGCACGATGAGATATCGCCTTGGTTTTTGCTTGCAAATGTTACTCATACAAATGTTTAGAAACCGATTTTAGGATTTTTAGAAATTCTACCCCTAAGGGGGTATAAAAGGGTTAAATATGTTTTTACGTATTTCTCAATATCTCTTAGGCACGATGAGATATCGCCTTGGTATTTGCTTACAAATGTTACTCATACAAATGTTTAAAAACCAATTTAAGGATTTTTAGAAATTCCACCCCTAAGGGGGTGTAAAAGGGATAAATATGTTTTTACGTATTTCTCTTAGGCACGATGAGATATCGCCTTGGTTTTTGCTTGCAAATGTTACTCATACAAATGTTTAAAAACAAATTTCAGGATTTCCGCAAATTCCACCTTTAAGGGGGTGTAAAAGGGTTAAATATGTTTTTACGTATTTCTTAATATCTCTTAGGCACGATGAGATATCGCCTTGGTTCTTACTTGCAAATGTTACTCATACAAATGTTTAAAAACAGATTTCAGGATTTTTAGAAATTCTACCCCTAAGGGGGTGTAAAAGAGTTAAATATATTTTTGCGTATTTCTCAATATCTCTTAGGCACGATGAGATATCGCCTTGGTTTTTGTTTGCAAATGTTACTCATACAAATGTTTAAAAACCCATTTCAGGATTTTTAGAAATTCCACCCTTAACGGGGTGTAAAAGGGTTAAATATGTTTTTACGTATTTCTCTTAGGCACGATGAGATATCGCCTTGGTTTTTGCTTGCAAATGTTACTCATACAAATGTTTAAAAACAAATTTCAGGATTTCCGCAAATTCCACATTTAAGGGGGTGTAAAAGGGTTAAATATGTTTTTACGTATTTCTTAATATCTCTTAGGCACGATGAGATATCGCCTTGGTTCTTACTTGCAAATGTTACTCATACAAATGTTTAAAAACAGATTTCAGGATTTTTAGAAATTCCACCCCTAAGGGGGTGTAAAAGGGTTAAATATATTTTTGCGTATTTCTCAATATCTCTTAGGCACGATGAGATATCGCCTTGGTTTCTGCTTGCAAATGTTACTCATACAAATGTTCAAAACCAAATTTCAGGATTTTTAAAAATTTCACCCCTAAGAGAGTGTAAAAGGGATAAATATGTTTTTACGTATTTCTCTTAGGCACGATGAGATATTGCCTTGGTTTTTGCGTGCAAATGTTACTCATACAAAGGTTTAAAAACGAATTTCAGGATTCCCGAAAATTCCACCTTTAAGGGGGTGTAAAAGGGTTAAATATGTTTTTACGTATTTCTCAATATCTCTTAGGCACGATGAGATATCGCCTTGGTTCTTACTTGCAAATGTTACTCATACAAATGTTTAAAAACAGATGTTAGGATTTTTAGAAATTCAACCCCTATGGGGGTGTAAAAGGGAGAAATATGTTTTTACGTATTTCTCAATATTTCTTAGGCACGATAAAATATCGCCTTGGTTTTTGTTTGCAAATGTTACTCATACAAATGTTTAAAAACCCATTTCAGGATTTTTAGAAATTCCACCCTTAACGGGGTGTAAAAGGGTTAAATATGTTTTTACGTATTTCTCTTAGGCACGATGAGATATCGCCTTGGTTTTTGCTTGCAAATGTTACTCATACAAATGTTTAAAAACTAATTTCAGGATTTCCGAAAATTCCACCCCTAAAGGGCTGTAAAAGGGTTAAATATGTTTTTACGTATTTCTCAATATCTCTTAGGCACGATGAGATATCGCCTTGGTTATTACTTGCAAATGTTACTCATACAAATGTTCAAAAACTGATTTTAGGATTTTTAGAAATTCAACCCTTAAGGGGGTGTAAAAGGGAGAATGATGTTTTTACGTATTTCTCAATATCTCTTAGGCACGATGAGATATCGCCTTGATTTTCGCTTGCAAATGTTACTCATACAAATGTCTAAAAACCAATTACAGGATTTTTAGAAATTCCACCCCTAAGGGGGTGTAAAAGAGTTAGAAACTGTCGAAAGTGTTTTAATGGTTTTTTTTTAATTCTATATATTCTATATATTCGCCTTCACCGATTACAAACAAGCCAAGCACAAATATTGTTAAGAGCCCAAGGAAGGTCACTGGATACATCTCACCCCTAAACCCCACCCTCTTCACCCCCTAAAAAAAGATTCTTCAAAAATATTCACGCGAATCAACTGATTTCAACCAAACCTTACACAAATATTGTTGAAGACCAAAGGAAGGCTACTGTATGTATCTCACCCCTGAAAACCACCCCCTTCATCCCCTAAAAATGAATTCTTAATAAAATCCACACGCCTTCACCGTCTACAACCAAACCAAGCATAAATATTGTTAAGAGTCTGCGGAAGGTCACTGAATACATCTCACCCCTGAAAACCACCCCCTTCATCCCCTCAAAAAAATTCTTAATAAAATCCACACGCCTTCACCGATTACAACTAAACCAAGCACAAATATTGTTAAGAGCCTACGGGAGGTCACTGGATATATCTCACCCCTTAAAACCACCCCCTTCATCCCCTAAAACAAGATTCTCCAAAAATATTCACGCGAATCAACTGATTTCAACCAAACCTTACACAAATATTGTTGAAGACCAAAGGAAGGCGACTGTATGTATCTCACCCCTGAGAACCACCCTCTTAATCTCCTAAAAATAAATTCTTAATAAAATCCACACGCCTTCACCGATTACAACCAAGCCAAGCACAAATATTGTTAAGAGCCTAAGGAAGGTCACTGGATATATCTCACCCCTAAACCCCACCGTCTTCACCCTTTAAAAAATCTTATATATCAGGAGTACAAATTGAAAATGCGGGATTTTTTTCTATTTTTGAACGTTTATTCTGAAAAAATGGTAACAAATGAATTATTCAAAGTATTGTCCATCGCTAGCCACAACTTTTTCCCATCTTTCTGGCAATTTACGGATACCGTCGCGAAAAAATTCGGCCGGCTTGGCTGCTATCCAGTCATCGACCCATTTTTGGGCTTCTTCGTAAGAATGGAAGCGCTGGTCAGCTAGGCCATGTGTCATCGATCGGAAAAGGTGGTAATCGGAAGGAGCAATATCTGGGCTATACGGCGGGTGGGGTAAGACTTCCCATTTCAGCGTTTGTAGGTATGTTTTGACCGGCGCTGCAACATGTGGCCGAGCGTTGTCATGTTGCAAAATTACTTTGTCGTGTCTTTGCTCGTATTGTGGCCGTTTTTCTTTGAGTGCGCGGCTCAAACGCATCAATTGAGTTCGGTATAGTGCTCCTGTGATGGTTTCGTTCGATTTCAATAGCTCATAATACACCACACCCAGCTGGTCCCACCAAATACAGAGCATGAGCTTGGCGCCGTGAATATTTGGTTTGGCCGTCGATGATGATGCATGGCCGGGGTAACCATATGATTTTTTGCGCTTCGGGTTATCGTAATGGATCCACTTTTCATCACCAGTGACAATGCGATGCAAAAAACCCTTCCGTTTTTGCCGTTCGAGCAGCAGTTCGCATGCAAAAAAACGGCGCTCGACGTCTCTCGGCTTCAGCTCATACGGCACCCAATGTCCTTGCTTTTGGATCATTCCGAGGGCTTTTATACGATGGGAAATGGCTTGTTGTGTCACTCCCAATGAATCTGCGAGCTCTTGTTGAGTTTGACACGAGTCTTCATTGAGTATTGCCTCCAATTCAGCATTCTCAAACTTTTTCACTTGGCCCGGCCGCTCTTTGTCCTCAACGTCAAAATCACCACTTCTAAACCGCACAAACCATCTCTCGCACGTTGAAACCGATGGAACATGACTCGGATAAGCCTCGGAGACCAATCGATGTGCTTCAGCAGCACTTTTCTTCAAATTAAAGAAGTAAATTAAAACTTCCCGCAAATGCTGTTTTGTTGGCACGAAACTCGACATATTGAGAGCTCAAAAAAACTATGAATTTGACACTGCGACAAATTGACACATACTGAAAATTAATGCTATAAGACGTAGCTTTGACATGAACATAGTCACAGTACTGCCTGATGCGTATAGCGTTAGTAACGCCATCTGTTATCAAACCCGCATTTTCAATTTGTACCCCTGATATAAAAATGAATGTTTGTCTGTCTGTTTGTCTGTCTGTCCGGCTATACAAAGCTACACGCGTTGACCGATTTCAGCCAAACTTTATACCAATATTGCTGAAGACCAAAGAAAGGCAACTGTATATATCTTACCCCTGAAAACCACCCCCTTCATCCCTTAAAAAAAAATTCTTAATAAAATCCACACGCCTTCACCGATTACAACCAAACCAAACACAAATATTGTTAAGAGCCTAAGGAAGGTCACTGGGTATATCTCACCCCTAAAGCCTACCCTCTTAACCACCTAAAAAAAGATTTTAAAAAAATATTCACGCGAATCAACTTATTTCAATCAAACCTTACACAAATATTGTTGAAGACCAAAGGAAGGCGACTATATACATCTCACCCCTGAAAACCACCCCCTTAATCCCCTAAAAATAAATTCTTAATAAAATCCACACGCCTTCACTGATTACAACCAAGCCAAGCACAAATATTGCTTAGAGCCTACGGAAGGTCACTGGATATATCTCACCCCTAAACCCTACCCTATTCACCCCCTAAAAAAAGATTCTCCAAAAATATTCACGCGAATCAACTGATTGCAACCAAACCTTACACAAATATTATAGCGGGTCTAAGACGGGTACGACAAAGGTCGTATTGTATACATATCCACCCACTTAAAGCCCTAAAAAAGATTTAATATAAAAATCCACACCCCTTCACTGATTTCAACCAAACTTTACACAAATTTTGATAAGTTCTAATGGAAGGTCACTGTATAAATATAGCTCACCCCTTAAAATCGCACCTTTATCCCCTAGAAGTAGTTATTTTTTCTGCCTTAACCGATTTAAACAAAGCTTCACAAACAAAATAGAAACTCACTCACTCTATATATCTCACCCCATATAACCACTCCCAACGAAAACTATCTTTATCCCGCACTGAAAGTAATGTGGTTTTTTTCAACTTTTTAAACACCGATTTAGCTGTTATTCCGTATATGATGTGACACTCGGGCAGCGCCAGGAAATCAGCTATAAATTATAATCAGAGCTCGCAATTATCTTCTGATGATAATCTCACTCAACCAACAGCTCAATACACTCGAAAACTCTCATACATATGAAGAGAGTTTATATTGAAGCGAGCGTAACAAAGAGCGCTGAGCGATTTGATAATTTGTAAAATGAGCGCCACACTTTACTTTGTGTATAACAGCTAAATTGGATTTAAAAAATGTTATTAAAAGCCACATTATTTTTAGTGGTATGATAAAGGGTATTTTGTCAGGGTGGTTTTAAGGTGTGAGATATATGGAGTGACCTTGCTTAGGTCTTGTCTATTTGTTTGTGTACCCGGGCAACGCCGGGTAAGACAGCTAGTATATATATAAAGAAAAGTCCTGACTGACTGACTGACTGACTCACTGACTCACTCATCAACGCCCACCCCAAACCCCTGGACCTAGAAACTTGAAATTCTAGGGATATATTCACTTCGTGTCGTAGACGCTCACTAAGAAGGGAATTTGAGAAATTCCACCCCTAAAGGGGTGTAAAAGGGTTAAATATGTTTTTACGTATTTCTCAATATCTCTTAGGCACGATGAGATATCGCCTTGGTTTCTCCTTGCAAATGTTACTCATACAAATGTTTAAAAACGAATTTCAGGATTTTTAGAAATTCCACCCCTAAGGGGGTGTAAAAGTGTTAAATATGTTTTTACGAATTTTTCAATATCTCTTAAGCACGATGAGATATCGCCTTTGTTTTTGCTTGCAAATGTTACTTATACAAATGTTTAAAAACCAGTTCCAGGATTTTTATAAATTCCACCCCTAGGGGGTTTAAAAGGGTTAAATATGTTTTTACGTATTTCTCAATATCTCTTAGGCACGATGAGATATCGCCTTGGTTTTTGTTTGCAAATGTTACTCATACAAATGTTAAAAAATAAATTTCAGGATTTTTAGAAATTCCACCCCTAAGGGGGTGTAAAAGGGTTAAATATGTTTTTACGTATTTCTCAATATCTCTTAGGCACGATGAGATATCGCCGTGGTTTCTGCTTGCAAATGTTACTCATACAAATGTTTAAAAACAATTTCAGGATTTTTAGAAATTCCACCCCTAAGGGGGTGTAAAAGGGTTAAATATGTTTTTACGTATTTCTCAATATCTCTTAGGCACGATGAGATATCGCCTTGGTTTTTGTTTGCAAATGTTACTCATACAAATGTTTAAAAACCAATTTCAGGATTTTTAGAAATTTTACCCCTAAGGGGGTGTAAAAGGGTTAATCATGTTTTTACGTATTTCTCAATATCTCTTAGGCACGATGAGATATCGCCTTGGTTTCGGCTTGCAAATGTTACTCATACAAATGTTTAAAAACCAATTTCAGGATTTTCAGAAATTCCACCCCTAAGGGGGTGTAAAAGGGTTAGAAACTGTAGAAAGCGTTTTAACGGTTTTTTTTAAATTCTATCCCTAAGGGAGTGTACAGGGTTGTTTTTCGCATATTTCTCAATTTTCCTTGCAAAGGTTACCAATACAAATTTGCGTTTTCTCAAATTCTGTCAAGCATGATAAGATTCTGAGTTTATTTTCGTTTACGAATGTTGTTTACGCTTTTACTGCAAAATATAATTGAGTATTTTGTCCTAAATAGCCCTTAAAAGGGCAAATTCAGATTCGGTTGAAAAATAAAAAAATTAAATAAATACCATGTCCAGCTCAAACCTCTGGTGCTAGAATATTGGTTTTTGCTTACGAAGGTTGTTTATGTTTATAATTAGAGTATCTATATATATAAAAGGAAAAGTCCTGACTGACTCACTGACTCACTGACTCACTCATCAACGCCCAGCCCAAACCCCTGGGCCTAGAAACTTGAAATTCCAGGGATATATTTCCTTCGTGTCGTAGACGCTTACTAAGAAGGGAATTTTAGAAATTCCACCCCTAAGGGGGTGTAAAAGGGTTAACCCTTTTAAGTTAAGTACGTAAGAACATATTTAAAATTACATTTAAAGATACCCGTGGCGAAGCACGGGTAATATGCTAGTATATATATATGATGGTATTTTTACTATAAATTCCAATATTTTACAAGAGACTTATTAATATAATCTCAAGAGGAAAAGGAAATTAATCCTAATATACTGATCTTTTTTCTATTACCCGATTATAACTGGTAAGCTCATCAATTCAATGTGGATTGTACTCGTTTTCGAGTGACAGCCCTGGGTAGTTTCCATATGGAAGCATAATTTGCTTCTGATATTTTACCTAAAGTATTCTTGTGAACATTTTGATGGTCACAAATCTTTCGTTTAAATCAATAGATCCTCCACTTTTGTTAATTGTTTCGCTCAAATAATAATTGTTCATGATTTCATCAACTTTGTAAAGAGAGAGAGAGAGAGAGAGAGAGAGAGAGAGAGAGAGAGAGAGAACATTTTAGGCAAAAGCGAGAAGAAAGGGTGCGGTCGCCTGGTCACGTGATAGCGTTCCCTCCAACCGCTCCCCTATGCCCAACAACGCCCCGGCGGCGGCTAGCCGAACCGCTGGTCGAGGATTGAGAGTAAGATTGCGCTGAATCGTAGATCCATAAATGACAGTCAATAACCGGGTCTACGCAGTAGATCCCATGCTTCGAAGTTTGCCGTTTGACCGGGAGCGCTGAAAAATTCCATCTTCATAAGATTAATTTTCCCGGGAGACGGTCGGTAAAGCCGCACCTCCACCTTGGTCCGCTCTCTGTCGTTAAAATCGCTCTCATTTTCTCTTAAGAAATTCGAAAATAAAAGAAAAAATTTTAAAGTTACTGATACTGCGGCGAAACTAAAACAGAAGAACTTTAACATAATTGAAAGCAAAAAAGTTGGAGTAGGAGTAAGCACAGTAAATCAGACAATTAACTAGAGATTTTTCAAAGCGGCACGCTTTTATATCATAATATTCAATTAATACGCTCTTTCTCTTTTTCTCTCTCTGCGTATACTGCAGCGATATAATGAATACGACTAACCAAGAAGATGGCCGCACACGATCACTATACAAAAGCAAGACCTACGGAAATATTTAGCGATGGTGATGTAAATGTAAGACTCGCCATGTACTGAGTTATCGAGTTTCACTGATGAATGTCATATTGTTTTCATCTAATTTCAAGGCGCTCGGCCATGAGGAAAACCATCAAATTTCGTCGACGAATATTATTTAGTTTTCATGACACATCTTTTCTGTATGTCCAGGTGTGTACGCATACGTGTGCGAGAGTAAGCAAGAGCTTTGGGAACTATTTGTTGCTGCTGTTACAATACTAGGCTGCTAAGGAGAATGCGACAAATATCAAAGGATATTGGTGAGCAATTTTCAGTCGTTTGATTTGCAATAATAAAAAAAGAGGCGATGCAATTAGATGGTGGGGGTAATCTGTATAAAACGGAGTATGAACACCACCGACGATTTATTCGAAACGTTACAGTATACAAGAAAGCAATAAAAATAGCAAATAACGTTGCTACGTCTCACGCGATATCGCCATATATAGCGAACCCCGTTATGTACGGTTTAAATAAATTATTTGGTAAAATAATCGTTGCCGGGCTCGAGTTGAACTCTACGTTTCTTACACCAGTGGTGAAAATATTGTCGAATACTTTTACTGGAATTACACTCAGTGCGGACGAGTGACGAGTTTTTAAAAGTGATTTTTCTAGCCTACAACGATATTTCGATGCTCATGGGGCTGATGCCGAGAAAATGTGCAATACCCGCAAAGAACACACAGCGCATTACACTTTTTTAACCTCGTGTTACCAGCGCAGAGCTATCTCATTTGGTAAAATAAGCGGCAGTGCTAATGAGGAATACCAGAATCAAGAGGAATCTGGAGAATCGAACCGGAAACGCTTCCTATAATACTCTCCAAACATTGTTCTGCAGCGGCCGACATTTGATATGCTCGTCGACATAAGTAGAAGAATTGATATTCTTATGCAGGCTCTAGGGAGCAAAATGAAACGATTCAGCGGTGTATGAACGAGGTGGTATCATATGCTCGTGAAAAGATAGTTGTCAGTGAAACGCCTCGTGCAGCAGCGTATGAGATCATCGGTTCCAAGGAATTCTTTCAAGAAGCGCTCGAGCACATCACGATCTTGCTAGCGCCGGAGGATACGGAGCTTATGGAAATTATTTTGTCCGAAATAATTGTGCTGTATCGTGATCATATCGCTGATCATGCATCGGGTGTTGTGTTGCGAACGCAATAATTCTCCGTATGTGTAGCTATTCGTGATAAAGACACAGTTGTAAATAATTGTATTTAGTGTACATTTCGCTCGAAATATTATAAAGTATATACTGAGGACAGTCATAGAGAGAGACAGAGAATATGTGAGTTATCACAGTCCTAAAACCGAAACATCAGCAAAGGTCTGCGACAGAAAGAAGACGGAGCTTTCGTCTTTGTTTCATTTACACAGTAGATCATAAATACGTGCTGATGTCGATTAGCAGCGAAGCAGCAGAGCTTAGTAAGTAAAAAATATAAAATAATTTAAAAATCGTGATTTAAAAGCATGTGATATTTATTTTTAATTATAAAAAATAATGTCTTGCAGAGCGAGCAGCCCCTGCATATAAACCGACACCGAGGGTTCGTTATTCGTGTTATGGAGAGTGAAAGGAGGATACATACACTGTACAGATAAATCTAGCTTCGGAAAAGAAAAGTGTCACCCGCCATCCTTATCCGCAGTTGACGTCGGTGGTAGCAGATCATCAACGCTGCCAACTTTGTATAATGAGACGATCCATATGAGGTAAGACAGTATCGAATATTCTGTACACGTTGTTTTTATTTACCAGTGCGTTTAATTAAATACTTGTTTCATTCTTTTTTCAGAAGTGCACTGTGATGACAAACATCCACAGCGAAAATAATTTAAAATCATAATTACGAGTGATAATACAAATTAATTCCTTATGGCGATAAAAATAAAATTAACGGTGGAGGAATCTCCGAGTGCGGATTACCATGTTTGCAGGGCTGTTGCATACGTCGGTAAATATGTAAAGTGCTTTCCATAAAATATTGATTTATTTTTTAAAAATATCTTATCTTACTGTGTCTCTTATTTTCATCGCGTAATAATTAGAGAATTACAATTGAAATTTCTCCCACCTTCTCTCTCTCTCTCTCTCTCTCTCTCTCTCTCTCTCTCTCTCTCTCTCTCTCTCTCTTCTCTCTCTCTATGAAGGAACATATGCTATGTCTTTTACTGCAGAGCAAGCGTTTGACGAGGAGCACAGCGCACGGCTATACATGCTCGAAAACCGCTTTCGTTGCATTCAAAGTACTGGGTACGTAGTTATGATTCATAGGAGGTTGTTATCTTTATGGCCGTGATACTCTCTAGCAGCATTTCAAGTATTTAGCCTGTCTTTTTCATCCTACACGCAAACAACAAAAAGCAATATGTATCCGCGATACGGCAAGGAGATTTTATGCGACGCGTTTTGGTGCCGAGTAACTTTAGTCGAGAGTGTGATGAGCGCGTTCCTGCGTACACAAGAAATGTACGATGCGTACGATGAGCAGGAAGAGCTCCTACGTAGCATGTATTTAGTGGAGCGTCGAGGAAGACCCGTTGGACTTGGCGAACCTTATATCCGAATGTCCTGTATTGAGCCTCTTTTCAATAGAGTTGTCCTCGGCGAAATGGTTTACTCGGACTTTGACCATTTACCACGACTGGTCTCACCTATTCCATCCGGAGCCTCTAGCAAGTATGCTGCCGGTTTTTATCATGGAGTGTTGAATATACGAGCTCGAACGCGTGGATGTTGTAGGTATTGAGCATCTCATCGAAGAAACGTGCGGTAGCGATGCCTTGATCGCTGTCATGATGCGACCTCTTGCTTGACCTTGCTCTTTCTCGAACGGGGAACGCGCGGATGTGGCAGCGGGTATTATAGAGGCCCTCGGTGATGAGATAGATATCGGCTACGATATCGATGCCGTGGACGTAGCAAGAAATTAAAGACACGCTCTCTCTCTCTCTCTCTCTCTCTCTCTCTCTGTGGGGGGGAGTGATAGGAGTTTAAAATCGCTGCAGAAGGAGGGTAGATGCCGACAACAGCTGCGGTAGTGAGTACATAATTTTATTCATTTTTTCAAGTATGTGTTCACCCTGGTCCATCCTGCTCGTATCTCTACTTTTCCTTGTTCACCAGAGTACCCACACCTCACTTTACCGACACTGGTTAAGCAGCATCGGCAGCGCGGCAGTGGAAATGTGGGGTGGTGAGGGTAGCCGCGTGATGAGGGAAGGAGTGGGGATAGGAGTAGGATGAAGCAAAGGTGTACACATACTACTACCGGATATTTTCTCCATCCTACGCTGAGCTTACCTTGTCTCGGTAGTTCCTCATGAGTTAGTACATCTGCTTCTGGTATTATTGATCCACCGTCGGTTTCTCTTCTGTTTTGCTCCTGTTCCCTTTCCTTCATTTATCTTTCCACGATTGTCGTCTCCCTTCCTTCGGTTTCCTCTATCCCGTTCTGCGTCTTAATTGTGTCCAGTAGTTCTTCATCGGTCAATTTAAATTCACCTTTTTCATATTTACTATTTTTATCTTCGGATTCACCTGCGTTGACTCAGTAACCTTAAAACCCTCATCCATTTTATCCTATACTTCCGCCTTCAGTGTTTCAATTTCTTCTCCCGATTCACAGCCCAGGATCACAGTTCCTTTACTGCTTTTTTGCACCTTTGTTATTCCCACTGCCATACTCTTTATATCCACATTCTCTTTTATCGCTCCTTTAGTATTTTCGCTTTCCTGTTGCACTTTTGGCTTGATGAGAATCACCTTTTCCTTTTCCTTTTCTTTCACTACAACGCTGTAGTGACGTCCAGCGGCACGTCGTCGGTACTACGTGAACTCAATGTTTTGCCGCGACTGCTGGGACTTCGAGGACGAGCATAACCTTGCATAGAGATCTGACTTTCCCACTTCCGATGCCCTGTAGCTCGACGTTGCTGTCCTCGATGACCGTGTCTGGTCGTGGGCAGCCTTTCTCAATTATACTACACTGTGTACCAGGGTCACCTTCAGAGTTAATACTCCCTTGACAGCTAGCGTCGAAACGATTTCCGAATCATTTTCAGTTCCGGTTAGTGCTGGCAGAGTTAACTGGAGCACTCGCTGCGTCGCTATGCTAGAACCAGCGCTAGCCGCTTCTGAAATTCGCGTTTTTTTGGTTACCGCAAGCGTGTGTAGCCTCGGTGCACGCAGTGTTCACCCGCCGTCATTGCCGTATCTTGACTCTAAGCCTACGTCATATAACGTATTTCCCTGTTCGTTGGCATACAGCCTACTGCTATCGGACTGCTGCTGTCACTGCATCTGTCCAGAGCCACTCTCTCCGTTTCGCCGTAGCCTTTACCTATACTCCCTCCGGAAATGTCCCCGTTTTTGACAATAGTTGCAAATAATGTCAATTTGATTAACTGTCCGGTTTGCGTCCGGAGATGGTAGGCTTACGCGTCCTGATGTGTGCGTGCTGCCTTGCGCTATATACCCTGTGTTATGCCGATAATGCGTAATAGAAGATTACGGTTGACGGTATAATATTTAATGTTATGCCGGTCCCGCGTAATTAGATTATTCGGTATTCGGTATAATATTAAAAAGTTATTATTTCTTGGGATCGTTTGCCGATTAGGAGATGGATCCCGAGTAATTGGTGAAAACGCGAATTTATATAAATGGAAGTATTTATTATAGGCAACGGTAACTTTCCGTTGTCTATTTAAAAGTCAATAAAAGAACGTATAATAATTCGTTGTTTCGAGTATTTGACGAGGAACCAGCCCGTTCTCTGTTGAGTCTAGTTTATAACTGGTTTTCGTAAAACAGTTGCTAACTGCATTTGCGAAAATCCCTTAGTTGGCAACTCTCGCTTTAGCCTATTGTAGATCGCCTAGCGAGTCACCTGATATGGCGACTACTCATGGCGAGTCATCATGATACGTCGGCGTCTACCTCGTTTCCTATCTTGAACGAATTCTTAGTCTTAGAATTCTGTGTCAGGTAAGGAATATTCCAGAGAATACCGTGAAGTGGAATATTCTGAGGCACAACATTAAAAAGTCAGTTTTCGTGATCGTTCGCCGATAAGTAGATGAATCTCGCGTGAAAGTGATAAATGCATGAATTTACGATAAAAGTAAATCGGTTACTTATTTTTAATAACTGCAACTTTCCGTTATTTATAACAATTCGTCAAAGAAATTAAAGACGAGGAACCAACCTGTCTTTACCGAATATACCTTTAGACAAATTGCCGTAAAGTACGAGGGTCGATCAATAAATACTCGGCCTTCCGCCATCTGTTGGTCGAGGAAAGCAATCAATAGCGACGTTTAGTAGTGCCATCCTTCACATGACTGTTGTCAAAGTTTCAGCTCGCTGCGATGTTTAGTTTGCGTTTGACAGCCATCGAAAGACAAACAACTTTTGTGTTTTTACAAAAATGGAAAAAATTGAGTATCGTGCAGTGATTCGATTTTTGTTTTTGAAAAAGAAAACAAACAATGAAATCAAAGCGGAGCTAGATGAAGTTTATATGGATCTTGCACCTTCGTTATCAACCATTAAATATTGGACAGCTGAATTTAAACGCGGTCATACGAGCATTGTTGACGATGAACGTCCAGGTCGTCCAAATGAGGTCGTCATACCAGAAACAATTGAAAAAGTCCACGATATGGTGTTAAATGATCGAAGACTAAAAGTGCGTGAGATTGCTGAGGCCACAGGCATATCATATGGCTTAGTGATTTCAATCCTGAGTGATCAGTTGGGTATGAAAAAGTTATCCGCAAGATGGGTGCCGCGTTTGCTCACTGTCGACCATAAAAGAGAACGTGTAGCTGATGGCCAAAATTCATGAATTTAAATACGAATTGCTTTCGCATCCACCGTATTCTCCAGTTTTGGCCCCCTCCTACTACTTTCTGTTTCCAAATCTGAAAAAATGGTTTGGCGGAAAGAGATTTGGTTCCAGAGATGACCTTATAGCCGAAACAGAGACCTATTTTGAGGACCTTCCGAAATCGTATTATTCGGAGAGCATAAAAAAATTGGAAAATCGTTGGAATAAGTGTATCGACCTAAAAGGAGATTATGTTGAGAAATAAAAAGATTTTTGTCCAAAAAAACGCAATTTTTTTTACCAAGCCGACTATTTATTGATCGACTCTCGTAGTTACCAACTACCTCTGGCGAAATTGATAAATTTGCAATTTGAAGTGTAGTTGCAAGTTGCTGCAAGTTATAGCTCGAGCGCGGTCATTGGAGGAATGGTGAAATAAATATACTCGAATATCCTGTGACATAACATCCCTCTCCCCTGAAAAAAAAACATTTATCCTTAAAATTTTTTCTTTCGTTGGTTCCTCGTGTGAACCTTCACAGGATTGATATACATATACTTAATTTCTTTAACACCTTTACATACTTTTTCTTTATACACAAATCTTTTTACTGTCGTTCCGGGAAGGCGAATCTCACTCTGTTGAGAGGGCGTGCTTCACATGTCCTGGCCAGCTCAGATTGCAGTCGGCCTCCTGGCTGTTGTCATCCGAGTGGCTCGAGGTTTATGTTTACCTCGGTGGCTGTCGGGGTAAACCTCGTTCGTCCTTGTTGGTGTCCGGTTTCGCCGGTACCTGTAAGATTTGAACATAGCGAAACCGATCAAAGCTATTGGTGCTATTGTACCCAGTGAGTAGAAGCTCAGATTCTGTATACCGTCCACAGTGGTGTCGGAATTTTCTATTATTTGATCTGCCCGACCTCCAAGCTTTCAAAGCTCCTCTGGATCTCGCAGCACACTTAATAGTTAAATTGTCTTCTTGGTCTGCATTGGGGCTTCCAACTCCGTTAGTTTTAATTCGAATGGCAGAAGATAAGTTTCCCAGATGACTTGCGATGTTCGCCCGATGGTCTTGACGCTAAAATCTCGAACGGTTAATATACATACGCCTACCAAAGCCATTATCCCCGTGCTATCTAATATCTCATGCCGTATGTTTCTTCCCACAGGTTATCCCAATGGATTCTGGGATTGGTGTGACGTATAACCATCGCCCTCGTTGCTGCATTGGGATGAAGACGGTGTGCGTTAATTGGATAACTCGTTTCGTGCATCGTTCACTTTTATCCGTGTTGATCTTCGCGTATATCTGAACCTCGCGGGAGTCGTAGTTCGTAAGCGAAATCGAAGAATGTGTAAGCGGTCAAATATACAATTTGTTTAATAATTTGCACTTTTGTAGCAGTCATTGTTTGTCATACTAAAGAAATTCCGATTCTCCTTGTCGATTACAATGTGACCAGTTGTGTTCACGTCGTAGTATCTGCCGTTGCGCGGTTTTTTGCTTGAGCTTTACTTTTACTTGAGCGTCGGCAGCGTTTATTTGCCTGCGATCACTTCGAGGATGGATTCCAGACGATCGGCTAGTCTGCTCTCTATAATGGGACACGTTTTGAGGAGGTCGTATATGGTCACTACCCCAGCTTCGATTCTCTTTCTTCGCGAGACCGAGTCGGCGATGACGGGACATAGGTCATTGCCGTGGATGTCCTGGTCGCATAGCTCCAACAGGCGTTGCAGATTTTTACTTACGTTCGCTTCTCGGTGCATTAATGCAGTGAGGACTAACCCGATGGCCAACCGCCACTTCAATTGGGTTACCGTGAAGTCTCCGATGTCCTCATAGTAGATACCTGGGCTGCTGGTGAAGGTGTTGACTTTGTAATCGTGCGGATGATGCGTATCTCTGAACATGCCGCACGTTGCTGCCGCCAGGCTGCAGTGGTAATGGGATGTGTGTACAGTCTTGTGTTTCTGTGAGAATGCTTATTTAGCTAATTCTCGCCCTTCCATTTTTCCTGCCCTTGGTGGTCCTCTGAGGTGCGTCCAGGTCTCAATCTTCATTCTGTCGTTCCTCGCTGCAGTTGAATTATCAAATTAGAAAATATGTGCATCATTTACTGGCACCATGTCCCTCCCCATTCAACTTTTGACTGGGAGTGATTCAGGGTAAGCACCTTCATCCTACCTGGGTCCCGTTTTCATTCCCCTTTACCTGTACCGCGATCGGCATTTTTATTTCTCCTGTTTGTTTCCAGCACACTCGTAGGACGAGCAGCGAGAGAGCTTGGAACCTTCGGGTCTTGTGGGGGGCGGGAACTCTGGGGTGAGCCCCTTGATGACCTCTTCTTCCTGAGGTTCCAACGGCTATTTGAGAAGCCCGAGGCATGGGGCTTTCCATAAGAAAGGTACATCCCGGAGGACGAGTTGCCATTTTTTATGGTCGATCAGTAGTGGTATCTGCACTACTCGTCGGCCTCGGCTTGGGGCCGGTTGCCAGAATGCTTTATTACGAAATTTTTCGAAAGTTATTAAAACTTTCCATTTTGTATATTTTCTTCTTCTATCGCGCATCTTGTATATTCCTAAATTAAACTGATATTTTTTCATTCGTTTTTTTCGGAGCTCCCACTATGGGCCTTGAGGGGCTCCGTTCACCCATTTATTTTAGTCATTAATCTAGTTCTAGTTACCTATAAGTACTTTGCATATGCAAATTAATTATCTTTTTTTTTCTCTATATATTGTAACGGTAATTTTTAACGTTATCATATATTTATTTATCGTGGGAATTTAGGCTCGATCACATAACTAATTAATTGAGACTTCATAGTGGTTGACGGTAAGGCTTTATTCCAAGAAAAATAGTTTCACAAGAAAAATAGTTTCACAAGAAAAAACGTCACTTTTTAATTATGGTCACTCGAATTCTGCATAATGACTATTTTAACTTCGTAATTTTAGCGATTATTTCTACAATTATGATATTATTTCGGGTGCACAGATTCTCGGTATTCTTCGTAAGTCTGTTATGGTTCTGTACAACGGTATCACTGTATACTCGGTGCACAGATATATCATACCACTAGCTATTTTGCTTCGCACTCACTCCTTCGATAGAGTGTATGAACTCTATTTACAATTCTTTCTCTTTCACTCTCGTTTCACTTTCTCTCTTTCTCTCTTCCACTCATCCGACCGGGCGATTCCCATTTGTACCGCCGGTTTTTAAATCCACACTATTTAATTTCATTTCCTTACATACTACTCGCTTAATTTTATGCACTTCCTTTCCTACACTCGAATCTATCCTCTTAATCCTATTCTCTTGAGAACTCTTAAAAACTACTCGCCTAATCGTATTAATTATTCCTACGCATCTACTCTATTGAACTTATCGACTAGTTAAATCGTGATAATTTGATAATTTCTACACCATATAACTCGGTATTGTTAATGATTTGGGCACTTTCTCGTCTCTGGACACCACTCACTGGTTTTATTTTCTGGAGTGAACACAGACTCTACGATAGGTAAGATTTGAAATGACTCTTCAATTTTGATTTTTAATTAGAATTTTTCTGTTCTAAATTTTCGTACCTCCACCGTTTAGACTATATCGCCAAGAGAGCTCCTGTCTCCCCGGACCGACCTTTTATAGGCTTCCCCTGGCCTCAGTCCCCTCTGCCTATTTTTCCATCGAATTTTTAAATGTAACGCATCTTTAGACTTTTGCGGTTCGCCGCTGCCGCGCTCACCACCTTCCCCTCGCCTCCGAGCAAAGCCAGCTGGTCGTTGACCTGCTGTTTACGTCAGCGAGGGAATTCCGGAGCGGCGACAGCTCTAGTTTTTATACTAGGTTCGATGGCTTAGTGCCCGCAAGCCTCGGTACACTTGTACCGAGTCTAATTTTTCAGGTGTTTTCGCCTACTGTCGGCTCTTATAGCCGTTTGACATAATAAAATGAGCTAAAGAGTGTGACCATGTTACAATATATTAGGTGTGCAACTAAGTTCCCGCTGTTTTTTTATTTATGAAAATGCAACTTAAGTGTGAAAAAATGTTTACAAATGAATCATTCAAAATATTGCCCATCGCCAGCGACAACTTTTTCCCATCTTTCTGGCAGAGCTCGAATACCGTCACGGTAGAAGTGTTCGTCTTTTGAGGCTATCCACGAATCAAGCCATTTTGAGATGTCTTCATATGAGCTGAACTGCTGATTAGCCAGACCATGTGCCATCGAACGGAACAAGTAATAATCGGACGGCGCAATATCTAAGGAATATGGCGGGTGGGGTAGGACTTCCCATTTGAGCGTTTCTAAGTAGGTTTTAACGAGTTTGGCAACGTGAGGCCGAGCGTTGTCATGCTGTAGAATCATTTTTTCGTGCCTCTGCTCGTATTGTGACCGCTTTTCGTGCAGTACTCGGCTTAATCGCATCAATTGAGTTCGATACCATTCCCCAGTGATGGTTTCGTTCGGTTTCAACAGCTCATAATAAATAACACCGCCCTGTCCCACCAAATACACAGCATAATCTTCGCAGCGTGAATATTCGGCCTAGCCGACGACATAGAAGCATGACCGGGCAGTCCCCATGATTTTGTTCTCTTTGGGTTGCTGTAATGAATCGATTTTTCATCACCCGTAACGATGCGATGAAGAAAACCCTTCTTTTTTGCCGCTGGAGCAGTTGTTTACAGGCGAAAAAACGACGCTCAATGTCTCTTGGCTTTTATATCATAAGGAACCCAAGTTCCTTGTTTTTGAATCATTCCCAACGCATGCAATCGCTTGGAAATGGCTTGGCGGATAACTCCTAATGCTGAAGCAAGCTCTTTTTGCATTTGGCACGGATCCTCATCGAGCAATGCCTCCAATTCGGCGTCTTCGAAGGTTTTTGGCCTTCCTTCACGCGAACGGTCGTCAACATCAAAATCACCGTCTTTGAAGCGACGGAACCAATCACAACATGTTGTTTCACTTAAAGCAGCATCTCCGTAAGCTTTTTGGAGTTCTCGATGCGCATCAGCCGCCGTTTTCTTCGAATGAAAGAAGAAAAGCAACACTTCCGCTTTCACACCACCAAAAGTATATGACGCAAAAATAAAATCACTAATGTGTCAAAGCGATTTGTTTACCGTATGTCTAAGCTTGGTTCATGACGTTTTGGTTATGTCCCAATGGACCAGCACTTACTACTGGAGCCATCTCTTGAAAAGCAGCGGGTTTTAGTTGCGCACCTAATAATTGCTCATTATATACGAATATATAAGTATTTAATTATTTTCTGTTACAGAAGATGGATGAAGAAAATCAAATCGATGACAAATTGAAACGAGAACGAAAAAGGAAATTGACTAATGTACGTGCGAAGAAACATCGTAAAAAGAAGCGCACTGAATCTCAGCAACTGAATTCTTCGATGCAGAATGACCCTACCGAGGAAATGCAAAACAAGCAAGTTAGAGAAAATAATGCCGAACGAAAGAGAGCAATGGCAAAGGAACGTTCAAGAAGGTTTCGTGAGAAGAAACGTCTCAATGTCCCAAAATCTGTTCAGCATGTGGTTCATGATTCACAAATTCCTGGACCTTCGCATGGAAATCCACCACTCGTATTAAGAAATGAACGAACTAGTTTTTCCAAGGCCGAACTAGAGTCTGGCCTTGGAGTTACCTTTTACGCTTAGGATTCTCAAAATATACCCACTTTTCATCGCCAATCACAATTCGATGGAGAAATTACTTTCCTTTGTACCTGGCGAGCAGGATTCTGGATCTTCCCCATGGCTTTCAAACGTATGGAGACGGCTTCTTGTGTCACATTTAATTGATCCGCGAGTTGTTCTTGCGTTTGAGCGTCATCCTCATCCAACAATGCTTGCAATTCGCTGTCTTTAAACTTTTTCGGTGGTCTTCCACGTTCTTCGTTTCTCACGTAAAAATCGCCACTTTTGAATTTTTTAAACCACTCAAAGCACTGTGATTTACCAAGAGCATGCTCATCGTAAGCTTCGACAACCATTCGATGCGATTCTGCAGCAGTTTTCTTCAATTGGTAACAGAAAATCAATGCTGTCCGCAAATCGTAGTTTCCAGGCACAAAATTCGACATGTTCAACGCTATTACAAACTATGCTGTTGTATGAAACTTGTATTGTTGTGAGTTGAAAATCTTTGTCAGAGATGTCAACAAAGAAATGGCACCAATGACGCGGTTTGACGGTAACTACATTGACAGCTAGGGCCATCTATGGGTAAATTCCGGTTTCATATTTATATACCTGGTATGGACAAGTTATTAATATTCCCTTGGAAGTCAATACGATGCTCAATAAGTTACCGAGAAATATCAATGATGATCCAGAAAAAATTGGAAGGAAAATTCATAGCAAAGTCTCAGGGTACATTGCGGATCATAATATCTCAAGGTGGTGTTTGCATGCACTATAACGATTTACAAGTCACAAGGAGCAACATTCGATTAAATTGTTTATAAGTATGAGAAAACGCATTCTCAGCAATTGGTATACGTTGCATTATCGAGAGTAACACGCATTAAAGGACTTTATATCGTGACTCAAAAAAACAATCCTACATTCTATCACGGACGAAGAGAATCTACATCCGTCATTAATTTACAAAATGAATTCAAAAGGCTATCACTCAACAGGTTTCAAACAGTCACTAATATTTAAAAAAAACATTTCCAATAGTAAGGGCATATCAATATATTCATTAAATTGTCAAAGTTTACGGGCACATGCTTTGGACCTCGATGATAGTATTACGCAACGTTCAACTATATTACTTTTATCCGAAACTTGGATCCATAATGAAGAAGACGTCGATGTTCCAAATTTTCATTGTGTTACTAAATTTAAAAGACCTGATTGCCGAGCTGCAGGTGTAGCTATATTTAAAAATAACAGAGATACGTTAACTATTGTCACTTCACAGATGGATGTTGCACTTCGTAATTCACAATCATGTGGATTTCATGCATCATCAATAAGAGAAATTTATATAGCGAAATGTAATGGTAGCTATATATGTCTCACCTAATCAAAGCATAGAAATAATCATCAATTTCTTCCATGAAAATGTACTTATCTATATCAAATTAGGATCTGCTCTTCTAAAACGAAACCTTCATACATTGCCAATGATTTTGAGTGGAGATTTCAATGTTGATTTCGCAAAAAGCACATCAAAGCCGTAAGTGGATTTTTAAAAATCAACATTACATTTGAATATGTCGAATGATCCAATTGAAAGCCCAACAAAATATGGAACAACGATTGACGGAATTTTTTAAAGATATTTAGCAAATCTTCGATCACAAGTATTCATTTCATATTTTAGTTACCACAAACCTATTGTTTCATTTTTAGAGTACGATACAAAAGACGATCAGTCAAAGCAGAATTTACCAGAGTAATTTATACACAATTATAATTATATATATTGTAAATGTTATATTGTATATAACATAGTATATGGTATATTGTAATGTCACTTTATGAATATAGAACAAAAAAAAAGTTGTATTTCGTATTATTAATCTCGCCTTGATGAAGTTTTCACTTCTGTCGTGTGGTCTTAAGCACACTCAAATTTTTTTTTTCAAAGTTTGCAGGCCGTAAAATACCAGTTTCTTCCTTATGCCAGGCCAATCGTACTTGGTCCGGATCCGTTGCAGCATCCATCTGATACCCTGATGCCCTCCTATAGGGGTGTCATGGTATTCTTTTATGATTTTCAGCCGATTTTCAGCAGCAGGGCAGGCTACTCCACTGCTGCAGTCGCTCGCGTCAATCACGGTGCCTTCACTCTCTGGGTTTCTGGGAAGCGCGGGCCGCTATTCCCTCCGTGCCTCGCCTCCTCGGCACTGCTGTATGGTGAGCTGTTTACGGTCATTTGCCTTGCGGTATCCATCGTTTGTTGCGCTGCTGCGTTTTTCTCTTTCTCGGACGGCCTTGCAGTTGTCTCTTTCCTTGGCTTTCCTCGCCTCGCGGGTCGGCCATGCTGTGGTGTGGTGCGAGCTCTCCGTCAGCTTTTGTGGTGTTTACTGTCGTTCATTTGTGTTCCTTAGCTTGGGTGCATGCGTTTTCCCTTCCCCGTCCGCACGGCTTTGCGGCAGGGCTTTGGAGATCAGTAGAGCAACTAGTATGCACGCTGCGAGTCTTGCTATCCTCTTTTTTGCGGTAGCAGGCGCCGCCTCTCGCTCAGCCATGTTGCTGGGCTTGACCGGGTGATCTTCGACTCTCCTCTTTGTGCGGCTATTCGTACCCGGCACGCGCTGTCCTGTTCCTTCTCGTAGGCGAGCTTAGCCTGACGCTCCGACGAGTTACTGCGACTGTCAGGGGTATCTGCGGCCCTCCTCTTTGTGCTGCCATTCGCTCTGCCTACTTACCTCGACATGCTGTACTTCTCTATCCTTTGGCTTCGTTTGTTGTGAATATACGGCTTAAAGCATCAGCGCTTGTGTTACGCTTTCTTGCCTTATCTTCAACATCAAACACATGTTCCGACAACTTAATTTTCCATCGCATCAATCTCGTACCTTGGTCCTTTACACCCCGAACAGCCGGATAAGTGTTTGATGGTCCGTTATGACCTTGAAGCAAGTTCCATAAATATACGGTCGAAGCTGAGAAAGGGCCCATACTCTGGCGAGCAATTCTTTTTCCGTTGTAGTGTAATTTAATCCCGCCTTCGACATCGTGCGACTCGCATAGCATATTGTAACGGTATCGAACGTTTACATTACCCTGAAAGAATTTTAGTTCGGATTCGAGCAGGGAAGAAATTAGTACAAGCTTCAGTATTGAGTAAAAGTAGGGTTTATTCAACCAGATGTGATAAATAATACAGATGAAAACATAGAATATCATTAATAACCCTGAAATTGACTCCATTTCTATAATGTTGGGTCACCATGCACCTTATAAAAACTTGACCCGGGCTCATGCACGCCTATATAATCATGTCCGCGAAAAAAGGAGATTTTAAATTAATAAAATAGTTTCTCTAATGGTATGGCAGTCTAATTTCTACGGAAGGTAAGAGAGCGTGTTTTCATACCGGTCTTGTCATCGATAATTTACCTATCTAAGCGTGGTCTATTATTATTCTTCGCCTTCGGATTTACCGTACCCCATATCTATATATACCGTGGACCTGGGTTGGAGACGGAGCTCTCGCTTAAGCTCGCCTGGCTCTGCTATCTGCTCGCTGGCCCCGCGCAATATGCATCTTCGGTGCATCGGCGCATCGAGAGGACTGCAGGGGCGTCCCTAGCTGTCTTTAAGGGTGTTTTTTAGTTCCATGGATATTATATATTTTTATTCAGGTATCCTTTCGACGTGATATATCGTTGACTCGGAGGCTGGGCTGCTTGTGTATTCTGGTAGCTCAGTGGCTGAATTTTGATGCCTATGGAGATGTCTGTCATAGCGGCTTCAGAGGTAACAGGTCTGGTCCTTGGAGTGGTGCTGTTTGCTGGTGCTCCTTTGGTTGGCTAGATGGTTTCTTCTTTGACTGGTTATCTGGTCTTCCTTCGGTTGGCTAACTGGTCCTGAACGTTGGCGAGAATCTGTGAACAAATGCTCCTCGATTTTTACATTTCGTGCTCTTTTATACTGGCTTCCCCACTCTTCTTCCAAGTTCTGCCTGTACGAAAGGGTATAAATCTATTTGATAGTCGTCCTGTAGCCCATCTCCTGTAGCCCATTTATCCCGTTAATTTCTTATCTTTAGTTATTGTAATTAACGTGTCTCTCGTTGATTACTTTCCATGCATATTTTGGTATTATAGCAGATTGTGCCATCATAGCTCGAGTAACGGTAGTTAGTTTCTCGTATCACTGGTCTTTCATGGTAGTGTATGATACAGGTCACTCTGGCTGTATGTATCGAGCGTACTGAGGCTCGTTATTCTCGGTAGATTTTGGTAATACGTGGTGCCGGCGCTTCGCTGTGTATGGGTAGCATGTACCTCGGCTAGTTGCGTGGTACCGGTGCTTCGGGGTCCCTGTGTTGGGTAGATGAGACGAACTCGTCATCTCAATATAGGCAAATCGTCCCCAATTTTGCCTTTCGAGAGTATCGCGCCGATCGTTTTGTCTGAAGTATCTGTTGTGACTACGAACGGTTTCTCGTAGTTGGGATATTGCTATACAGGTGCCGTGGGTAGCGCCGTCTTCAGTTCTTCGAAGGCGGCGTCCCTCACTGCTGTTCACTCGAATTTATTTTCTTTTCGTGTTAAATCTGAGAGTGGTACTGCGGTCTATGAGAAATCTTTTATGAATTTCCTGTAGTAACTAGCTAATCCAAGGAAGAATTGCACCCTTTTTACGTCCCTTGGTGCTGGGAATTCTATGACTGCCTCCAGCTTCTTGGGATCCGCACGCACCCCCTTCTCGGAGATGATATGGCCGAGGTACCGTGTAGAGCACCTCCCGTGGCCTGTCATTGTGCTCCTTGAAGGTTTTGTTATGTATCACAATATCATCAAGGTATACGTAGCATTTAATTCCCTGTAGGCGGCTAGAGCGGAATTCATTAACCGTTAGAAGGTCAGTGGCGCATTCTTGAACCCGAACGTCGTTCGGTTGTACTCGAAATGCCTCTGCGAAGTAAAAAATGCTGTTTTTGCTTTATTTTCTTGCGCATCCGGGATTTATTGAAATCCTGAGGCAAGATATAAGATCGAATAGTATCGTGCTCTTCCCAACTGGTCCAGAATTTCGGTAATGGTGGGCAGTGGGTATGAGTCACCGAATGTGACTTCGTATATCTTCAGAAAATCCACCGCAATACGCATTTTCCTTACTCTGGCTGCGTCGGGTTTTTTAGTCACGAGCAACAGCGGTGCATTCACTTGCTTCTGCTAGGCTGGATTATTCCTTCTGCTAGCATTTAGTCCTCCAGCCTCTCCACCTCTCTTCGGTAAATACCTGGCAGTCTGTAAAGGTGCACCTTAATCGGCTGCACCCCTGCCTTGAGGGGTGCTCCACCATGTGTGTGCACAACAGCTTATCTCCGGTCAGGTGAAATACGTCCTCGTTTTCCCTCGTAATTCCTTCCAACCCATTACGCTCTTCCTCGTGGAGGCTCGCTGTGTCGAGCTCCTGCGCTAGTTGCGCGGGGCGATCGGCCCCCCTCTTGGCCGCGTGACCCACTGCTGCTATCTCCAGCGGCTTGTGTGTTACAGTGGGGCGTTGCACCTCGACTACCTGCTAGGTAGTATTTATGAGGCTTATAGCACAACTACTACCGCGTGGCAGCGTGATACAGGCGGCCATTATCACCCCGTCTTCAAGCTCTACCTTCGAGAGAAGGCTGATAAATTTACTCGTGGTCGCCACATAGGTGTTTATCTCACTGTGTGGCGGCAGAGATATCTTCGTAGAGCCTTCTAGCAGGGGTATGCCGTTTCCGTACAGTTAAACCCTTTCGCTACTACGGGAGACTATAGTTGCTCTGCATAAAATGCCACTGACGTACTACAGGCGAATACAACGAGCACCGTGCACATGTTTAGCGCGGCGGCCCGTCCAGCGGGAGTGCCGCGGCGGAGAACCCGCCGGTAGCGAAACGGTTAAGTAAAAAAGCCTGCGTTCTATCGGCGTTCTATCTAACATTTTTCAGAACACAATATGCTACCATGCATTAACGAGGAATACAGCATGACCACCGAAATAACAACGGATCCGTTGACAGCAGCACTCCACTTTGGGCCCCTGCTATCATTGCCGCCCGATTCCCACCCGAGTGCAAGTTAGTCAGCACTACCAGATCCAGCCGGCTTCCTTCGTGACGGCCATGGCATGCTTGATAAAAACGTGGAAAAAACAATATAATCACTAGTGGCGAAACGATCGACAGTTGCGCCCCTTCACACTACAACGCGCAAAACAATATAATTAAATATAATTTGTACACGAGAAGGCCTAACGCAATGCGATAAATAATTCTCTTCGCATCCGCAGACGGAGAACTTATTACACCAGTCGGCAAGCCACTTACTGACGTGGGAATAATATATTCTGCCTCAATCAAGGTAAAATGCGTTAAGATTCTGATCGGTCTACGAGTGGAATTTTTTTTTATTTTTTCGTCGAAAATCAAGATTCCGATCCGTCTACGAGTGGAAAATATATTTATTTTTCCGTCAAAGACCGAGATTCCGATCGGTCTACGGGTGGAAGAAAAATTTAATTCTTTCGTCGAAAACCAAGATTCTGGTCGGTTTACGAGTGAAATTTTTTTTTTTTTTTTCGTCGTAAACCAAGATTCTGATCGGTCTACGAGTGGAAAATTTTTTTATTATTCCTTCAAAGACCGAGATTCCCATCGGTCTGCGAGTGGAAAAAAAATTTAATTTTTTCGTCAAAAACCAAGATTCTGATCGGTCTACGAGTGGAATTTTTTTTTAATTTTTTCGTCGAAAACCAAGATTCTGATCGGTCTACGAGTGGAAAATTTTTTTTTTATTCCTTCAAAGACCGAGATTCCCATCGGTCTACGAGTGGAAAACAAATTTAATTTTTTCGTCAAAAACCAAGATTCTGATCGGTCAACAAGTGGAAAAAAAAATTATTTTACCGTCAACGGCCGAGATTCCGATCGGTCTACGAGTGGAAGAAGAATTAAATTTTTTCGTCGAAAACCAAGATTCTGATCGGTCTACGAGTGGAAGTTTTTTTTATTTTTTCGTCGAAAACCAGGATTCTGATCGGTCTACGGATGGAATTTTTTTTTTCGTCCAAAACCGAGATTCTGATCGGCCTACGAGTGAAAAAAAAACTTTATTTTTCCGTCAAAAACCGAGATTTCGATCGGTTTACGAGTGGAAAAAAAATTTAATTTTTTCGTCGAAAACCAAGATTCTGATCGGTCTACGAGTGGAATTTTTATTTTATTTTTTCGTCGAAAATAGATATTCCAATCCGTCTACGAGTGGAAAAGATTTTTATTTTCCGTCAACGACCAAGATTCCGATCGATCTACGAGTGGAAGTACAATTAAATTTTTTCGTCGAAAACCAAGATTCTGATCGGTCTACGAGTGGAAATTTTTTTTTATTTTTTCGTCAAAAACCGAGATTCTGATCGCTCTACGAGTGGAAAAAAAATTTTATTTTTCCGTCAAAGACCGAGATTCCGATCGGTTTACGAGTGGAAGAAAAACTTAATTTTTTCGTCGAAAACCCAGATTCTGATCCATTCACGAGTGGAAAAGATTTTTATTTTTCCGCCGAAGACCGAGATTCTGATCGATTTACGAGTGGAAGAGAAATTAAATTTTTTCGTCGAAATCCAAGATTCTGATCGGTCTACGAGTGGAAGTTTTTTTTATTTTTTCGTCGAAAACCAGGATTCTGATCGGTCTACGAGTGGAAAAAAATTTTTATTTTTCCGTCAAAAACCGAGATTTCGATCGGTTTACGAGTGGAAGAAAAATTTAATTTTTTCGTCGAAAACCAAGATTCCGATCGGTCTACGAGTGGAATTTTTATTTTATTTTTTCGTCGAAAATAGATATTCCAATCCGTCTACGAGTGGAAAAGATTTTTATTTTCCGTCAAAGACCAAGATTCCGATCGGTCTACGAGTGGAAGTACAATTAAATTTTTTCGTCGAAAACCAAGATTCTGATCGGTCTACGAGTGGAATTTTTTTTTTTTTTTTCGTCCAAAACCGAGATTCTGATCGCTCTACGAGTGGAAAAAAAATTTTATTTTTCCGTCAAAGACCGAGATTCCGATCGGTTTACGAGTGGAAGAAAAACTTTATTTTTTCGTCGAAAACCCAGATTCTGATCCATCCACGAGTGGAAAATATTTTTATTTTTCCGCCGAAGACCGAGATTCTGATCGATTTACGAGTGGAAGAGAAATTAAATTTTTTCGTCGAAAACCAAGATTCTGATCGGTCTACGAGTGGAAGTTTTTTTTATTTTTTCGTCGAAAACCAGGATTCTGATCGGTCTACGAGTGGAAAAAAAATTTTAATTTTCCGTCAAAAACCGAGATTTCGATCGGTTTACGAGTGGAAGAAAAATTTAATTTTTTCGTCGAAAACCAAGATTCTGATCGGTCTACGAGTGGAATTTTTATTTTATTTTTTCGTCGAAAATAGATATTCCAATCCGTCTACGAGTGGAAAAGATTTTTATTTTCCGTCAAAGACCAAGATTCCGATCGGTCTACGAGTGGAAGTACAATTAAATTTTTTCGTCGAAAACCAAGATTCTGATCGGTCTACGAGTGGAATTTTTTTTTTTTTTTCGTCCAAAACCGAGGAACTGATCGCTCTACGGGTGGAAAAAAAATTTTATTTTTCCGTCAAAGACCGAGATTCCGATCGGTTTACGAGTGGAAGAAAAACTTAATTTTTTCGTCGAAAACCCAGATTCTGATCCATCCACGA
The DNA here is from genome assembly GCA_963942595.1 of Cylloceria caligata. Lineage (NCBI taxonomy): Eukaryota > Metazoa > Arthropoda > Insecta > Hymenoptera > Ichneumonidae > Cylloceria > Cylloceria caligata. Next base: position 55,069,490 of record OZ012707.1, on the reverse strand, counting down.
GTGGAAAATATTTTTATTTTCCGCCGAAGACCGAGATTCTGATCGATTTACGAGTGGAAGAGAAATTTAATTTTTTCGTCGAAAACCAAGATTCTGATCGGTTTACAAGTGGAAGAAAATTTTTATTTTTTCGTCGAAAACCGAGATTCCGATCCATTCACGAGTGGAAAATATTTTTATTGTTTCGTCGAAAACTGAGATTCCGATCGATCTACGAATGGAAAAAAATTAATTTTTTCGTCGAAAACTAATATTCCGATCGGTTTGCGAGTGGAAAAAAAATTTAATTTTTTCGTCGAAAATCAAGATTCCAATCCGTCTACGAGTGGAAAAGATTTTTGATTTTCCGTCAAAGACCGAGATTCGGATCGGTCTACGAGTGGAAGTACAATTAAATTTTTTCGTCGAAAACCAAAATTCTAATCGGTCTACGAATGGAATTAAAAAAAAATTTTTTTGTCCAAAACCGAAATTCTGATCGCTCTACAAGTGGAAAAAAATTATTTTTCCGTCAAAGACCGAGATTCCGATCGGTTTACGAGTGGAAGAAAAATTTAATTTTTTCGTCGAAAACCCAGATTCTGATCCATCCACGAGTGAAAAATAATTTTATTTTTCCGTCGAAGACCGAGATTCCGATCGGTTTACGAGTGGAAGAGAAATTTAATTTTTTCGTCGAAAACCAAGATTCTGATCGGCTTACGAGTGGAAGAAAATTTTTATTTTTTCGTCGAAAACCGAGATTCCGATCCATCCAAGAGTGGAAAATATTTTAATTTTTTCGTCGAACACCAAGATTCTGATAAGTCTACGAGTCGAAGAAAAATTAAATTTTTTCGTCGAAAACCAAGATTCTGATCGGTTTACGAGGGGAAGAAAATGTTTATTTTTTTGTCGAAAACCAAGAATCTGATCGGTCTACGAGTGAAATTTTTTTTTTTTTTTTTCGTCGAAAATCAAAATTCCGATCCGTCTACGAGTGGAAAATATTTTTATTTTTCCGTCAAAGATCGAGATTCCGATCGGTCCACGAGTGGAAGTACAATTAAATTTTTTCGTCGAAAACCAAGATTCGCATCGGTCTACGAGTGAAAAAAAATTTTATTTTTCCGTCAAAACCCGAGATTCCGATCGGTCTACAAGTGGAAGAAAATTCCAATTTTTTCGTCGAAAACCAAAACTCTGATCGGTCTACGAGTGGAAAAAGAATTTAATTTTTCGTCGAAAACAGAGATTCCGATCGGTTTACGAGTGGAAAAAAAATTTAATTTTCCGTCAACAACCGAGAATCCGATCGGTCTACGAGTGGAAGAAAAATCAAATTTTTTCGTCGAAAACCAAGGTTCTGATTTGTCTACGGGTGGAAATTTTTTTTTATTTTCTCGTCGAAAACCAAGGTTCTGATTTGTCTACGGGTGGAAATTTTTTTTTATTTTTTCGTCGAAAACCAAGATTTTGATCGGTCTACGAATGAAATATTTTTTTTTCGTCCAAAACCGAAATTCTGATCGGTCTACGAGTGGAAAATGAATTTTATTTTTCCGTGAAAAACCGAGATTTCGATCGGCTTACGAGTGGAAGAAAAATTCCATTTTTTCGTCGAAAACCAAGATTCTGATCGGTCTACGAGTGGAATTTTTATTTTATTTTTTCGTCGAAAATAGATATTCCAATCCGTCTACGAGTGGAAAAGATTTTTATTTTCCGTCAAAGACCAAGATTCCGATCGGTCTACGAGTGGAAGTACAATTAAATTTTTTCGTCGAAAACCAAGATTCTGATCGGTCTACGAGTGGAAATTTTTTTTTATTTTTTCGTCCAAAACCGAGATTCTGATCGCTCTACGAATGGAAAAAAAAATTATTTTTCCGTCAAAGACCGAGATTCCGATCGGTTTACGAGTGGAAGAAAAACTTAATTTTTTCGTCGAAAACCCAGATTCTGATCCATCCACGAGTGGAAAATATTTTAATTTTTCCGCCGAAGACCGAGATTCTGATCGATTTACGAGTGGAAGAGAAATTAAATTTTTTCGTCGAAAACCAAGATTCTGATCGGTCTACGAGTGGAAGTTTTTTTTATTTTTTCGTCGAAAACCAGGATTCTGATCGGTCTACGGATTGAATTTTTTTTTTCGTCCAAAACCGAGATTCTGATCGGTCTACGAGTGGAAAGAAAATTTTATTTTTCCGTCAAAAACCGAGATTTCGATCGGTTTACGAGTGGAAGAAAAATTTAATTTTTTCGTCGAAAACCAAGATTCTGATCGGTCTACGAGTGGAATTTTTATTTTATTTTTTCGTCGAAAATAGATATTCCAATCCGTCTACGAGTGGAAAAGATTTTTATTTTCCGTCAAAGACCAAGATTCCGATCGGTCTACGAGTGGAAGTACAATTAAATTTTTTCGTCGAAAACCAAGATTCTGATCGGTCTACGGGTGGAATTTTTTTTCATTTTTTCGTCCAAAACCGAGATTCTGATCGGTTTACGAGTGGAAGAAAAACTTAATTTTTTCGTCGAAAACCCAGATTCTGATCCATCCACGAGTGAAAAATATTTTTATTTTCCGCCGAAGACCGAGATTCTGATCGATTTACGAGTGGAAGAGAAATTTAATTTTTTCGTCGAAAACCAAGATTCTGATCGGTTTACAAGTGGAAGAAAATTTTTATTTTTTCGTCGAAAACCGAGATTCCGATCCATCCACGAGTGGAAAATATTTTTATTGTTTCGTCGAAAACCGAGATTCCGATCGATCTACGAGTGGAAAAAAATTAATTTTTTCGTCGAAAATCAATATTCCGATCGGTTTGCGAGTGGAAAAAAAATTTAATTTTTTCGTCAAAAATCAAGATTCCAATCCGTCTACGAGTGGAAAAGATTTTTGATTTTCCGTCAAAGACCAAGATTCCGATCGGTCTACGAGTGGAAGTACAATTAAATTTTTTCGTCGAAAACCAAGATTCTGATCGGTCTACGAATGGAATTTTTAAAAAATTTTTTTGTCCAAAACCGAGATTCTGATCGCTCTACGAGTGGAAAAAAAAATTATTTTTCCGTCAAAGACCGAGATTCCGATCGGCTTACGAGTAGAAGAAAAATTAAATTTTTTCGTCGAAAACCAAGATTTTGATCGGTTTACGAGGGGAAGAAATTGTTAATTTTTTTGTCGAAAACGAAAATTCTGATCGGTTTACGAGTGAAAGAAAATTTTTATTTTTTCGTCGAAAACCGAGATTCCGATCCATCCAAGAGTGGAAAATATTTTAATTTTTTCGTCGAACACCAAGATTCTGATAAGTCTACGACTCGAAGAAAAATTAAATTTTTTCGTCGAAAACCAAGATTCTGATCGGTTTACGAGGAGAAGAAAATTTTTATTTTTTTGTCGAAAACCAAGAATATGATCGGTCTACGAGTGACATTTTTTTTTTATTTTTTCGTCGAAAATCAAGATTCCGATCCGTCTACGAGTGGAAAATATTTTTATTTTTCCGTCAAAGATCGAGATTCCGATCGGTCCACGAGTGGAAGTACAATTAAATTTTTTCGTCGAAAACCAAGATTCGCATCGGTCTACGAGTGAAAAAAAATTTTATTTTTCCGTCAAAACCCGAGATTCCGATCGGTCTACGAGTGGAAGAAAATTTCAATTTTTTCGTCGAAAACCAAAACTCTGATCGGTTTACGAGTGGAAAAAGAATTTAATTTTTCGTCGAAAACAGAGATTCCGATCGGTTTACAAGTGGAAAAAAAATTTAATTTTCCGTCAACAACCGAGAATCCGATCGGTCTACGAGTGGAAGAAAAATCAAATTTTTTCGTCGAAAACCAAGGTTCTGATTTGTCTACGGGTGGAAATTTTTTTTTATTTTTTCGTCGAAAACCAAGGTTATGAATTTGTCCACAAGTGGAAATTTTTTTTTATTTTTTCGTCGAAAACCAAGATTTTGATTGGTCTACGAATGAAATTTTTTTTTTCGTCCAAAACCGAAATTCTGATTGGTCTACGAGTGGAAAATGAATTTTATTTTTCCGTGAAAAACCGAGATTTCGATCGGCTTACGAGTGGAAGAAAAATTCAATTTTTTCGTCGAAAACCAAGATTCTGATCGCTCTACGAGTGGAATTTTTATTTTATTTTTTCGTCGAAAATCAAGATTCCAATCCGTCTACGAGTGGAAAAGATTTTTGATTTTCCGTCAAAGACCAAGATTCCGATCGGTCTACGAGTGGAAGTACAATTAAATTTTTTCGTCGAAAACCAAGATTCTGATCGGTCTACGAGTGGAATTTTTTTTTTATTTTTCCGTCCAAAACCGAGATTCTGATCGCTCTACGAGTGGAAAAATATTTTTATTTTTCCGCCGAAGACCGAGAGTCTGATCGGCTTACGAGTGGAAGAAAAATTCCATTTTTTCGTCGAAAACCAAGATTCTGATCGGTCTACGAGTGGAATTTTTATTTTATTTTTTCGTCGAAAATAGATATTCCAATCCGCCTACGAGTGGAAAAGATTTTTATTTTCCGTCAAAGACCAAGATTCCGATCGGTCTACGAGTGGAAGTACAATTAAATTTTTTCGTCGAAAACCAAGATTCTGATCGGTCTACGAGTGGAAATTTTTTTTTATTTTTTCGTCCAAAACCGAGATTCTGATCGCTCTACGAGTGGAAAAAAAATTTTATTTTTCCGTCAAAGACCGAGATTCCGATCGGTTTACGAGTGGAAGAAAAACTTAATTTTTTCGTCGAAAACCTAGATTCTGATCCATCCACGAGTGGAAAATATTTTTATTTTTCCGCCGAAGACCGAGATTCTGATCGATTTACGAGTGGAAGAGAAATTAAATTTTTTCGTCGAAAACCAAGATTCTGATCGGTCTACGAGTGGAAGTTTTTTTAAATTTTTTCGTCGAAAATCAAGATTCCGTTCCGTCTACGAGTGGAAAATATTTTTATTTTTCCGTCAAAGATCGAGATTCCGATCGGTCCACGAGTGGAAGTACAATTAAATTTTTTCTTCGAAAACCAAGATTCGCATCGGTCTACGAATGGAAAAAAATTTCAATTTTTTCGTCGAAAACCAAAACTCTGATCGGTCTACGAGTGGAAAAAGAATTTAATTTTTCGTCGAAAACAGAGATTCCGATCGGTTTACGAGTGGAAGAAAAACTTAATTTTTTCGTCGAAAACCCAGATTCTGATCCATCCACGAGTGGAAAATATTTTTATTTTTCCGCCGAAGACCGAGATTCTGATCGATTTACGAGTGGAAGAGAAATTAAATTTTTTCGTCGAAAACCAAGATTCTGATCGGTCTACGAGTGGAAGTTTTTTTTATTTTTTCGTCGAAAACCAGGATTCTGATCGGTCTACGGATTGAATTTTTTTTTTCGTCCAAAACCGAGATTCTGATCGGTCTACGAGTGGAAAAAAAATTTTATTTTTCCGTCAAAAACCGAGATTTCGATCGGTTTACGAGTGGAAGAAAAATTTAATTTTTTCGTCGAAAACGAAGATTCTGATCGGTCTACGAGTGGAATTTTTATTTTATTTTTTCGTCGAAAATAGATATTCCAATCCGTCTACGAGTGGAAAAGATTTTTATTTTCCGTCAAAGACCAAGATTCCGATCGGTCTACGAGTGGAAGTACAATTAAATTTTTTCGTCGAAAACCAAGATTCTGATCGGTCTACGGGTGGAATTTTTTTTCATTTTTTCGTCCAAAACCGAGATTCTGATCGGTTTACGAGTGGAAGAAAAACTTAATTTTTTCGTCGAAAACCCAGATTCTGATCCATCCACGAGTGAAAAATATTTTTATTTTCCGTCGAAGACCGAGATTCTGATCGATTTACGAGTGGAAGAGAAATTTAATTTTTTCGTCGAAAACCAAGATTCTGATCGGTTTACAAGTGGAAGAAAATTTTTATTTTTTCGTCGAAAACCGAGATTCCGTTCCATCCACGAGTGGAAAATATTTTTATTGTTTCGTCGAAAACCGAGATTCCGATCGATCTACGAGTGGAAAAAAATTAATTTTTTCGTCGAAAATCAATATTCCGATCGGTTTGCGAGTGGAAAAAAAATTTAATTTTTTCGTCAAAAATCAAGATTCCAATCCGTCTACGAGTGGAAAAGATTTTTGATTTTCCGTCAAAGACCAAGATTCCGATCGGTCTACGAGTGGAAGTACAATTAAATTTTTTCGTCGAAAACCAAGATTCTGATCGGTTTACGAGGGGAAGAAATTGTTAATTTTTTTGTCGAAAACCAAAATTCTGATCGGTTTACGAGTGAAAGAAAATTTTTATTTTTTCGTCGAAAACCGAGATTCCGATCCATCCAAGAGTGGAAAATATTTTAATTTTTTCGTCGAACACCAAGATTCTGATAAGTCTACGACTCGAAGAAAAATTAAATTTTTTCGTCGAAAACCAAGATTCTGATCGGTTTACGAGGGGAAGAAAATTTTTATTTTTTTGTCGAAAACCAAGAATCTGATCGGTCTACGAGTGACATTTTTTTTTTATTTTTTCGTCGAAAATCAAGATTCCGATCCGTCTACGAGTGGAAAATATTTTTATTTTTCCGTCAAAGATCGAGATTCCGATCGGTCCACGATGGAAGTACAATTACATTTTTTCGTCGAAAACCAAGATTCGCATCGGTCTACGAGTGAAAAAAATTTTTATTTTTCCGTCAAAACCCGAGATTCCGATCGGTCTACGAGTGGAAGAAAATTTCAATTTTTTCGTCGAAAACCAAAACTCTGATCGGTTTACGAGTGGAAAAAGAATTTAATTTTTCGTCGAAAACAGAGATTCCGATCGGTTTACGAGTGGAAAAAAAATTTCATTTTCCGTCAACAACCGAGAATCCGATCGGTCTACGAGTGGAAGAAAAATCAAATTTTTTCGTCGAAAACCAAGGTTCTGATTTGTCTACGGGTGGAAAATGAATTTTATTTTTCCGCGAAAAACCGAGATTTCGATCGGCTTACGAGTGGAAGAAAAATTCAATTTTTTCGTCGAAAACCAAGATTCCAATCCGTCTACGAGTAGAAAAGATTTTTGATTTTCCGTCAAAGACCAAGATTCCGATCGGTCTACGAGTGGAAGTACAATTAAATTTTTTCGTCGAAAACCAAGATTCTGATCGGTCTACGGGTGGAATTTTTTTTCATTTTTTCGTCCAAAACCGAGATTCTGATCGGTTTACGAGTGGAAGAAAAACTTAATTTTTTCGTCGAAAACCCAGATTCTGATCCATCCACGAGTGAAAAATATTTTTATTTTCCGCCGAAGACCGAAATTCTGATCGATTTACGAGTGGAAGAGAAATTTAATTTTTTCGTCGAAAACCAAGATTCTGATCGGTTTACAAGTGGAAGAAAATTTTTATTTTTTCGTCGAAAACCGAGATTCCGATCCATCCACGAGTGGAAAATATTTTTATTGTTTCGTCGAAAACCGAGATTCCGATCGATCTACGAGTGGAAAAGATTTTTGATTTTCCGTCAAAGACCAAGATTCCGATCGGTCTACGAGTGGAAGTACAATTAAATTTTTTCGTCGAAAACCAAGATTCTAATAGGTCTACGAGTGGAATTTTTTAAAAATTTCGGGGGAAGAAAATTTTAATTTTTTTGTCGAAAACCAAGAATCTGTTCGGTTTACGAGTGACATTTTTTTTAAATTTTTTCGTCGAAAATCAAGATTCCGATCCGTCTACGAGTGGAAAATATTTTTATTTTTCCGTCAAAGATCGAGATTCCGATCGGTCCACGAGTGGAAGTACAATTAAATTTTTTCGTCGAAAACCAAGATTCGCATCGGTCTACGAGTGGAAAAAAATTTCAATTTTTTCGTCGAAAACCAATACTCTGATCGGTCTACGAGTGGAAAAAGAATTTAATTTTTCGTCGAAAACAGAGATTCCGATCGGTTTACGAGTGGAAAAAAAATTTAATTTTCCGTCAACAACCGAGAATCCGATCGGTCTACGAGTGGAAGAAAAATCAAATTTTTTCGTCGAAAACCAAGGTTCTGATTTGTCTACGGGTGGAAATTTTTTTTTATTTTCTCGTCGAAAACCAAGGTTCTGATTTGTCTACGGGTGGAAATTTTTTTTTATTTTTTCGTCGAAAACCAAGATTTTGATCGGTCTACGAATGAAATATTTTTTTTTCGTCCAAAACCGAAATTCTGATCGGTCTACGAGTGGAAAATGAATTTTATTTTTCCGTGAAAAACCGAGATTTCGATCGGCTTACGAGTGGAAGAAAAATTCCATTTTTTCGTCGAAAACCAAGATTCTGATCGGTCTACGAGTGGAATTTTTATTTTATTTTTTCGTCGAAAATAGATATTCCAATCCGTCTACGAGTGGAAAAGATTTTTATTTTCCGTCAAAGACCAAGATTCCGATCGGTCTACGAGTGGAAGTACAATTAAATTTTTTCGTCGAAAACCAAGATTCTGATCGGTCTACGAGTGGAAATTTTTTTTTATTTTTTCGTCCAAAACCGAGATTCTGATCGCTCTACGAATGGAAAAAAAAATTATTTTTCCGTCAAAGACCGAGATTCCGATCGGTTTACGAGTGGAAGAAAAACTTAATTTTTTCGTCGAAAACCCAGATTTTGATCGGTTTACGAGGGGAAGAAATTGTTAATTTTTTTGTCGAAAACGAAAATTCTGATCGGTTTACGAGTGAAAGAAAATTTTTATTTTTTCGTCGAAAACCGAGATTCCGATCCATCCAAGAGTGGAAAATATTTTAATTTTTTCGTCGAACACCAAGATTCTGATAAGTCTACGACTCGAAGAAAAATTAAATTTTTTCGTCGAAAACCAAGATTCTGATCGGTTTACGAGGAGAAGAAAATTTTTATTTTTTTGTCGAAAACCAAGAATATGATCGGTCTACGAGTGACATTTTTTTTTTATTTTTTCGTCGAAAATCAAGATTCCGATCCGTCTACGAGTGGAAAATATTTTTATTTTTCTGTCAAAGATCGAGATTCCGATCGGTCCACGAGTGGAAGTACAATTAAATTTTTTCGTCGCAAACCAAGATTCGCATCGGTCTACGAGTGAAAAAAAATTTTATTTTTCCGTCAAAACCCGAGATTCCGATCGGTCTACGAGTGGAAGAAAATTTCAATTTTTTCGTCGAAAACCAAAACTCTGATCGGTTTACGAGTGGAAAAAGAATTTAATTTTTCGTCGAAAACAGAGATTCCGATCGGTTTACAAGTGGAAAAAAAATTTAATTTTCCGTCAACAACCGAGAATCCGATCGGTCTACGAGTGGAAGAAAAATCAAATTTTTTCGTCGAAAACCAAGGTTCTGATTTGTCTACGGGTGGAAATTTTTTTTTATTTTTTCGTCGAAAACCAAGGTTATGAATTTGTCCACAAGTGGAAATTTTTTTTTATTTTTTCGTCGAAAACCAAGATTTTGATTGGTCTACGAATGAAATTTTTTTTTTCGTCCAAAACCGAAATTCTGATTGGTCTACGAGTGGAAAATGAATTTTATTTTTCCGTGAAAAACCGAGATTTCGATCGGCTTACGAGTGGAAGAAAAATTCAATTTTTTCGTCGAAAACCAAGATTCTGATCGCTCTACGAGTGGAATTTTTATTTTATTTTTTCGTCGAAAATCAAGATTCCAATCCGTCTACGAGTGGAAAAGATTTTTGATTTTCCTTTAAAGACCAAGATTCCGATCGGTCTACGAGTGGAAGTACAATTACATTTTTTCGTCGAAAACCAAGATTCTGATCGGTCTACGAGTGGAATTTTTTTTTTATTTTTCCGTCCAAAACCGAGATTCTGATCGCTCTACGAGTGGAAAAATATTTTTATTTTTGCGCCGAAGACCGAGAGTCTGATCGGCTTACGAGTGGAAGAAAAATTCCATTTTTTCGTCGAAAACCAAGATTCTGATCGGTCTACGAGTGGAATTTTTATTTTATTTTTTCGTCGAAAATAGATATTCCAATCCGCCTACGAGTGGAAAAGATTTTTATTTTCCGTCAAAGACCAAGATTCCGATCGGTCTACGAGTGGAAGTACAATTAAATTTTTTCGTCGAAAACCAAGATTCTGATCGGTCTACGAGTGGAAATTTTTTTTTATTTTTTTGTCCAAAACCGAGATTCTGATCGCTCTACGAGTGGAAAAAAAATTTTATTTTTCCGTCAAAGACCGAGATTCCGATCGGTTTACGAGTGGAAGAAAAACTTAATTTTTTCGTCGAAAACCCAGATTCTGATCCATCCACGAGTGGAAAATATTTTTATTTTTCCGCCGAAGACCGAGATTCTGATCGATTTACGAGTGGAAGAGAAATTAAATTTTTTCGTCGAAAACCAAGATTCTGATCGGTCTACGAGTGGAAGTTTTTTTTAATTTTTTCGTCGAAAATCAAGATTCCGTTCCGTCTACGAGTGGAAAATATTTTTATTTTTCCGTCAAAGATCGAGATTCCGATCGGTCCACGAGTGGAAGTACAATTAAATTTTTTCTTCGAAAACCAAGATTCGCATCGGTCTACGAGTGGAAAAAAATTTCAATTTTTTCGTCGAAAACCAAAACTCTGATCGGTCTACGAGTGGAAAAAGAATTTAATTTTTCGTCGAAAACAGAGATTCCGATCGGTTTACGAGTGGAAAAAAAATTTAATTTTCCGTCAACAACCGAGAATCCGATCGGTCTACGAGTGGAAGAAAAATCAAATTTTTTCGTCGAAAACCAAGGTTCTGATTTGTCTACGGGTGGAAATTTTTTTTTATTTTTTCGTCGAAAACCAAGGTTCTGATTTGTCTACGGGTGGAAATTTTTTTTTATTTTTTCGTCGAAAACCAAGATTTTGATCGGTCTACGAATGAAATATTTTTTTTTCGTCCAAAACCGAAATTCTGATCGGTCTACGAGTGGAATTTTTATTTTATTTTTTCGTCGAAAATAGATATTCCAATCCGTCTACGAGTGGAAAAGATTTTTATTTTCCGTCAAAGACCAAGATTCCGATCGGTCTACGAGTGGAAGTACAATTAAATTTTTTCGTCGAAAACCAAGATTCTGATCGGTCTACGAGTGGAATTTTTTTTTTATTTTTTCGTCCAAAACCGAGATTCTGATCGCTCTACGAATGGAAAAAAAAATTATTTTTCCGTCAAAGACCGAGATTCCGATCGGTTTACGAGTGGAAGAAAAACTTAATTTTTTCGTCGAAAACCCAGATTCTGATCCATCCACGAGTGGAAAATATTTTTATTTTTCCGCCGAAGACCGAGATTCTGATCGATTTACGAGTGGAAGAGAAATTAAATTTTTTCGTCGAAAACCAAGATTCTGATCGGTCTACGAGTGGAAGTTTTTTTTATTTTTTCGTCGAAAACCAGGATTCTGATCGGTCTACGGATTGAATTTTTTTTTTCGTCCAAAACCGAGATTCTGATCGGTCTACGAGTGGAAAAAAAATTTTATTTTTCCGTCAAAAACCGAGATTTCGATCGGTTTACGAGTGGAAGAAAAATTTAATTTTTTCGTCGAAAACGAAGATTCTGATCGGTCTACGAGTGGAATTTTTATTTTATTTTTTCGTCGAAAATAGATATTCCAATCCGTCTACGAGTGGAAAAGATTTTTATTTTCCGTCAAAGACCAAGATTCCGATCGGTCTACGAGTGGAAGTACAATTAAATTTTTTCGTCGAAAACCAAGATTCTGATCGGTCTACGGGTGGAATTTTTTTTCATTTTTTCGTCCAAAACCGAGATTCTGATCGGTTTACGAGTGGAAGAAAAACTTAATTTTTTCGTCGAAAACCCAGATTCTGATCCATCCACGAGTGAAAAATATTTTTATTTTCCGTCGAAGACCGAGATTCTGATCGATTTACGAGTGGAAGAGAAATTTAATTTTTTTGTCGAAAACCAAGATTCTGATCGGTTTACAAGTGGAAGAAAATTTTTATTTTTTCGTCGAAAACCGAGATTCCGTTCCATCCACGAGTGGAAAATATTTTTATTGTTTCGTCGAAAACCGAGATTCCGATCGATCTACGAGTGGAAAAAAATTAATTTTTTCGTCGAAAATCAATATTCCGATCGGTTTGCGAGTGGAAAAAAAATTTAATTTTTTCGTCAAAAATCAAGATTCCAATCCGTCTACGAGTGGAAAAGATTTTTGATTTTCCGTCAAAGACCAAGATTCCGATCGGTCTACGAGTGGAAGTACAATTAAATTTTTTCGTCGAAAACCAAGATTCTGATCGGTCTACGAATGGAATTTAAAAAAAATTTTTTTGTGCAAAACCGAGATTCTGATCGCTCTACGAGTGGAAAAAAAAATTATTTTTCCGTCAAAGACCGAGATTCCGATCGGCTTACGAGTAGAAAAAAAATTAAATTTTTTCGTCGAAAACCAAGATTCTGATCGGTTTACGAGGGGAAGAAATTGTTAATTTTTTTGTCGAAAACCAAAATTCTGATCGGTTTACGAGTGAAAGAAAATTTTTATTTTTTCGTCGAAAACCGAGATTCCGATCCATCCAAGAGTGGAAAATATTTTAATTTTTTCGTCGAACACCAAGATTCTGATAAGTCTACGACTCGAAGAAAAATTAAATTTTTTCGTCGAAAACCAAAATTCTGATCGGTTTACGAGGGGAAGAAAATTTTTATTTTTTTGTCGAAAACCAAGAATCTGATCGGTCTACGAGTGACATTTTTTTTTTATTTTTTCGTCGAAAATCAAGATTCCGATCCGTCTACGAGTGGAAAATATTTTTATTTTTCCGTCAAAGATCGAGATTCCGATCGGTCCACGATGGAAGTACAATTACATTTTTTCGTCGAAAACCAAGATTCGCATCGGTCTACGAGTGAAAAAAATTTTTATTTTTCCGTCAAAACCCGAGATTCCGATCGGTCTACGAGTGGAAGAAAATTTCAATTTTTTCGTCGAAAACCAAAACTCTGATCGGTTTACGAGTGGAAAAAGAATTTAATTTTTCGTCGAAAACAGAGATTCCGATCGGTTTACGAGTGGAAAAAAAATTTCATTTTCCGTCAACAACCGAGAATCCGATCGGTCTACGAGTGGAAGAAAAATCAAATTTTTTCGTCGAAAACCAAGGTTCTGATTTGTCTACGGGTGGAAAATGAATTTTATTTTTCCGCGAAAAACCGAGATTTCGATCGGCTTACGAGTGGAAGAAAAATTCAATTTTTTCGTCGAAAACCAAGATTCCAATCCGTCTACGAGTGGAAAAGATTTTTGATTTTCCGTCAAAGACCAAGATTCCGATCGGTCTACGAGTGGAAGTACAATTAAATTTTTTCGTCGAAAACCAAGATTCTGATCGGTCTACGGGTGGAATTTTTTTTCATTTTTTCGTCCAAAACCGAGATTCTGATCGGTTTACGAGTGGAAGAAAAACTTAATTTTTTCGTCGAAAACCCAGATTCTGATCCATCCACGAGTGAAAAATATTTTTATTTTCCGCCGAAGACCGAAATTCTGATCGATTTACGAGTGGAAGAGAAATTTAATTTTTTCGTCGAAAACCAAGATTCTGATCGGTTTACAAGTGGAAGAAAATTTTTATTTTTTCGTCGAAAACCGAGATTCCGATCCATCCACGAGTGGAAAATATTTTTATTGTTTCGTCGAAAACCGAGATTCCGATCGATCTACGAGTGGAAAAGATTTTTGATTTTCCGTCAAAGACCGAGATTCCGATCGGTCTACGAGTGGAAGTACAATTAAATTTTTTCGTCGAAAACCAAGATTCTAATAGGTCTACGAGTGGAATTTTTTAAAAATTTCGGGGGAAGAAAATTTTAATTTTTTTGTCGAAAACCAAGAATCTGTTCGGTTTACGAGTGACATTTTTTTTAAATTTTTTCGTCGAAAATCAAGATTCCGATCCGTCTACGAGTGGAAAATATTTTTATTTTTCCGTCAAAGATCGAGATTCCGATCGGTCCACGAGTGGAAGTACAATTAAATTTTTTCGTCGAAAACCAAGATTCGCATCGGTCTACGAGTGGAAAAAAATTTCAATTTTTTCGTCGAAAACCAATACTCTGATCGGTCTACGAGTGGAAAAAGAATTTAATTTTTCGTCGAAAACAGAGATTCCGATCGGTTTACGAGTGGAAAAAAAATTTAATTTTCCGTCAACAACCGAGAATCCGATCGGTCTACGAGTGGAAGAAAAATCAAATTTTTTCGTCGAAAACCAAGGTTCTGATTTGTCTACGGGTGGAAATTTTTTTTTATTTTCTCGTCGAAAACCAAGGTTCTGATTTGTCTACGGGTGGAAATTTTTTTTTATTTTTTCGTCGAAAACCAAGATTTTGATCGGTCTACGAATGAAATATTTTTTTTTCGTCCAAAACCGAAATTCTGATCGGTCTACGAGTGGAAAATGAATTTTATTTTTCCGTGAAAAACCGAGATTTCGATCGGCTTACGAGTGGAAGAAAAATTCCATTTTTTCGTCGAAAACCAAGATTCTGATCGGTCTACGAGTGGAATTTTTATTTTATTTTTTCGTCGAAAATAGATATTCCAATCCGTCTACGAGTGGAAAAGATTTTTATTTTCCGTCAAAGACCAAGATTCCGATCGGTCTACGAGTGGAAGTACAATTAAATTTTTTCGTCGAAAACCAAGATTCTGATCGGTCTACGAGTGGACATTTTTTTTTATTTTTTCGTCCAAAACCGAGATTCTGATCGCTCTACGAATGGAAAAAAAAAATATTTTTCCGTCAAAGACCGAGATTCCGATCGGTTTACGAGTGGAAGAAAAACTTAATTTTTTCGTCGAAAACCCAGATTTTGATCGGTTTACGAGGGGAAGAAATTGTTAATTTTTTTGTCGAAAACGAAAATTCTGATCGGTTTACGAGTGAAAGAAAATTTTTATTTTTTCGTCGAAAACCGAGATTCCGATCCATCCAAGAGTGGAAAATATTTTAATTTTTTCGTCGAACACCAAGATTCTGATAAGTCTACGACTCGAAGAAAAATTAAATTTTTTCGTCGAAAACCAAGATTCTGATCGGTTTACGAGGAGAAGAAAATTTTTATTTTTTTGTCGAAAACCAAGAATATGATCGGTCTACGAGTGACATTTTTTTTTTATTTTTTCGTCGAAAATCAAGATTCCGATCCGTCTACGAGTGGAAAATATTTTTATTTTTCCGTCAAAGATCGAGATTCCGACCGGTCCACGAGTGGAAGTACAATTAAATTTTTTCGTCGAAAACCAAGATTCGCATCGGTCTACGAGTGAAAAAAAATTTTATTTTTCCGTCAAAACCCGAGATTCCGATCGGTCTACGAGTGGAAGAAAATTTCAATTTTTTCGTCGAAAACCAAAACTCTGATCGGTTTACGAGTGGAAAAAGAATTTAATTTTTCGTCGAAAACAGAGATTCCGATCGGTTTACAAGTGGAAAAAAAATTTAATTTTCCGTCAACAACCGAGAATCCGATCGGTCTACGAGTGGAAGAAAAATCAAATTTTTTCGTCGAAAACCAAGGTTCTGATTTGTCTACGGGTGGAAATTTTTTTTTATTTTTTCGTCGAAAACCAAGGTTATGAATTTGTCCACAAGTGGAAATTTTTTTTTATTTTTTCGTCGAAAACCAAGATTTTGATTGGTCTACGAATGAAATTTTTTTTTTCGTCCAAAACCGAAATTCTGATTGGTCTACGAGTGGAAAATGAATTTTATTTTTCCGTGAAAAACCGAGATTTCGATCGGCTTACGAGTGGAAGAAAAATTCAATTTTTTCGTCGAAAACCAAGATTCTGATCGCTCTACGAGTGGAATTTTTATTTTATTTTTTCGTCGAAAATCAAGATTCCAATCCGTCTACGAGTGGAAAAGATTTTTGATTTTCCGTCAAAGACCAAGATTCCGATCGGTCTACGAGTGGAAGTACAATTAAATTTTTTCGTCGAAAACCAAGATTCTGATCGGTCTACGAGTGGAATTTTTTTTTTATTTTTCCGTCCAAAACCGAGATTCTGATCGCTCTACGAGTGGAAAAATATTTTTATTTTTGCGCCGAAGACCGAGAGTCTGATCGGCTTACGAGTGGAAGAAAAATTCCATTTTTTCGTCGAAAACCAAGATTCTGATCGGTCTACGAGCGGAAATTTTTTTTTATTTTTTTGTCCAAAACCGAGATTCTGATCGCTCTACGAGTGGAAAAAAAATTTTATTTTTCCGTCAAAGACCGAGATTCCGATCGGTTTACGAGTGGAAGAAAAACTTAATTTTTTCGTCGAAAACCCAGATTCTGATCCATCCACGAGTGGAAAATATTTTTATTTTTCCGCCGAAGACCGAGATTCTGATCGATTTACGAGTGGAAGAGAAATTAAATTTTTTCGTCGAAAACCAAGATTCTGATCGGTCTACGAGTGGAAGTTTTTTTTAATTTTTTCGTCGAAAATCAAGATTCCGTTCCGTCTACGAGTGGAAAATATTTTTATTTTTCCGTCAAAGATCGAGATTCCGATCGGTCCACGAGTGGAAGTACAATTAAATTTTTTCTTCGAAAACCAAGATTCGCATCGGTCTACGAGTGGAAAAAAATTTCAATTTTTTCGTCGAAAACCAAAACTCTGATCGGTCTACGAGTGGAAAAAGAATTTAATTTTTCGTCGAAAACAGAGATTCCGATCGGTTTACGAGTGGAAAAAAAATTTAATTTTCCGTCAACAACCGAGAATCCGATCGGTCTACGAGTGGAAGAAAAATCAAATTTTTTCGTCGAAAACCAAGGTTCTGATTTGTCTACGGGTGGAAATTTTTTTTATTTTTTCGTCGAAAACCAAGGTTCTGATTTGTCTACGGGTGGAAATTTTTTTTTATTTTTTCGTCGAAAATAGATATTCCAATCCGTCTACGAGTGGAAAAGATTTTTATTTTCCGTCAAAGACCAAGATTCCGATCGGTCTACGAGTGGAAGTACAATTAAATTTTTTCGTCGAAAACCAAGATTTTGATCGGTCTACGAATGAAATATTTTTTTTTCGTCCAAAACCGAAATTCTGATCGGTCTACGAGTGGAAAATGAATTTTATTTTTCCGTGAAAAACCGAGATTTCGATCGGCTTACGAGTGGAAGAAAAATTCCATTTTTTCGTCGAAAACCAAGATTCTGATCGGTCTACGAGTGGAATTTTTATTTTATTTTTTCGTCGAAAATAGATATTCCAATCCGTCTACGAGTGGAAAAGATTTTTATTTTCCGTCAAAGACCAAGATTCCGATCGGTCTACGAGTGGAAGTACAATTAAATTTTTTCGTCGAAAACCAAGATTCTGATCGGTCTACGAGTGGAATTTTTTTTTTATTTTTTCGTCCAAAACCGAGATTCTGATCGCTCTACGAATGGAAAAAAAAAATTATTTTTCCGTCAAAGACCGAGATTCCGATCGGTTTACGAGTGGAAGAAAAACTTAATTTTTTCGTCGAAAACCCAGATTCTGATCCATCCACGAGTGGAAAATATTTTTATTTTTCCACCGAAGACCGAGATTCTGATCGATTTACGAGTGGAAGAGAAATTAAATTTTTTCGTCGAAAACCAAGATTCTGATCGGTCTACGAGTGGAAGTTTTTTTTATTTTTTCGTCGAAAACCAGGATTCTGATCGGTCTACGGATTGAATTTTTTTTTTCGTCCAAAACCGAGATTCTGATCGGTCTACGAGTGGAAAAAAAATTTTATTTTTCCGTCAAAAACCGAGATTTCGATCGGTTTACGAGTGGAAGAAAAATTTAATTTTTTCGTCGAAAACGAAGATTCTGATCGGTCTACGAGTGGAATTTTTATTTTATTTTTTCGTCGAAAATAGATATTCCAATCCGTCTACGAGTGGAAAAGATTTTTATTTTCCGTCAAAGACCAAGATTCCGATCGGTCTACGAGTGGAAGTACAATTAAATTTTTTCGTCGAAAACCAAGATTCTGATCGGTCTACGGGTGGAATTTTTTTTCATTTTTTCGTCCAAAACCGAGATTCTGATCGGTTTACGAGTGGAAGAAAAACTTAATTTTTTCGTCGAAAACCCAGATTCTGATCCATCCACGAGTGAAAAATATTTTTATTTTCCGTCGAAGACCGAGATTCTGATCGATTTACGAGTGGAAGAGAAATTTAATTTTTTCGTCGAAAATCAATATTCCGATCGGTTTGCGAGTGGAAAAAAAATTTAATTTTTTCGT
Organism: Cylloceria caligata; assembly: GCA_963942595.1. Classification (NCBI taxonomy): domain Eukaryota; kingdom Metazoa; phylum Arthropoda; class Insecta; order Hymenoptera; family Ichneumonidae; genus Cylloceria; species Cylloceria caligata. The sequence goes on along the minus strand of OZ012707.1, from coordinate 55,051,208 downwards.
CAAAAATCAAGATTCCAATCCGTCTACGAGTGGAAAAGATTTTTGATTTTCCGTCAAAGACCAAGATTCCGATCGGTCTACGAGTGGAAGTACAATTAAATTTTTTCGTCGAAAACCAAGATTCTGATCGGTCTACGAATGGAATTAAAAAAAAATTTTTTTGTCCAAAACCGAGATTCTGATCGCTCTACGAGTGGAAAAAAAAATTATTTTTCCGTCAAAGACCGAGATTCCGATCGGCTTACGAGTAGAAAAAAAATTAAATTTTTTCGTCGAAAACCAAGATTCTGATCGGTTTACGAGGGGAAGAAATTGTTAATTTTTTTGTCGAAAACCAAAATTCTGATCGGTTTACGAGTGAAAGAAAATTTTTATTTTTTCGTCGAAAACCGAGATTCCGATCCATCCAAGAGTGGAAAATATTTTAATTTTTTCGTCGAACACCAAGATTCTGATAAGTCTACGACTCGAAGAAAAATTAAATTTTTTCGTCGAAAACCAAGATTCTGATCGGTTTACGAGGGGAAGAAAATTTTTATTTTTTTGTCGAAAACCAAGAATCTGATCGGTCTACGAGTGACATTTTTTTTTTATTTTTTCGTCGAAAATCAAGATTCCGATCCGTCTACGAGTGGAAAATATTTTTATTTTTCCGTCAAAGATCGAGATTCCGATCGGTCCACGATGGAAGTACAATTACATTTTTTCGTCGAAAACCAAGATTCGCATCGGTCTACGAGTGAAAAAAATTTTTATTTTTCCGTCAAAACCCGAGATTCCGATCGGTCTACGAGTGGAAGAAAATTTCAATTTTTTCGTCGAAAACCAAAACTCTGATCGGTTTACGAGTGGAAAAAGAATTTAATTTTTCGTCGAAAACAGAGATTCCGATCGGTTTACGAGTGGAAAAAAAATTTCATTTTCCGTCAACAACCGAGAATCCGATCGGTCTACGAGTGGAAGAAAAATCAAATTTTTTCGTCGAAAACCAAGGTTCTGATTTGTCTACGGGTGGAAAATGAATTTTATTTTTCCGTGAAAAACCGAGATTTCGATCGGCTTACGAGTGGAAGAAAAATTCAATTTTTTCGTCGAAAACCAAGATTCCAATCCGTCTACGAGTGGAAAAGATTTTTGATTTTCCGTCAAAGACCAAGATTCCGATCGGTCTACGAGTGGAAGTACAATTAAATTTTTTCGTCGAAAACCAAGATTCTGATCGGTCTACGGGTGGAATTTTTTTTCATTTTTTCGTCGAAAACCCAGATTCTGATCCATCCACGAGTGAAAAATATTTTTATTTTCCGCCGAAGACCGAAATTCTGATCGATTTACGAGTGGAAGAGAAATTTAATTTTTTCGTCGAAAACCAAGATTCTGATCGGTTTACAAGTGGAAGAAAATTTTTATTTTTTCGTCGAAAACCGAGATTCCGATCCATCCACGAGTGGAAAATATTTTTATTGTTTCGTCGAAAACCGAGATTCCGATCGATCTACGAGTGGAAAAGATTTTTGATTTTCCGTCAAAGACCGAGATTCCGATCGGTCTACGAGTGGAAGTACAATTAAATTTTTTCGTCGAAAACCAAGATTCTAATAGGTCTACGAGTGGAATTTTTTAAAAATTTCGGGGGAAGAAAATTTTAATTTTTTTGTCGAAAACCAAGAATCTGTTCGGTTTACGAGTGACATTTTTTTAAAATTTTTTCGTCGAAAATCAAGATTCCGATCCGTCTACGAGTGGAAAATATTTTTATTTTTCCGTCAAAGATCGAGATTCCGATCGGTCCACGAGTGGAAGTACAATTAAATTTTTTCGTCGAAAACCAAGATTCGCATCGGTCTACGAGTGGAAAAAAATTTCAATTTTTTCGTCGAAAACCAATACTCTGATCGGTCTACGAGTGGAAAAAGAATTTAATTTTTCGTCGAAAACAGAGATTCCGATCGGTTTACGAGTGGAAAAAAAATTTAATTTTCCGACAACAACCGAGAATCCGATCGGTCTACGAGTGAAAGAAAAATCAAATTTTTTCGTCGAAAACCAAGGTTCTGATTTGTCTACGGGTGGAAATTTTTTTTTATTTTTTCGTCGAAAACCAAGGTTCTGATTTGTCTACGGGTGGAATTTTTTTTTTATTTTTTCGTCGAAAACCAAGATTTTGATCGGTCTACGAATGAAATATTTTTTTTTCGTCCAAAACCGAAATTCTGATCGGTCTACGAGTGGAAAATGAATTTTATTTTTCCGTGAAAAACCGAGATTTCGATCGGCTTACGAGTGGAAGAAAAATTCCATTTTTTCGTCGAAAACCAAGATTCTGATCGGTCTACGAGTGGAATTTTTATTTTATTTTTTCGTCGAAAATAGATATTCCAATCCGCCTACGAGTGGAAAAGATTTTTATTTTCCGTCAAAGACCAAGATTCCGATCGGTCTACGAGTGGAAGTACAATTAAATTTTTTCGTCGAAAACGAAGATTCTGATCGGTCTACGAGTGGAAATTTTTTTTTATTTTTTCGTCCAAAACCGAGATTTTGATCGCTCTACGAGTGGAAAAAAAATTTTATTTTTCCGTCAAAGACCGAGATTCCGATCGGTTTACGAGTGGAAGAAAAACTTAATTTTTTCGTCGAAAACCCAGATTCTGATCCATCCACGAGTGAAAAATATTTTTATTTTTCCGCCGAAGACCGAGATTCTGATCGATTTACGAGTGGAAGAGAAATTAAATTTTTTCGTCGAAAACCAAGATTCTGATCGGTCTACGAGTGGAAGTTTTTTTTAATTTTTTCGTCGAAAATCAAGATTCCGTTCCGTCTACGAGTGGAAAATATTTTTATTTTTCCGTCAAAGATCGAGATTCCGATCGGTCCACGAGTGGAAGTACAATTAAATTTTTTCTTCGAAAACCAAGATTCGCATCGGTCTACGAGTGGAAAAAAATTTCCATTTTTTCGTCGAAAACCAAAACTCTGATCGGTCTACGAGTGGAAAAAGAATTTAATTTTTCGTCGAAAACAGAGATTCCGATCGGTTTACGAGTGGAAAAAAAATTTAATTTTCCGTCAACAACCGAGAATCCGATCGGTCTACGAGTGGAAGAAAAATCAAATTTTTTCGTCGAAAACCAAGGTTCTGATTTGTCTACGGGTGGAAATTTTTTTTTATTTTTTCGTCGAAAACCAAGGTTCTGATTTGTCTACGGGTGGAAATTTTTTTTTATTTTTTCGTCGAAAACCAAGATTTTGATCGGTCTACGAATGAAATATTTTTTTTTCGTCCAAAACCGAAATTCTGATCGGTCTACGAGTGGAAAATGAATTTTATTTTTCCGTGAAAAACCGAGATTTCGATCGGCTTACGAGTGGAAGAAAAATTCCATTTTTTCGTCGAAAACCAAGATTCTGATCGGTCTACGAGTGGACTTTTTATTTTATATTTTCGTCGAAAATAGATATTCCAATCCGTCTACGAGTGGAAAAGATTTTTATTTTCCGTCAAAGACCAAGATTCCGATCGGTCTACGAGTGGAAGTACAATTAAATTTTTTCGTCGAAAACCAAGATTCTGATCGGTCTACGAGTGGAAATTTTTTTTTATTTTTTCGTCCAAAACCGAGATTCTGATCGCTCTACAAGTGGAAAAAAAAATTATTTTTCCGTCAAAGACCGAGATTCCGATCGGTTTACGAATGGAAGAAAAACTTGATTTTTTCGTCGAAAACCCAGATTCTGATCCATCCACGAATGGAAAATATTTTTATTTTTCCGCCGAAGACCGAGATTCTGATCGATTTACGAGTGGAAGAGAAATTAAATTTTTTCGTCGAAAACCAAGATTCTGATCGGTTTACGAGTGAAAAAAATTTTTTATTTTTTCGTCGAAAACCGAGATTCCGATCCATCCAAGAGTGGAAAATATTTTTATTTTTTCGTCGAACACCAAAATTCCGATAAGTCTACGACTCGAAGAAAAATTAAATTTTTCCGTCGAAAACCAAGATTCTGATCGGTTTACGAGGGGAAGAAAATTTTTATTTTTTTGTCGAAAACCAAGAATCTGATCGGTTTACGAGTGACATTTTTTTTTTTTTTTTTCGTCGAAAACCAAGATTCTGATCGGTCTACGAGTGGAAGTTTTTTTTATTTTTTCGTCGAAAACCAGGATTCTGATCGGTCTACGGATTGAATTTTTTTTTTCGTCCAAAACCGAGATTCTGATCGGTCTACGAGTGGAAAAAAAATTTTATTTTTCCGTCAAAAACCGAGATTTCGATCGGTTTACGAGTGGAAGAAAAATTTAATTTTTTCGTCGAAAACGAAGATTCTGATCGGTCTACGAGTGGAATTTTTATTTTATTTTTTCGTCGAAAATAGATATTCCAATCCGTCTACGAGTGGAAAAGATTTTTATTTTCCGTCAAAGACCAAGATTCCGATCGGTCTACGAGTGGAAGTACAATTAAATTTTTTCGTCGAAAACCAAGATTCTGATCGGTCTACGGGTGGAATTTTTTTTCATTTTTTCGTCCAAAACCGAGATTCTGATCGGTTTACGAGTGGAAGAAAAACTTAATTTTTTCGTCGAAAACCCAGATTCTGATCCATCCACGAGTGAAAAATATTTTTATTTTCCGTCGAAGACCGAGATTCTGATCGATTTACGAGTGGAAGAGAAATTTAATTTTTTCGTCGAAAACCAAGATTCTGATCGGTTTACAAGTGGAAGAAAATTTTTATTTTTTCGTCGAAAACCGAGATTCCGTTCCATCCACGAGTGGAAAATATTTTTATTGTTTCGTCGAAAACCGAGATTCCGATCGATCTACGAGTGGAAAAAAAATAATTATTTCGTCGAAAATCAATATTCCGATCGGTTTGCGAGTGGAAAAAAAATTTAATTTTTTCGTCAAAAATCAAGATTCCAATCCGTCTACGAGTGGAAAAGATTTTTGATTTTCCGTCAAAGACCAAGATTCCGATCGGTCTACGAGTGGAAGTACAATTAAATTTTTTCGTCGAAAACCAAGATTCTGATCGGTCTACGAATGGAATTTTTAAAAAATTTTTTTGTCCAAAACCGAGATTCTGATCGCTCTACGAGTGGAAAAAAAAATTATTTTTCCGTCAAAGACCGAGATTCCGATCGGCTTACGAGTAGAAAAAAAATTAAATTTTTTCGTCGAAAACCAAGATTCTGATCGGTTTACGAGGGGAAGAAATTGTTAATTTTTTTGTCGAAAACCAAAATTCTGATCGGTTTACGAGTGAAAGAAAATTTTTATTTTTTCGTCGAAAACCGAGATTCCGATCCATCCAAGAGTGGAAAATATTTTAATTTTTTCGTCGAACACCAAGATTCTGATAAGTCTACGACTCGAAGAAAAATTAAATTTTTTCGTCGAAAACCAAGATTCTGATCGGTTTACGAGGGGAAGAAAATTTTTATTTTTTTGTCGAAAACCAAGAATCTGATCGGTCTACGAGTGACATTTTTTTTTTATTTTTTCGTCGAAAATCAAGATTCCGATCCGTCTACGAGTGGAAAATATTTTTATTTTTCCGTCAAAGATCGAGATTCCGATCGGTCCACGATGGAAGTACAATTACATTTTTTCGTCGAAAACCAAGATTCGCATCGGTCTACGAGTGAAAAAAATTTTTATTTTTCCGTCAAAACCCGAGATTCCAATCGGTCTACGAGTGGAAGAAAATTTCAATTTTTTCGTCGAAAACCAAAACTCTGATCGGTTTACGAGTGGAAAAAGAATTTAATTTTTCGTCGAAAACAGAGATTCCGATCGGTTTACGAGTGGAAAAAAAATTTCATTTTCCGTCAACAACCGAGAATCCGATCGGTCTACGAGTGGAAGAAAAATCAAATTTTTTCGTCGAAAACCAAGGTTCTGATTTGTCTACGGGTGGAAAATGAATTTTATTTTTCCGTGAAAAACCGAGATTTCGATCGGCTTACGAGTGGAAGAAAAATTCAATTTTTTCGTCGAAAACCAAGATTCCAATCCGTCTACGAGTGGAAAAGATTTTTGATTTTCCGTCAAAGACCAAGATTCCGATCGGTCTATGAGTGGAAGTACAATTAAATTTTTTCGTCGAAAACCAAGATTCTGATCGGTCTACGAGTGGAATTTTTTTTTTATTTTTCCGTCCAAAACCGAGATTCTGATCGCTCTACGAGCGGAAAAATATTTTTATTTTTCCGCCGAAGACCGAGAGTCTGATCGGTTTACGAGTGGAAGAGAAATTTAATTTTTTCTTTGAAAACCAAGATTCTAATCGGTTTACAAGTGCAAGAAAAATTGTACGTTTTCGTCGAAAACCGAGATTCCGATCCATCCACGAGTGGAAAATATATTTATTTTTTCGTCGAAGACCGAGATTCCGATCGGTTTACGAGTGGAAGAAAAATTAAATTTTTTCGTCGTAAACCAAGATTCTGATCGGTCTACGAGTGGAATTTTTTTTTTTTTTTTCGTCCAAAACCGAGATTATGATCGGTCTACGAATGGAAAAGAAAATCATTTTTCGTCAATGACGGAGATTCCGATCGGTTTACGAGTGGAAGAAAAATTAAATTTTTTCGTCGAAAACCAAGATTCTGAACGGTATACGAGTGGAATTTTTTTTTTTCTCGTCAAATACCGAGATTTCGATCGGTCTACGAGTGGAAATTTTTTTTTATTTTTTCGTCGAAAACCGAGATTCCGAGCCATCCACGAGTGGAAAATATTTTTATTTTTTCGTCGAAGACCGAGATTCCGATCGGTTTACGAGTGGAAAAAAAATTAAGATTTTTCGTCGAAAACCGAGATTCTGATCGGTCTACGAGTGAAAAAAAAAAGTATTTTTCCGTCAAAGACCGAGATTCCGATCGCTCTACGAGTGGAAGAAAAATTTAATTTTTTCGTCGAAACCCAAGATTCTGATCGGTTTACAAGTGGAAAAGATTTTTGATTTTCCGTTAAAGACCGAGATTCCGATCGGTCTACGAGTGGAAGTACAATTTAATTTTTTCGTCGAAAACAAAGATTCTAATAGGTCTACGAGTGGAATTTTTTAAAAATTTTGGGGGAAGAAAATTTTAATTTTTTTGTCGAAAACCAAGAATCTGTTCGGTTTACGAGTGACATTTTTTTAAAATTTTTTCGTCGAAAATCCAGATTCCGATCCGTCTACGAGTGGAAAATATTTTTATTTTTCCGTCAAAGATCGAGATTCCGATCGGTCCACGAGTGGAAGTACAATTAAATTTTTTCGTCGAAAACCAAAATTCGCATCGGTCTACGAGTGGAAAAAAATTTCAATTTTTTCGTCGAAAACAGAGATTCCGATCGGTTTACGAGTGGAAAAAAAATTTAATTTTCCGTCAACAACCGAGAATCCGATCGGTCTACGAGTGAAAGAAACATCAAATTTTTTCGTCGAAAACCAAGGTTCTGATTTGTCTACGGGTGGAAATTTTTTTTTATTTTTTCGTCGAAAACCAAGGTTCTGATTTGTCTACGGGTGGAATTTTTTTTTATTTTTTCGTCGAAAACCAAGATTTTGATCGGTCTACGAATGAAATATTTTTTTTTCGTCCAAAACCGAAATTCTGATCGGTCTACGAGTGAAAAATGAATTTTATTTTTCCGTGAAAAACCGAGATTTCGATCGGCTTACGAGTGGAAGAAAAATTTCATTTTTTCGTCGAAAACCAAGATTCTGATCGGTCTACGAGTGGAATGTTTATTTTATTTTTTCGTCGAAAATAGATATTCCAATCCGCCTACGAGTGGAAAAGATTTTTATTTTCCGTCAAAGACCAAGATTCCGATCGGTCTACGAGTGGAAGAACAATTAAATTTTTTCGTCGAAAACCAAGATTTGATCGGTCTACGAGTGGAAATTTTTTTTTATTTTTTCGTCCAAAACCGAGATTCTGATCGCTCTACGAGTGGAAAAAAAATTTTATTTTTCCGTCAAAGACCGAGATTCCGATCGGTTTACGAGTGGAAGAAAAACTTAATTTTTTCGTCGAAAACCCAGATTCTGATCCATCCACGAGTGGAAAATATTTTTATTTTTCCGCCGAAGACCGAGATTCTGATCGATTTACGAGTGGAAGAGAAATTAAATTTTTTCGTCGAAAACCAAGATTCTGATCGGTCTACGAGTGGAAGTTTTTTTTAATTTTTTCGTCGAAAATCAAGACTCCGTTCCGTCTACGAGTGGAAAATATTTTTATTTTTCCGTCAAAGATCGAGATTCCGATCGGTCCACGAGTGGAAGTACAATTAAATTTTTTCTTCGAAAACCAAGATTCGCATCGGTCTACGAGTGGAAAAAAATTTCAATTTTTTCGTCGAAAACCAAAACTCTGATCGGTCTACGAGTGGAAAAAGAATTTAATTTTTCGTCGAAAACAGAGATTCCGATCGGTTTACGAGTGGAAAAAAAATTTAATTTTCCGTCAACAACCGAGAATCCGATCGGTCTACGAGTGGAAGAAAAATCAAATTTTTTCGTCGAAAACCAAGGTTCTGATTTGTCTACGGGTGGAAATTTTTTTTTATTTTTTCGTCGAAAACCAAGATTTTGATCGGTCTACGAATGAAATATTTTTTTTTCGTCCAAAACCGAAATTCTGATCGGTCTACGAGTGGAAAATGAATTTTATTTTTCCGTGAAAAACCGAGATTTCGATCGGCTTACGAGTGGAAGAAAAATTCCATTTTTTCGTCGAAAACCAAGATTCTGATCGGTCTACGAGTGGAATTTTTATTTTATTTTTTCGTCGAAAATAGATATTCCAATCCGTCCACGAGTGGAAAATATTTTTATTGTTTCGTCGAAAACCGAGATTCCGATCGATCTACGAGTGGAAAAGATTTTTGATTTTCCGTCAAAGACCGAGATTCCGATCGGTCTACGAGTGGAAGTACAATTAAATTTTTTCGTCGAAAACCAAGATTCTAATAGGTCTACGAGTGGAATTTTTTAAAAATTTTGGGGGAAGAAAATTTTAATTTTTTTGTCGAAAACCAAGAATCTGTTCGGTTTACGAGTGACATTTTTTTAAAATTTTTTCGTCGAAAATCAAGATTCCGATCCGTCTACGAGTGGAAAATATTTTTATTTTTCCGTCAAAGATCGAGATTCCGATCGGTCCACGAGTGGAAGTACAATTAAATTTTTTCTTCGAAAACCAAGATTCGCATCGGTCTACGAGTGGAAAAAAATTTCAATTTTTTCGTCGAAAACCAAAACTCTGATCGGTCTACGAGTGGAAAAAGAATTTAATTTTTCGTCGAAAACAGAGATTCCGATCGGTTTACGAGTGGAAAAAAAATTTAATTTTCCGTCAACAACCGAGAATCCGATCGGTCTACGAGTGGAAGAAAAATCAAATTTTTTCGTCGAAAACCAAGGTTCTGATTTGTCTACGGGTGGAAATTTTTTTTTATTTTTTCGTCGAAAACCAAGATTTTGATCGGTCTACGAATGAAATTTTTTTTTTTCGTCCAAAACCGAAATTCTGATCGGTCTACGAGTGGAAAATGAATTTTATTTTTCCGTGAAAAACCGAGATTTCGATCGGCTTACGAGTGGAAGAAAAATTCCATTTTTTCGTCGAAAACCAAGATTCTGATCGGTCTACGAGTGGAATTTTTATTTTATTTTTTCGTCGAAAATAGATATTCCAATCCGTCTACGAGTGGAAAAGATTTTTATTTTCCGTCAAAGACCAAGATTCCGATCGGTCTACGAGTGGAAGTACAATTAAATTTTTTGGTCGAAAACCAAGATTCTGATCGGTCTACGGGTGGAATTTTTTTTCATTTTTTCGTCCAAAACCGAGATTCTGATCGGTTTACGAGTGGAAGAAAAACTTAATTTTTTCGTCGAAAACCCAGATTCTGATCCATCCACGAGTGAAAAATATTTTTATTTTCCGCCGAAGACCGAGATTCTGATCGATTTACGAGTGGAAGAGAAAATTAATTTTTTCGTCGAAAACCAAGATTCTGATCGGTTTACAAGTGGAAGAAAATTTTTATTTTTTCGTCGAAAACCGAGATTCCGATCCATCCACGAATGGAAAATATTTTTATTGTTTCGTCGAAAACCGAGATTCCGATCGATCTACGAGTGGAAAAAAATTAATTTTTTCGTCGAAAATCAATATTCCGATCGGTTTGCGAGTGGAAAAAAAATTTAATTTTTTCGTCGAAAATCTAGATTGCAATCCGTCTACGAGTGGAAAAGATTTTTGATTTTCCGTCAAAGACCAAGATTCCGATCGGTCTACGAGTGGAAGTACAATTAAATTTTTTCGTCGAAAACCAGGATTCTGATCGGTCTACGGATTGAATTTTTTTTTTCGTCCAAAACCGAGATTCTGATCGGTCTACGAGTGGAAAAAAAATTTTATTTTTCCGTCAAAAACCGAGATTTCGATCGGTCTACAAGTGGAAGTACTATTAAATTTTTTCGTCGAAAACCAAGATTCTAATCGGTCTACGAATGGAATTTTTAAAAATTTTTTTTGTCCAAAACCGAGATTCTGATCGCTCTACGAGTGGAAAAAAAATTATTTTTCCGTCAAAGACCGAGATTCCGATCGGCTTACGAGTAGAAGAAAAATTAAATTTTTTCGTCGAAAACCAAGATTCTGATCGGTTTACGAGTGGAAGAAATTGTTAATTTTTTTGTCGAAAACCAAGAATCTGATCGGTCTACGAGTGAAATTTTTTTTTTATTTTTTCGTCGAAAATCAAGATTCCGATCCGTCTACGAGTGGAAAATATTTTTATTTTACCGTCAACGACCGAGATTCCGATCGGTCTACGAGTGGAAGAAAAATTAAATTTTTTCGTCGAAAACCAAGATTCTGATCGGTCTACGAGTGGAAGTTTTTTTTATTTTTTCGTCGAAAACCAGGATTCTGATCGGTCTACGGATGGAATTTTTTTTTCCGTCAAAGACCAAGATTCCGATCGGTCTACGAGTGGAAGTACAATTAAATTTTTTCGTCGAAAACCAAGATTCTGATCGGCCTACGAGTGGATTTTTTTTTTTATTTTTTCGTCCAAAACCGAGATTCTGATCGCTCTACGAGTAGAAAAAAAAATTTATTTTTCCGTCAAAGACCGAGATTCCGGTCGGTTTACGAGTGGAAGAAAAACTTAATTTTTTCGTCGAAAACCCAGATTCTGATCCATCCACGAATGGAAAATATTTTTATTTTTCCGCCGAAGACCGAGATTTTGATCGATTTACGAGTGGAAGAGAAATTTAATTTTTTCGTCGAAAACCAAGATTCTGATCGGTTTACGAGTGAAAGAAAATTTTTATTTTTTCGTCGAAAACCGAGATTCCGATCCATCCAAGAGTGGAAAATATTTTAATTTTTTCGTCGAACACCAAGATTCTGATAAGTCTACGACTCGAAGAAAAATTAAATTTTTTCGTCGAAAACCAAGATTCTGATCGGTTTACGAGGGGAAGAAAATTTTTATTTTTTTGTCGAAAACCAAGAATCTGATCGGTCTACGAGTAAAATTTTTTTTTTATTTTTTCGTCGAAAATCAAGATTCCGATCCGTCTACGAGTGGAAAATATTTTTATCTTACCGTCAACGACCGAGATTCCGATCGGTCTACGAGTGGAAGAAAAATTTCATTTTTTCGTCGAAAACCAAGATTCTGATCGGTCTACGAGTGGAAGTACAATTAAATTTTTTCGTCGAAAACCGAGATTCTAATCGCTCTACGAGTAGAAAAAAAAATTTATTTTTCCGTCAAAGACCGAGATTCCGATCGGTTTACGAGTGGAAGAAAAACTTAATTTTTTCGTCGAAAACCCAGATTCTGATACATCCACGAGTGGAAAATATTTTTATTTTTACGCCGAAGACCGAGATTCTGATCGATTTACGAGTGGAGGAGAAATTTAATTTTTTCGTCGAAAACCAAGATTCTGATCGGTTTACGAGTGAAAGAAAATTTTTATTTTTTCGTCGAAAACCGAGATTCCGATCCATCCAAGAGTGGAAAATATTTTAATTTTTTCGTCGAACACCAGAATTCTGATAAGTCTACGACTCGAAGAAAAATTAAATTTTTTCGTCGAAAACCAAGATTCTGATCGGTCTACGAGTGGAATTTTTTTTTTTTTTTTTCGTCCAAAACCGAGATTCTGATCGCTCTACGAGTGGAAAAAAATTTTTATTTTTCCGTCAAAGACCGAGATTCCGATCGGTTTACGAGTGGAAGAAAAACTTTATTTTTTCGTCGAAAACCCAGATTCTGATCCATCCACGAGTGGAAAATATTTTTATTTTTCCGCCGAAGACCGAGATTCTGATCGATTTACGAGTGGAAGAGAAATTAAATTTTTTCGTCGAAAACCAAGATTCTGATCGATCTACGAGTGGAAGTTTTTTTTATTTTTTCGTCGAAAACCAGGATTCTGATCGGTCTACGAGTGGAAAAAAAATTTTATTTTTCCGTCAAAAACCGAGATTTCGATCGGTTTACGAGTGGAAGAAAAATTCAATTTTTTCGTCGAAAACCAAGATTCTGATCGGTCTACGAGTGGAATTTTTATTTTATTTTTTCGTCGAAAATAGATATTCCAATCCGTCTACGAGTGGAAAAGATTTTTATTTTCCGTCAAAGACCAAGATTCCGATCGGTCTACGAGTGGAAGTACAATTAAATTTTTTCGTCGAAAACCAAGATTCTGATCGGTCTACGAGTGGAATTTTTTTTTTTTTTTTCGTCCAAAACCGAGGAACTGATCGCTCTACGAGTGGAAAAAAAATTTTATTTTTCCGTCAAAGACCGAGATTCCGATCGGTTTACGAGTGGAAGAAAAACTTAATTTTTTCGTCGAAAACCCAGATTCTGATCCATCCACGAGTGGAAAATATTTTTATTTTCCGCCGAAGACCGAGATTCTGATCGATTTACGAGTGGAAGAGAAATTTAATTTTTTCGTCGAAAACCAAGATTCTGATCGGTCTACGAGTGGAATTTTTTTTTTTTTTTTCGTCCAAAACCGAGATTATGATCGGTCTACGAATGGAAAAGAAAATCATTTTTCGTCAATGACGGAGATTCCGATCGGTTTACGAGTGGAAGAAAAATTAAATTTTTTCGTCGAAAACCAAGATTCTGAATCGTATACGAGTGGAATTTTTTTTTTCTCGTCAAATACCGAGATTTCGTTCGGTCTACGAGTGGAAATTTTTTTTTATTTTTTCGTCGAAAACCGAGATTCCGAGCCATCCACGAGTGGAAAATATTTATATTTTTTCGTCGAAGACCGAGATTCCGATCGGTTTACGAGTGGAAAAAAAATTAAATTTTTTCGTCGAAAACCGAGATTCTGATCGGTCTACGAGTGAAAAAAAAAAGTATTTTTCCGTCAAAGACCGAGATTCCGATCGCTCTACGAGTGGAAGAAAAATTTAATTTTTTCGTCGAAACCCAAGATTCTGATCGGTTTACAAGTGGAAGAAAATTTTTATTTTCCCGTCGAAAACCGAGATTCCGATCCATCCACGAGTGGAAAATATTTTTATTGTTTCGTCGAAAACCGAGATTCCGATCGATCTACGAGTGGAAAAAAATTAATTTTTTCGTCGAAAACCAATATTCCGATCGGTTTGCGAGTGGAAAAAAAATTTAATTTTTTTGTCGAAAATCAAGATTCCAATCCGTCTACGAGTGGAAAAGATTTTTGATTTTCCGTCAAAGACCGAGATTCCGATCGGTCTACGAGTGGAAGTACGATTAAATTTTTTCGTCGAAAACCAAGATTCTAATAGGTCTACGAGTGGAATTTTTTAAAAATTTCGGGGGAAGAAAATTTTAATTTTTTTGTCGAAAACCAAGAATCTGTTCGGTTTACGAGTGACATTTTTTTAAAATTTTTTCGTCGAAAATCAAGATTCCGATCCGTCTACGAGTGGAAAATATTTTTATTTTTCCGTCAAAGATCGAGATTCCGATCGGTCCACGAGTGGAAGTACAATTAAATTTTTTCGTCGAAAACCAAGATTCGCATCGGTCTACGAGTGGAAAAAAATTTCAATTTTTTCGTCGAAAACCAAAACTCTGATCGGCCTACGAGTGGAAAAAGAATTTAATTTTTCGTCGAAAACAGAGATTCCGATCGGTTTACGAGTGGAAAAAAAATTTAATTTTCCGTCAACAACCGAGAATCCGATCGGTCTACGAGTGAAAGAAAAATCAAATTTTTTCGTCGAAAACCAAGGTTCTGATTTGTCTACAGGTGGAAATTTTTTTTTATTTTTTCGTCGAAAACCAAGGTTCTGATTTGTCTACGGGTGGAATTTTTTTTTTATTTTTTCGTGGAAAACCAAGATTTTGATCGGTCTACGAATAAAATATTTTTTTTTCGTCCAAAACCGAAATTCTGATCGGTCTACGAGTGGAAAATGAATTTTATTTTTCCGTGAAAAACCGAGATTTCGATCGGCTTACGAGTGGAAGAAAAATTCCATTTTTTCGTCGAAAACCAAGATTCTGATCGGTCTACGAGTGGAATTTTTATTTTATTTTTTCGTCGAAAATAGATATTCCAATCCGCCTACGAGTGGAAAATATTTTTATTTTTCCGTCAAAGATCGAGATTCCGATCGGTCCACGAGTGGAAGTACAATTAAATTTTTTCGTCGAAAACCAAGATTCTGATCGGTCTACGAGTGGAAATTTTTTTTTTTTTTTTCGTCCAAAACCGAGATTCTGATCGCTCTACGAATGGAAAAAAAAATTATTTTCCCGTCAAAGACCGAGATTCCGATCGGTTTACGAGTGGAAGAAAAACTTAATTTTTTCGTCGAAAACCCAGATTCTGATCCATCCACGAGTGGAAAATATTTTTATTTTTCCGCCGAAGACCGAGATTCTGATCGATTTACGAGTGGAAGAGAAATTAAAATTTTTCGTCGAAAACCAAGATTCTGATCGGTCTACGAGTGGACGTTTTTTTTATTTTTTCGTCGAAAACCAGGATTCTGATCGGTCTACGGATTGAATTTTTTTTTTCGTCCAAAACCGAGATTCTGATCGGTCTACGAGTGGAAAAAAAATTTTATTTTTCCGTCAAAAACCGAGATTTCGATCGGTTTACGAGTGGAAGAAAAATTTAATTTTTTCGTCGAAAACCAAGATTCTGATCGGTCTACGAGTGGAATTTTTATTTTATTTTTTCGTCGAAAATAGATATTCCAATCCGTCTACGAGTGGAAAAGATTTTTATTTTCCGTCAAAGACCAAGATTCCGATCGGTCTACGAGTGGAAGTACAATTAAATTTTTTCGTCGAAAACCAAGATTCTGATCGGTCTACGGGTGGAATTTTTTTTCATTTTTTCGTCCAAAACCGAGATTCTGATCGGTTTACGAGTGGAAGAAAAACTTAATTTTTTCGTCGAAAACCCAGATTCTGATCCATCCACGAGTGAAAAATATTTTTATTTTCCGCCGAAGACCGAGATTCTGATCGATTTACGAGTGGAAGAGAAATTTAATTTTTTCGTCGAAAACCGAGATTCCGATCCATCCACGAGTGGAAAATATTTTTATTGTTTCGTCGAAAACCTAGATTCCGATCGATCTACGAGTGGAAAAAAATTAATTTTTTCGTCGAAAATCAATATTCCGATCGGTTTGCGAGTGGAAAAAAAAATTAATTTTTTCGTCAAAAATCAAGATTCCAATCCGTCTACGAGTGGAAAAGATTTTTGATTTTCCGTCAAAGACCAAGATTCCGATCGGTCTACGAGTGGAAGTACGATTAAATTTTTTCGTCGAAAACCAAGATTCTGATCGGTCTACGAATGGAATTTTTAAAAAATTTTTTTGTCCAAAACCGAGATTCTGATCGCTCTACGAGTGGAAAAAAAAATTATTTTTCCGTCAAAGACCGAGATTCCGATCGGCTTACGAGTAGAAGAAAAATTAAATTTTTTCGTCGAAAACCAAGATTCTTATCGGTTTACGAGGGGAAGAAATTGTTAATTTTTTTGTCGAAAACCAAAATTCTGATCGGTTTACGAGTGAAAGAAAATTTTTATTTTTTCGTCGAAAACCCAGATTCCGATCCATCCAAGAGTGGAAAATATTTTAATTTTTTCGTCGAACACCAAGATTCTGATAAGTCTACGACTCGAAGAAAAATTAAATTTTTTCGTCGAAAACCAAGATTCTGATCGGTTTACGAGGGGAAGAAAATTTTTATTTTTTTGTCGAAAACCAAGAATCTGATCGGTCTACGAGTGACATTTTTTTTTAATTTTTTCGTCGAAAATCAAGATTCCGATCCGTCTACGAGTGGAAAATATTTTTATTTTTCCGTCAAAGATCGAGATTCCGATCGGTCTACGAGTGGAAGAAAATTTCAATTTTTTCGTCGAAAACCAAAACTCTGATCGGTTTACGAGTGGAAAAAGAATTTAATTTTTCGTCGAAAACAGAGATTCCGATCGGTTTACGAGTGGAAAAAAAATTTAATTTTCCGTCAACAACCGAGAATCCGATCGGTCTACGAGTGGAAGAAAAATCAAATTTTTTCGTCGAAAACCAAGGTTCTGATTTGTCTACGGGTGGAAATTTTTTTTTATTTTTTCGTCGAAAACCAAGGTTATGAATTTGTCTACAAGTGGAAATTTTTTTTAATTTTTTCGTCGAAAACCAAGATTTTGATCGGTCTACGAATGAAATTTTTTTTTTCGTCCAAAACCGAAATTCTGATTGGTCTACGAGTGGAAAATGAATTTTATTTTTCCGTGAAAAACCGAGATTTCGATCGGCTTACGAGTGGAAGAAAAATTCAATTTTTTCGTCGAAAACCAAGATTCTGATCGCTCTACGAGTGGAATTTTTATTTTATTTTTTCGTCGAAAATCAAGATTCCAATCCGTCTACGAGTGGAAAAGATTTTTGATTTTCCGTCAAAGACCAAGATTCCGATCGATCTACGAGTGGAAGTACAATTAAATTTTTTCGTCGAAAACCAAGATTCTGATCGGTCTACGAGTGGAATTTTTTTTTTATTTTTCCGTCCAAAACCGAGATTCTGATCGCTCTACGAGTGGAAAAATATTTTTATTTTTCCGCCGAAGACCGAGAGTCTGATCGGTTTACGAGTGGAAGAGAAATTTAATTTTTTCTTTGAAAACCAAGATTCTAATCGGTTTACAAGTGGAAGAAAAATTGTACGTTTTCGTCGAAAACCGAGATTCCGATCCATCCACGTGTGGAAAATATATTTATTTTTTCGTCGAAGACCGAGATTCCGATCGGTTTACGAGTGGAAGAAAAATTATATTTTTTCGTCGTAAACCAAGATTCTGATCGGTCTACGAGTGGAATTTTTTTTTTTTTTTTCGTCCAAAACCGAGATTATGATCGGTCTACGAATGGAAAAGAAAATCATTTTTCGTCAATGACGGAGATTCCGATCGGTTTACGAGTGGAAGAAAAATTAAATTTTTTCGTCGAAAACCAAGATTCTGAACGGTATACGAGTGGAATTTTTTTTTTTCTCGTCAAATACCGAGATTTCGATCGGTCTACGAGTGGAAATTTTTTTTTATTTTTTCGTCGAAAACCGAGATTCCGAGCCATCCACGAGTGAAAATATTTTTGATTTTTCGTCGAAGACCGAGATTCCGATCGGTTTACGAGTGGAAAAAAAATTAAATTTTTTCGTCGAAAACCGAGATTCTGATCGGTCTACGAGTGAAAAAAAAAGTATTTTTCCGTCAAAGACCGAGATTCCGATCGCTCTACGAGTGGAAGAAAAATTTAATTTTTTCGTCGAAACCCAAGATTCTGATCGGTTTACAAGTGGAAGAAAATTTTTATTTTCCCGTCGAAAACCGAGATTCCGATCCATCCACGAGTGGAAAATATTTTTATTGTTTCGTCGAAAACCGAGATTCCGATCGATCTACGAGTGGAAAAAATTTAATTTTTTCGTCGAAAACCAATATTCCAATCGGTTTGCGAGTGGAAAAAAAATTTAATTTTTTTGTCGAAAATCAAGATTCCAATCCGTCTACGAGTGGAAAAGATTTTTGATTTTCCGTCAAAGACCGAGATTCCGATCGGTCTACGAGTGGAAGTACAATTAAATTTTTTCGTCGAAAACCAAGATTCTAATAGGTCTACGAGTGGAATTTTTTAAAAATTTTGGGGGAAGAAAATTTTAATTTTTTTGTCGAAAACCAAGAATCTGTTCGGTTTACGAGTGACATTTTTTTAAAATTTTTTCGTCGAAAATCAAGATTCCGATCCGTCTACGAGTGGAAAATATTTTTATTTTTCCGTGAAAAACCGAGATTTCGATCGGCTTACGAATGGAAGAAAAATCCTATTTTTTCGTCGAAAACCAAGATTCTGATCGGTCTACGAGTGGAATTTTTATTTTATTTTTTCGTCGAAAATATATATTCCAATCCGTCTACTAGTGGAAAAGATTTTTATTTTCCGTCAAAGACCAAGATTCCGATCGGTCTACGAGTGGAAGTACAATTAAATTTTTTCGTCGAAAACCAAGATTCTGATCGGTCTACGAGTGGAAATTTTTTTTTATTTTTTCGTCCAAAACCGAGATTCTGATCGCTCTACGAATGGAAAAAAAAATTTATTTTTCCGTCAAAGACCGAGATTCCGATCGGTTTACGAGTGGAAGAAAAACTTAATTTTTTCGTCGAAAACCCAGATTCTGACCCATCCACGAGTGGAAAATATTTTTATTTTTCCGCCGAAGACCGAGATTCTGATCGATTTACGAGTGGAAGAGAAATTAAATTTTTTCGTCGAAAACCAAGATTCTGATCGGTCTACGAGTGGAAGTTTTTTTTATTTTTTCGTCGAAAACCAGGATTCTGATCGGTCTACGGATTGAATTTTTTTTTTCGTCCAAAATTGAGATTCTGATCGGTCTACGAGTGGAAAAAAAATTTTATTTTTCCGTCAAAAACCGAGATTTCGATCGGTTTACGAGTGGAAGAAAAATTTAATTTTTTCGTCGAAAACCAAGATTCTGATCGGTCTACGAGTGGAATTTTTATTTTATTTTTTCGTCGAAAATAGATATTCCAATCCGTCTACGAGTGGAAAAGATTTTTATTTTCCGTCAAAGACCAAGATTCCGATTGGTCTACGAGTGGAAGTACAATTAAATTTTTTCGTCGAAAACCAAGATTCTGATCGGTCTACGGGTGGAATTTTTTTTCATTTTTTCGTCCAAAACCGAGATTCTGATCGGTTTACGAGTGGAAGAAAAACTTAATTTTTTCGTCGAAAACCCAGATTCTGATCCATCCACGAGTGAAAAATATTTTTATTTTCCGCCGAAGACCGAGATTCTGATCGATTTACGAGAGGAAGAGAAATTTAATTTTTTCGTCGAAAACCAAGATTCTGATCGGTTTACAAGTCGAAGAAAATTTTTATTTTTTCGTCGAAAACCGAGATTCCGATCCATCCACGAGTGGAAAATATTTTTATAGTTTCGTCGAAAACCGAGATTCCGATCTATCTACGAGTGGAAAAGATTTTTGATTTTCCGTCAAAGACCGAGATTCCGATCGGTCTACGAGTGGAAGTACAATTAAATTTTTTCGTCGAAAACCAAGATTCTAATAGGTCTACGAGTGGAATTTTTTTAAAATTTTGGGGGAAGAAAATTTTAATTTTTTTGTCGAAAACCAAGAATCTGTTCGGTTTACGAGTGACATTTTTTTAAAATTTTTTCGTCGAAAATCAAGATTCCGATCCGTCTACGAGTGGAAAATATTTTTGATTTTCCGTCAAAGATCGAGATTCCGATCGGTCCACGAGTGGAAGTACAATTAAATTTTTTCTTCGAAAACCAAGATTCGCATCGGTCTACGAGTGGAAAAAAATTTCAATTTTTTCGTCGAAAACCAAAACTCTGATCGGTCTACGAGTGGAAAAAGAATTTAATTTTTCTTCGAAAACAGAGATTCCGATCGGTTTACGAGTGGAAAAAAAAATTAATTTTCCGTCAACAACCGAGAATCCGATCGGTCTACGAGTGGAAGAAAAATCAAATTTTTTCGTCGAAAACCAAGGTTCTGATTTGTCTACGGGTGGAAATTTTTTTTTATTTTTTCGTCGAAAACCAAGGTTCTGATTTGTCTACGGGTGGAAATTTTTTTTTATTTTTTCGTCGAAAACCAAGATTTTGATCGGTCTACGAATGAAATATTTTTTTTTCGTCCAAAACCGAAATTCTGATCGGTCTACGAGTGGAAAATGAATTTTATTTTTCCGTGAAAAACCGAGATTTCGATCGGCTTACGAGTGGAAGAAAAATTCCATTTTTTCGTCGAAAACCAAGATTCTGATCGGTCTACGAGTGGAATTTTTATTTTATTTTTTCGTCGAAAATAGATATTCCAATCCGTCTACGAGTGGAAAAGATTTTTATTTTCCGTCAAAGACCAAGATTCCGATCGGTTTACGAGTGGAAGTACAATTAAATTTTTTCGTCGAAAACCAAGATTCTGATCGGTCTACGAGTGGAAATTTTTTTTTATTTTTTCGTCCAAAACCGAGATTCTGATCGCTCTACGGATGGAAAAAAAAATTTATTTTTCCGTCAAAGACCGAGATTCCGATCGGTTTACGAGTGGAAGAAAAACTTAATTTTTTCGTCGAAAACCCAGATTCTGATCCATCCACGAGTGGAAAATATTTTTATTTTTCCGCCGAAGACCGAGATTCTGATCGATTTACGAGTGGAAGAGAAATTAAATTTTTTCGTCGAAAACCAAGATTCTGATCGGTCTACGAGTGGAAGTTTTTTTTATTTTTTCGTCGAAAACCAGGATTCTGATCGGTCTACGGATTGAATTTTTTTTTTCGTCCAAAACCGAGATTCTGATCGGTCTACGAGTGGAAAAAAAATTTTATTTTTCCGTCAAAAACCGAGATTTCGATCGGTTTACGAGTGGAAAAAAAATTTAATTTTTTCGTCGAAAACCAAGATTCTGATGGGTCTACGAGTGGAATTTTTATTTTATTTTTTCGTCGAAAATAGATATTCCAATCCGTCTACGAGTGGAAAAGATTTTTATTTTCCGTCAAAGACATAGATTCCGATCGGTCTACGAGTGGAAGTACAATTAAATTTTTCCGTCGAAAACCAAGATTCTGATCGGTCTACGGGTGGAATTTTTTTTCATTTTTTCGTCCAAAACCGAGATTCTGATCGGTTTACGAGTGGAAGAAAAACTTAATTTTTTCGTCGAAAACCCAGATTCTGATCCATCCACGAGTGAAAAATATTTTTATTTTCCGCCGAAGACCGAGATTCTGATCGATTTACGAGTGGAAGAGAAATTTAATTTTTTCGTCGAAAACCAAGATTCTGATCGGTTTACAAGTGGAAGAAAATTTTTATTTTTTCGTCGAAAACCGAGATTCCGATCCATCCACGAGTGGAAAATATTTTTATTGTTTCGTCGAAAACCGAGATTCCGATCGATCTACGAGTGGAAAAAAATTAATTTTTTCGTCGAAAATCAATATTCCGATCGGTTTGCGAGTGGAAAAAAAAATTAATTTTTTCGTCGAAGATCTAGATTCCAATCCGTCTACGAGTGGAAAAGATTTTTGATTTTCCGTCAAAGACCAAGATTCCGATCGGTCTACGAGTGGAAGTACAATTAAATTTTTTCGTCGAAAACCAAGATTCTAATCGGTCTACGAATGAAATTTTAAAAAAATTTTTTTGTCCAAAACCGAGATTCTGATCGCTCTACGAGTGGAAAAAAAATTATTTTTCCGTCAAAGACCGAGATTCCGATCGGCTTACGAGTAGAAGAAAAATTAAATTTTTTCGTCGAAAACCAAGATTCTGATCGGTTTACGAGGGGAAGAAATTGTTAATTTTTTTGTCGAAAACCAAGAATCTGATCGGTCTACGAGTGAAATTTTTTTTTTATTTTTTCGTCGAAAATCAAGATTCCGATCCGTCTACGAGTGGAAAATATTTTTATTTTACCGTCAACGACCGAGATTCCGATCGGTCTACGAGTGGAAGAAAAATTAAATTTTTTCGTCGAAAACCAAGATTCTGATCGGTCTACGAGTGGAAGTTTTTTTTATTTTTTCGTCGAAAACCAGAATTCTGATCGGTCTACGGATGGAATTTTTTTTTCCGTCAAAGACCAAGATTCCGATCGGTCTACGAGTGGAAGTACAATTAATTTTTTTCGTCGAAAACCAAGATTCTGATCGGCCTACGAGTGGATTTTTTTATTTATTTTTTCGTCCAAAACCGAGATTCTGATCGCTCTACGAGTAGAAAAAAAAATTTATTTTTCCGTCAAAGACCGAGATTCCGATCGGTTTACGAGTGGAAGAAAAACTTAATTTTTTCGCGAAAACCCAGATTCTGATCCATCCACGAATGGAAAATATTTTTATTTTTCCGCCGAAGACCGAGATTCTGATCGATTTACGAGTGGAAGAGAAATTTAATTTTTTCGTCGAAAACCAAGATTCTGATCGGTTTACGAGTGAAAGAAAATTTTTATTTTTTCGTCGAAAACCGAGATTCCGATCCATCCAAGAGTGGAAAATATTTAAATTTTTTCGTCGAACACCAAGATTCTGATAAGTCTACGACTCGAAGAAAAATTAAATTTTTTCGTCGAAAACCAAGATTCTGATCGGTTTACGAGGGGAAGAAAATTTTTATTTTTTTGTCGAAAACCAAGAATCTGATCGGTCTACGAGTAAAATTTTTTTTTTATTTTTTCGTCGAAAATCAAGATTCCGATCCGTCTACGAGTGGAAAATATTTTTATTTTACCGTCAACGACCGAGATTCCGATCGGTCTACGAGTGGAAGAAAAACTTAATTTTTTCGTCGAAAACCCAGATTCTGATCCATCCACGAGTGGAAAATATTTTTATTTTCCGCCGAAGACCGAGATTCTGATCGATTTACGAGTGGAAGAGAAATTTAATTTTTTCGTCGAAAACCAAGATTCTGATCGGTCTACGAGTGGAATTTTTTTTTTTTTTCGTCCAAAACCGAGATTATGATCGGTCTACGAATGGAAAAGAAAATCATTTTTTCGTCGAAGACCGAGATTCCGATCGGTTTACGAGTGGAAGAAAAATTAAATTTTTTCGTCGTAAACCAAGATTCTGATCGGTCTACGAATGGAAAAGAAAATCATTTTTCGTCAATGACGGAGATTCCGATCGGTTTACGAGTGGAAGAAAAATTAATTTTTTCGTGGAAAACCAATATTCCGATCGGTTTGCGAGTGGAAAAAAAATTTAATTTTTTTGTCGAAAATCAAGATTCTGATCGGTTTAGGAGTGAAAGAAAATTTTTTTTTTTTCGTCGAAAACCGAGATTCTGATCGGTCAACAAGTGGAAAAAAAAATTTATTTTACCGTCAACGCCCGAGATTCCGATCGGTCTACGAGTGGAAGAAAAATTAAATTTTTTCGTCGAAAACCAAAATTCTGATCGGTCTACGAGTGGAAGTTTTTTTTATTTTTTCGTCGAAAACCAGGATTCTGATCGGTCTACGGATGGAATTTTTTTTTTCGTCCAAAACCGAGACTCTGATCGGTCTACGAGTGAAAAAAAAACTTTATTTTTCCGTCAAAAACCGGGATTTCGATCGGTTTACGAGTGGAAGAAAAATTTAATTTTTTCGTCGAAAACCAAGATTCTGATCGGTCTACGAGTGGAATTTTTATTTTATTTTTTCGTCAAAAATAGATATTCCAATCCGTCTACGAGTGGAAAAGGTTTTTATTTTCCGTCAAAGACCAAGATTCCGATCGGTCTACGAGTGGAAGTACAATTAAATTTTTTCGTCGAAAACCAAGATTCTGATCGGTCTACGAGTGGAAATTTTTTTTTATTTTTTCGTCCAAAACCGAGATTCTGATCGCTCTACGAGTGGAAAAAAAATTTTATTTTTCCGTCAAAGACCGAGATTCCGATCGGTTTACGAGTGGAAGAAAAACTTAATTTTTTCGTCGAAAACCCAGATTCTGATCCATCCACGAGTGGAAAATATTTTTATTTTTCCGCCGAAGACCGAGATTCTGATCGATTTACGAGTAGAAGAGAAATTAAATTTTTTCGTCGAAAACCAAGATTCTGATCGGTCTACGAGTGGAAGTTTTTTATATTTTTTCGTCGAAAACCAGGATTCTGATCGGTCTACGGATTGAATTTTTTTTTTTCGTCCAAAACCGAGATTCTGATCGTTCTACGAGTGGAAAAAAAATTTTATTTTTCCGTCAAAAACCGAGATTTCGATCGGTTTACGAGTGGAAGAAAAATTTAATTTTTTCGTCGAAAACCAAGATTCTGATCGGTCTACGAGTGGAATTTTTATTTTATTTTTTCGTCGAAAATAGATATTCCAATCCGTCTACGAGTGGAAAAGATTTTTATTTTCCGTCAAAGACCAAGATTCCGATCGGTCTACGAGTGGAAGTACAATTAAATTTTTTCGTCGAAAACCAAGATTCTGATCGGTCTACGGGTGGAATTTTTTTTTATTTTTTCGTCCAAAACCGAGATTCTGATCGCTCTACGAGTGGAAAAAAATTTTTATTTTTCCGTCAAAGACCGAGATTCCGATCGGTTTACGAGTGGAAGAAAAACTTAATTTTTTCGTCGAAAACCCAGATTCTGATCCATCAACGAGTGGAAAATATTTTTATTTTCCGCCGAAGACCGAGATTCTGATCGATTTACGAGTGGAAGAGAAATTTAATTTTTTCGTCGAAAAACAAGATTCTGATCGGTTTACAAGTGGAAGAAAATTTTTATTTTTTCGTCGAAAACCGAGATTCCGATCCATCCACGAGTGGAAAATATTTTTATTGTTTCGTCGAAAACCTAGATTCCGATCGATCTACGAGTGGAAAAAAATTAATTTTTTTCGTCGAAAATCAATATTCCGATCGGTTTGCGAGTGGAAAAAAAATTTAATTTTTTCGTCGAAAACCAAGATTCTAATCGGTCTACGAATGGAATTTAAAAAAAATTTTTTTGTCCAAAACCGAGATTCTGATCGCTCCACGAGTGGAAAAAAAAATTATTTTTCCGTCAAAGACCGAGATTCCGATCGGTTTACGAGTGGAAGAAAAATTTAATTTTTTCGTCGAAAACCGAGATTCCGTTCCGTCTACGAGTGGAAAATATTTTTATTTTTCCGTCAAAGATCGAGATTCCGATCGGTCCACGAGTGGAAGTACAAATAAATTTTTTCGTCGAAAACCAAGATTCGCATCGGTCAAAGAGTGGAAAAAAATTTCAATTTTTTCGTCGAAAACCAAAACTCTGATCGGTCTACGAGTGGAAAAAGAATTTAATTTTTCGTCGAAAACAGAGATTCCGATCGGTTTACGAGTGGAAAAAAAATTTAATTTTCCGTCAACAACCGAGAATCCGATCGGTCTACGAGTGAAAGAAAAATCAAATTTTTTCGTCGAAAACCAAGGTTCTGATTTGTCTACGGGTGGAAATTTTTTTTTATTTTTTCGTCGAAAACCAAGGTTCTGATTTGTCTACGGGTGGAAATTTTTCTTTATTTTTTCGTCGAAAACCAAGATTTTGATCGGTCTACGAATGAAATATTTTTTTTTCGTCCAAAACCGAAATTCTGATCGGTCTACGAGTCGAAAATGAATTTTATTTTTCCGTGAAAAACCGAGATTTCGATCGGCTTACGAGTGGAAGAGAAATTAAATTCTTTCGTCGAAAACCAAGATTCTGATCGGTCTACGAGTGGAAGTTTTTTTTATTTTTTCGTCAAAAACCAGGATTCTGATCGGTCTACGGATTGAATTTTTTTTTTCGTCCAAAACCGAGATTCTGATCGGTCTACGAGTGGAAAAAAAATTTTATTTTTCCGTCAAAAACCGAGATTTCGATCGGTTTACGAGTGGAAGAAAAATTTAATTTTTTCGTCGAAAACCAAGATTCTGATCGGTCTACGAGTGGAATTGTTATTTTAT
This sequence comes from Cylloceria caligata, assembly GCA_963942595.1. Taxonomy (NCBI): domain Eukaryota; kingdom Metazoa; phylum Arthropoda; class Insecta; order Hymenoptera; family Ichneumonidae; genus Cylloceria; species Cylloceria caligata. The sequence continues at coordinate 55,025,128 of OZ012707.1, read as the reverse complement.
TTTTTCGTCGAAAATAGATATTCCAATCCGTCTACGAGTGGAAAAGATTTTTATTTTCCGTCAAAGACCAAGATTCCGATCGGTCTACGAGTGGAAGTACAATTAAATTTTTTCGTCGAAAACCAAGATTCTGATCGGTCTACGGGTGGAATTTTTTTTTATTTCTTCGTCCAAAACCGAGATTCTGATCGCTCTACGAGTGGAAAAAAATTTTTATTTTTCCGTCAAAGACCGAGATTCCGATCGGTTTACGAGTGGAAGAAAAACTTAATTTTTTCGTCGAAAACCCAGACTCTGATCGGTTTACAAGTGGAAGAAAATTTTTATTTTTTCGTCGAAAACCGAGATTCCGATCCATCCACGAGTGGAAAATATTTTTATTGTTTCGTCGAAAACCAAGATTCCGATCGATCTACGAGTGGAAAAAAATTAATTTTTTCGTCGAAAATCAATATTCTGATCGGTTTCCGAGTGGAAAAAAAATTTAATTTTTTCGTCGAAAATCAAGATTCCAATCCATCTACGAGTGGAAAAGATTTTTGATTTTCCGTCAAAGACCGAGATTCCGATCGGTCTACGAGTGGAAGTACAATTAAATTCTTTCGTCGAAAACCAAGATTCTAATCGGTCTACGGATGGAATTTTTAAAAAATTTTTTTGTCCAAAACCGAGATTCTGATCGCTCTACGAGTGGAAAAAAAATTATTTTTCCGTCAAAGACCGAGATTCCGATCGGTTTATGAGTAAAAGAAAAATTTAATTTTTCCGTCGAAAACCCAGATTCTGATCGATCTACGAGTGGAAGTTTTTTTTATTTTTTCGCCGAAAACCAGGATTCTGATCGGTCTACGAGTGGAAAAAAAATTTTATTTTTCCGTCAAAAACCGAGATTTCGATCGGTTTACGAGTGGAAGAAAAATTTAATTTTTTCGTCGAAAACCAAGATTCTGATCGGTCTACGAGTGGAATTTTTATTTTATTTTTTCGTCGAAAATAGATATTCCAATCCGTCTACGAGTGGAAAAGTTTTTTATTTTCCGTCAAAGACCAAGATTCCGATCGGTCCACGAGTGGAAGTACAATTAAATTTTTTCGTCGAAAACCAAGATTCTGATCGGTCTACGGGTGGAATTTTTTTTTATTTTTTCGTCCAAAACCGAGATTCTGATCGCTTTACGAGTGGAAAAAAATTTTTATTTTTCCGTCAAAGACCGAGATTCCGATCGGTTTACGAGTGGAAGAAAAACTTAATTTTTTCGTCGAAAACCCAGATTCTGATCCATCCACGAGTGGAAAATATTTTTATTTTCCGCCGAAGACCGAGATTCTGATCGATTTACGAGTGGAAGAGAAATTTAATTTTTTCGTCGAAAACCAAGATTCTGATCGGTTTACAAGTGGAAGAAAATTTTTATTTTTTCGTCGAAAACCGAGATTCCGATCCATCCACGAGTGGAAAATATTTTTATTGTTTCGTCGAAAACCGAGATTCCGATCGATCTACGAGTGGAAAAAAATTAATTTTTTCGTCGAAAACCAAAACTCTGATCGGTTTACGAGTGGAAAAAGAATTTAATTTTTCGTCGAAAACAGAGATTCCGATCGGTTTACGAGTGGAAAAAAAATTTCATTTTCCGTCAACAACCGAGAATCCGATCGGTCTACGAGTGGAAGAAAAATCAAATTTTTTCGTCGAAAACCAAGGTTCTGATTTGTCTACGGGTGGAAAATGAATTTTATTTTTCCGTGAAAAACCGAGATTTCGATCGGCTTACGAGTGGAAGAAAAATTCAATTTTTTCGTCGAAAACCAAGATTCCAATCCGTCTACGAGTGGAAAAGATTTTTGATTTTCCGTCAAAGACCAAGATTCCGATCGGTCTACGAGTGGAAGTACAATTAAATTTTTTCGTCGAAAACCAAGATTCTGATCGGTCTACGAGTGGAATTTTTTTTTTATTTTTCCGTCCAAAACCGAGATTCTGATCGCTCTACGAGTGGAAAAATATTTTTATTTTTCCGCCGAAGACCGAGAGTCTGATCGGTTTACGAGTGGAAGAGAAATTTAATTTTTTCTTTGAAAACCAAGATTCTAATCGGTTTACAAGTGCAAGAAAAATTGTACGTTTTCGTCGAAAACCGAGATTCCGATCCATCCACGAGTGGAAAATATATTTATTTTTTCGTGAAAAACCGAGATTTCGATCGGCTTACGAGTGGAAGAAAAATTCAATTTTTTCGTCGAAAACCAAGATTCCAATCCGTCTACGAGTGGAAAAGATTTTTGATTTTCCGTCAAAGACCAAGATTCCGATCGGTCTACGAGTGGAAGTACAATTAAATTTTTTCGTCCAAAACCGAGATTATGATCGGTCTACGAATGGAAAAGAAAATCATTTTTCGTCAATGACGGAGATTCCGATCGGTTTACGAGTGGAAGAAAAATTAAATTTTTTCGTCGAAAACCAAGATTCTGAATCGTATACGAGTGGAATTTTTTTTTTCTCGTCAAATACCGAGATTTCGTTCGGTCTACGAGTGGAAATTTTTTTTTATTTTTTCGTCGAAAACCGAGATTCCGAGCCATCCACGAGTGGAAAATATTTATATTTTTTCGTCGAAGACCGAGATTCCGATCGGTTTACGAGTGGAAAAAAAATTAAATTTTTTCGTCGAAAACCGAGATTCTGATCGGTCTACGAGTGAAAAAAAAAAGTATTTTTCCGTCAAAGACCGAGATTCCGATCGCTCTACGAGTGGAAGAAAAATTTAATTTTTTCGTCGAAACCCAAGATTCTGATCGGTTTACAAGTGGAAAAAAATTTTTATTTTCCCGTCGAAAACCGAGATTCCGATCCATCCACGAGTGGAAAATATTTTTATTGTTTCGTCGAAAACCGAGATTCCGATCGATCTACGAGTGGAAAAAAATTAATTTTTTCGTCGAAAACCAATATTCCGATCGGTTTGCGAGTGGAAAAAAAATTTAATTTTTTTGTCGAAAATCAAGATTCCAATCCGTCTACGAGTGGAAAAGATTTTTGATTTTCCGTCAAAGACCGAGATTCCGATCGGTCTACGAGTGGAAGTACGATTAAATTTTTTCGTCGAAAACCAAGATTCTAATAGGTCTACGAGTGGAATTTTTTAAAAATTTCGGGGGAAGAAAATTTTAATTTTTTTGTCGAAAACCAAGAATCTGTTCGGTTTACGAGTGACATTTTTTTTTAATTTTTTCGTCGAAAATCAAGATTCCGATCCGTCTACGAGTGGAAAATATTTTTATTTTTCCGTCAAAGATCGAGATTCCGATCGGTCCACGAGTGGAAGTACAATTAAATTTTTTCGTCGAAAACCAAGATTCGCATCGGTCTACGAGTGGAAAAAAATTTCAATTTTTTCGTCGAAAACCAAAACTCTGATCGGCCTACGAGTGGAAAAAGAATTTAATTTTTCGTCGAAAACAGAGATTCCGATCGGTTTACGAGTGGAAAAAAAATTTAATTTTCCGTCAACAACCGAGAATCCGATCGGTCTACGAGTGAAAGAAAAATCAAATTTTTTCGTCGAAAACCAAGGTTCTGATTTGTCTACAGGTGGAAATTTTTTTTTATTTTTTCGTCGAAAACCAAGGTTCTGATTTGTCTACGGGTGGAATTTTTTTTTTATTTTTTCGTGGAAAACCAAGATTTTGATCGGTCTACGAATAAAATATTTTTTTTTCGTCCAAAACCGAAATTCTGATCGGTCTACGAGTGGAAAATGAATTTTATTTTTCCGTGAAAAACCGAGATTTCGATCGGCTTACGAGTGGAAGAAAAATTCCATTTTTTCGTCGAAAACCAAGATTCTGATCGGTCTACGAGTGGAATTTTTATTTTATTTTTTCGTCGAAAATAGATATTCCAATCCGCCTACGAGTGGAAAATATTTTTATTTTTCCGTCAAAGATCGAGATTCCGATCGGTCCACGAGTGGAAGTACAATTAAATTTTTTCGTCGAAAACCAAGATTCTGATCGGTCTACGAGTGGAAATTTTTTTTTTTTTTTTCGTCCAAAACCGAGATTCTGATCGCTCTACGAATGGAAAAAAAAATTATTTTTCCGTCAAAGACCGAGATTCCGATCGGTTTACGAGTGGAAGAAAAACTTAATTTTTTCGTCGAAAACCCAGATTCTGATCCATCCACGAGTGGAAAATATTTTTATTTTTCCGCCGAAGACCGAGATTCTGATCGATTTACGAGTGGAAGAGAAATTAAAATTTTTCGTCGAAAACCAAGATTCTGATCGGTCTACGAGTGGACGTTTTTTTTATTTTTTCGTCGAAAACCAGGATTCTGATCGGTCTACGGATTGAATTTTTTTTTTCGTCCAAAACCGAGATTCTGATCGGTCTACGAGTGGAAAAAAAATTTTATTTTTCCGTCAAAAACCGAGATTTCGATCGGTTTACGAGTGGAAGAAAAATTTAATTTTTTCGTCGAAAACCAAGATTCTGATCGGTCTACGAGTGGAATTTTTATTTTATTTTTTCGTCGAAAATAGATATTCCAATCCGTCTACGAGTGGAAAAGATTTTTATTTTCCGTCAAAGACCAAGATTCCGATCGGTCTACGAGTGGAAGTACAATTAAATTTTTTCGTCGAAAACCAAGATTCTGATCGGTCTACGGGTGGAATTTTTTTTCATTTTTTCGTCCAAAACCGAGATTCTGATCGGTTTACGAGTGGAAGAAAAACTTAATTTTTTCGTCGAAAACCCAGATTCTGATCCATCCACGAGTGAAAAATATTTTTATTTTCCGCCGAAGACCGAGATTCTGATCGATTTACGAGTGGAAGAGAAATTTAATTTTTTCGTCGAAAACCGAGATTCCGATCCATCCACGAGTGGAAAATATTTTTATTGTTTCGTCGAAAACCGAGATTCCGATCGATCTACGAGTGGAAAAAAATTAATTTTTTCGTCGAAAATCAATATTCCGATCGGTTTGCGAGTGGAAAAAAAAATTAATTTTTTCGTCAAAAATCAAGATTCCAATCCGTCTACGAGTGGAAAAGATTTTTGATTTTCCGTCAAAGACCAAGATTCCGATCGGTCTACGAGTGGAAGTACGATTAAATTTTTTCGTCGAAAACCAAGATTCTGATCGGTCTACGAATGGAATTTTTAAAAAATTTTTTTGTCCAAAACCGAGATTCTGATCGCTCTACGAGTGGAAAAAAAAATTATTTTTCCGTCAAAGACCGAGATTCCGATCGGCTTACGAGTAGAAGAAAAATTAAATTTTTTCGTCGAAAACCAAGATTCTTATCGGTTTACGAGGGGAAGAAATTGTTAATTTTTTTGTCGAAAACCAAAATTCTGATCGGTTTACGAGTGAAAGAAAATTTTTATTTTTTCGTCGAAAACCCAGATTCCGATCCATCCAAGAGTGGAAAATATTTTAATTTTTTCGTCGAACACCAAGATTCTGATAAGTCTACGACTCGAAGAAAAATTAAATTTTTTCGTCGAAAACCAAGATTCTGATCGGTTTACGAGGGGAAGAAAATTTTTATTTTGTTGTCGAAAACCAAGAATCTGATCGGTCTACGAGTGACATTTTTTTTTAATTTTTTCGTCGAAAATCAAGATTCCGATCCGTCTACGAGTGGAAAATATTTTTATTTTTCCGTCAAAGATCGAGATTCCGATCGGTCTACGAGTGGAAGAAAATTTCAATTTTTTCGTCGAAAACCAAAACTCTGATCGGTTTACGAGTGGAAAAAGAATTTAATTTTTCGTCGAAAACAGAGATTCCGATCGGTTTACGAGTGGAAAAAAAATTTAATTTTCCGTCAACAACCGAGAATCCGATCGGTCTACGAGTGGAAGAAAAATCAAATTTTTTCGTCGAAAACCAAGGTTCTGATTTGTCTACGGGTGGAAATTTTTTTTTATTTTTTCGTCGAAAACCAAGGTTATGAATTTGTCTACAAGTGGAAATTTTTTTTTATTTTTTCGTCGAAAACCAAGATTTTGATCGGTCTACGAATGAAATTTTTTTTTTCGTCCAAAACCGAAATTCTGATTGGTCTACGAGTGGAAAATGAATTTTATTTTTCCGTGAAAAACCGAGATTTCGATCGGCTTACGAGTGGAAGAAAAATTCAATTTTTTCGTCGAAAACCAAGATTCTGATCGCTCTACGAGTGGAATTTTTATTTTATTTTTTCGTCGAAAATCAAGATTCCAATCCGTCTACGAGTGGAAAAGATTTTTGATTTTCCGTCAAAGACCAAGATTCCGATCGATCTACGAGTGGAAGTACAATTAAATTTTTTCGTCGAAAACCAAGATTCTGATCGGTCTACGAGTGGAATTTTTTTTTTATTTTTCCGTCCAAAACCGAGATTCTGATCGCTCTACGAGTGGAAAAATATTTTTATTTTTCCGCCGAAGACCGAGAGTCTGATCGGTTTACGAGTGGAAGAGAAATTTAATTTTTTCTTTGAAAACCAAGATTCTAATCGGTTTACAAGTGGAAGAAAAATTGTACGTTTTCGTCGAAAACCGAGATTCCGATCCATCCACGTGTGGAAAATATATTTATTTTTTCGTCGAAGACCGAGATTCCGATCGGTTTACGAGTGGAAGAAAAATTATATTTTTTCGTCGTAAACCAAGATTCTGATCGGTCTACGAGTGGAATTTTTTTTTTTTTTTTCGTCCAAAACCGAGATTATGATCGGTCTACGAATGGAAAAGAAAATCATTTTTCGTCAATGACGGAGATTCCGATCGGTTTACGAGTGGAAGAAAAATTAAATTTTTTCGTCGAAAACCAAGATTCTGAACGGTATACGAGTGGAATTTTTTTTTTTTCTCGTCAAATACCGAGATTTCGATCGGTCTACGAGTGGAAATTTTTTTTTATTTTTTCGTCGAAAACCGAGATTCCGAGCCATCCACGAGTGAAAATATTTTTGATTTTTCGTCGAAGACCGAGATTCCGATCGGTTTACGAGTGGAAAAAAAATTAAATTTTTTCGTCGAAAACCGAGATTCTGATCGGTCTACGAGTGAAAAAAAAAGTATTTTTCCGTCAAAGACCGAGATTCCGATCGCTCTACGAGTGGAAGAAAAATTTAATTTTTTCGTCGAAACCCAAGATTCTGATCGGTTTACAAGTGGAAGAAAATTTTTATTTTCCCGTCGAAAACCGAGATTCCGATCCATCCACGAGTGGAAAATATTTTTATTGTTTCGTCGAAAACCGAGATTCCGATCGATCTACGAGTGGAAAAAATTTAATTTTTTCGTCGAAAACCAATATTCCAATCGGTTTGCGAGTGGAAAAAAAATTTAATTTTTTTGTCGAAAATCAAGATTCCAATCCGTCTACGAGTGGAAAAGATTTTTGATTTTCCGTCAAAGACCGAGATTCCGATCGGTCTACGAGTGGAAGTACAATTAAATTTTTTCGTCGAAAACCAAGATTCTAATAGGTCTACGAGTGGAATTTTTTAAAAATTTTGGGGGAAGAAAATTTTAATTTTTTTGTCGAAAACCAAGAATCTGTTCGGTTTACGAGTGACATTTTTTTAAAATTTTTTCGTCGAAAATCAAGATTCCGATCCGTCTACGAGTGGAAAATATTTTTATTTTTCCGTGAAAAACCGAGATTTCGATCGGCTTACGAATGGAAGAAAAATCCTATTTTTTCGTCGAAAACCAAGATTCTGATCGGTCTACGAGTGGAATTTTTATTTTATTTTTTCGTCGAAAATATATATTCCAATCCGTCTACTAGTGGAAAAGATTTTTATTTTCCGTCAAAGACCAAGATTCCGATCGGTCTACGAGTGGAAGTACAATTAAATTTTTTCGTCGAAAACCAAGATTCTGATCGGTCTACGAGTGGAAATTTTTTTTTATTTTTTCGTCCAAAACCGAGATTCTGATCGCTCTACGAATGGAAAAAAAAATTTATTTTTCCGTCAAAGACCGAGATTCCGATCGGTTTACGAGTGGAAGAAAAACTTAATTTTTTCGTCGAAAACCCAGATTCTGACCCATCCACGAGTGGAAAATATTTTTATTTTTCCGCCGAAGACCGAGATTCTGATCGATTTACGAGTGGAAGAGAAATTAAATTTTTTCGTCGAAAACCAAGATTCTGATCGGTCTACGAGTGGAAGTTTTTTTTATTTTTTCGTCGAAAACCAGGATTCTGATCGGTCTACGGATTGAATTTTTTTTTTCGTCCAAAATTGAGATTCTGATCGGTCTACGAGTGGAAAAAAAATTTTATTTTTCCGTCAAAAACCGAGATTTCGATCGGTTTACGAGTGGAAGAAAAATTTAATTTTTTCGTCGAAAACCAAGATTCTGATCGGTCTACGAGTGGAATTTTTATTTTATTTTTTCGTCGAAAATAGATATTCCAATCCGTCTACGAGTGGAAAAGATTTTTATTTTCCGTCAAAGACCAAGATTCCGATTGGTCTACGAGTGGAAGTACAATTAAATTTTTTCGTCGAAAACCAAGATTCTGATCGGTCTACGGGTGGAATTTTTTTTCATTTTTTCGTCCAAAACCGAGATTCTGATCGGTTTACGAGTGGAAGAAAAACTTAATTTTTTCGTCGAAAACCCAGATTCTGATCCATCCACGAGTGAAAAATATTTTTATTTTCCGCCGAAGACCGAGATTCTGATCGATTTACGAGAGGAAGAGAAATTTAATTTTTTCGTCGAAAACCAAGATTCTGATCGGTTTACAAGTCGAAGAAAATTTTTATTTTTTCGTCGAAAACCGAGATTCCGATCCATCCACGAGTGGAAAATATTTTTATAGTTTCGTCGAAAACCGAGATTCCGATCTATCTACGAGTGGAAAAGATTTTTGATTTTCCGTCAAAGACCGAGATTCCGATCGGTCTACGAGTGGAAGTACAATTAAATTTTTTCGTCGAAAACCAAGATTCTAATAGGTCTACGAGTGGAATTTTTTAAAAATTTTGGGGGAAGAAAATTTTAATTTTTTTGTCGAAAACCAAGAATCTGTTCGGTTTACGAGTGACATTTTTTTAAAATTTTTTCGTCGAAAATCAAGATTCCGATCCGTCTACGAGTGGAAAATATTTTTGATTTTCCGTCAAAGATCGAGATTCCGATCGGTCCACGAGTGGAAGTACAATTAAATTTTTTCTTCGAAAACCAAGATTCGCATCGGTCTACGAGTGGAAAAAAATTTCAATTTTTTCGTCGAAAACCAAAACTCTGATCGGTCTACGAGTGGAAAAAGAATTTAATTTTTCTTCGAAAACAGAGATTCCGATCGGTTTACGAGTGGAAAAAAAAATTAATTTTCCGTCAACAACCGAGAATCCGATCGGTCTACGAGTGGAAGAAAAATCAAATTTTTTCGTCGAAAACCAAGGTTCTGATTTGTCTACGGGTGGAAATTTTTTTTTATTTTTTCGTCGAAAACCAAGGTTCTGATTTGTCTACGGGTGGAAATTTTTTTTTATTTTTTCGTCGAAAACCAAGATTTTGATCGGTCTACGAATGAAATATTTTTTTTTCGTCCAAAACCGAAATTCTGATCGGTCTACGAGTGGAAAATGAATTTTATTTTTCCGTGAAAAACCGAGATTTCGATCGGCTTACGAGTGGAAGAAAAATTCCATTTTTTCGTCGAAAACCAAGATTCTGATCGGTCTACGAGTGGAATTTTTATTTTATTTTTTCGTCGAAAATAGATATTCCAATCCGTCTACGAGTGGAAAAGATTTTTATTTTCCGTCAAAGACCAAGATTCCGATCGGTTTACGAGTGGAAGTACAATTAAATTTTTTCGTCGAAAACCAAGATTCTGATCGGTCTACGAGTGGAAATTTTTTTTTATTTTTTCGTCCAAAACCGAGATTCTGATCGCTCTACGGATGGAAAAAAAAATTTATTTTTCCGTCAAAGACCGAGATTCCGATCGGTTTACGAGTGGAAGAAAAACTTAATTTTTTCGTCGAAAACCCAGATTCTGATCCATCCACGAGTGGAAAATATTTTTATTTTTCCGCCGAAGACCGAGATTCTGATCGATTTACGAGTGGAAGAGAAATTAAATTTTTTCGTCGAAAACCAAGATTCTGATCGGTCTACGAGTGGAAGTTTTTTTTATTTTTTCGTCGAAAACCAGGATTCTGATCGGTCTACGAATGAAATATTTTTTTTTCGTCCAAAACCGAAATTCTGATCGGTCTACGAGTGGAAAATGAATTTTATTTTTCCGTGAAAAACCGAGATTTCGATCGGCTTACGAGTGGAAGAAAAATTCCATTTTTTCGTCGAAAACCAAGATTCTGATCGGTCTACGAGTGGAATTTTTATTTTATTTTTTCGTCGAAAATAGATATTCCAATCCGTCTACGAGTGGAAAAGATTTTTATTTTCCGTCAAAGACATAGATTCCGATCGGTCTACGAGTGGAAGTACAATTAAATTTTTCCGTCGAAAACCAAGATTCTGATCGGTCTACGGGTGGAATTTTTTTTCATTTTTTCGTCCAAAACCGAGATTCTGATCGGTTTACGAGTGGAAGAAAAACTTAATTTTTTCGTCGAAAACCCAGATTCTGATCCATCCACGAGTGAAAAATATTTTTATTTTCCGCCGAAGACCGAGATTCTGATCGATTTACGAGTGGAAGAGAAATTTAATTTTTTCGTCGAAAACCAAGATTCTGATCGGTTTACAAGTGGAAGAAAATTTTTATTTTTTCGTCGAAAACCGAGATTCCGATCCATCCACGAGTGGAAAATATTTTTATTGTTTCGTCGAAAACCGAGATTCCGATCGATCTACGAGTGGAAAAAAATTAATTTTTTCGTCGAAAATCAATATTCCGATCGGTTTGCGAGTGGAAAAAAAAATTAATTTTTTCGTCGAAGATCTAGATTCCAATCCGTCTACGAGTGGAAAAGATTTTTGATTTTCCGTCAAAGACCAAGATTCCGATCGGTCTACGAGTGGAAGTACAATTAAATTTTTTCGTCGAAAACCAAGATTCTAATCGGTCTACGAATGAAATTTAAAAAAAATTTTTTTGTCCAAAACCGAGATTCTGATCGCTCTACGAGTGGAAAAAAAATTATTTTTCCGTCAAAGACCGAGATTCCGATCGGCTTACGAGTAGAAGAAAAATTAAATTTTTTCGTCGAAAACCAAGATTCTGATCGGTTTACGAGGGGAAGAAATTGTTAATTTTTTTGTCGAAAACCAAGAATCTGATCGGTCTACGAGTGAAATTTTTTTTTTATTTTTTCGTCGAAAATCAAGATTCCGATCCGTCTACGAGTGGAAAATATTTTTATTTTACCGTCAACGACCGAGATTCCGATCGGTCTACGAGTGGAAGAAAAATTAAATTTTTTCGTCGAAAACCAAGATTCTGATCGGTCTACGAGTGGAAGTTTTTTTTATTTTTTCGTCGAAAACCAGAATTCTGATCGGTCTACGGATGGAATTTTTTTTTCCGTCAAAGACCAAGATTCCGATCGGTCTACGAGTGGAAGTACAATTAATTTTTTTCGTCGAAAACCAAGATTCTGATCGGCCTACGAGTGGATTTTTTTATTTATTTTTTCGTCCAAAACCGAGATTCTGATCGCTCTACGAGTAGAAAAAAAAATTTATTTTTCCGTCAAAGACCGAGATTCCGATCGGTTTACGAGTGGAAGAAAAACTTAATTTTTTCGCGAAAACCCAGATTCTGATCCATCCACGAATGGAAAATATTTTTATTTTTCCGCCGAAGACCGAGATTCTGATCGATTTACGAGTGGAAGAGAAATTAAATTTTTTCGTCGAAAACCAAGATTCTGATCGGTTTACGAGTGAAAGAAAATTTTTATTTTTTCGTCGAAAACCGAGATTCCGATCCATCCAAGAGTGGAAAATATTTAAATTTTTTCGTCGAACACCAAGATTCTGATAAGTCTACGACTCGAAGAAAAATTAAATTTTTTCGTCGAAAACCAAGATTCTGATCGGTTTACGAGGGGAAGAAAATTTTTATTTTTTTGTCGAAAACCAAGAATCTGATCGGTCTACGAGTAAAATTTTTTTTTTATTTTTTCGTCGAAAATCAAGATTCCGATCCGTCTACGAGTGGAAAATATTTTTATTTTACCGTCAACGACCGAGATTCCGATCGGTCTACGAGTGGAAGAAAAACTTAATTTTTTCGTCGAAAACCCAGATTCTGATCCATCCACGAGTGGAAAATATTTTTATTTTCCGCCGAAGACCGAGATTCTGATCGATTTACGAGTGGAAGAGAAATTTAATTTTTTCGTCGAAAACCAAGATTCTGATCGGTCTACGAGTGGAATTTTTTTTTTTTTTCGTCCAAAACCGAGATTATGATCGGTCTACGAATGGAAAAGAAAATCATTTTTTCGTCGAAGACCGAGATTCCGATCGGTTTACGAGTGGAAGAAAAATTAAATTTTTTCGTCGTAAACCAAGATTCTGATCGGTCTACGAATGGAAAAGAAAATCATTTTTCGTCAATGACGGAGATTCCGATCGGTTTACGAGTGGAAGAAAAATTAATTTTTTCGTCGAAAACCAATATTCCGATCGGTTTGCGAGTGGAAAAAAAATTTAATTTTTTTGTCGAAAATCAAGATTCTGATCGGTTTAGGAGTGAAAGAAAATTTTTTTTTTTTCGTCGAAAACCGAGATTCTGATCGGTCAACAAGTGGAAAAAAAAATTTATTTTACCGTCAACGCCCGAGATTCCGATCGGTCTACGAGTGGAAGAAAAATTAAATTTTTTCGTCGAAAACCAAAATTCTGATCGGTCTACGAGTGGAAGTTTTTTTTATTTTTTCGTCGAAAACCAGGATTCTGATCGGTCTACGGATGGAATTTTTTTTTTCGTCCAAAACCGAGACTCTGATCGGTCTACGAGTGAAAAAAAAACTTTATTTTTCCGTCAAAAACCGGGATTTCGATCGGTTTACGAGTGGAAGAAAAATTTAATTTTTTCGTCGAAAACCAAGATTCTGATCGGTCTACGAGTGGAATTTTTATTTTATTTTTTCGTCAAAAATAGATATTCCAATCCGTCTACGAGTGGAAAAGGTTTTTATTTTCCGTCAAAGACCAAGATTCCGATCGGTCTACGAGTGGAAGTACAATTAAATTTTTTCGTCGAAAACCAAGATTCTGATCGGTCTACGAGTGGAAATTTTTTTTTATTTTTTCGTCCAAAACCGAGATTCTGATCGCTCTACGAGTGGAAAAAAAATTTTATTTTTCCGTCAAAGACCGAGATTCCGATCGGTTTACGAGTGGAAGAAAAACTTAATTTTTTCGTCGAAAACCCAGATTCTGATCCATCCACGAGTGGAAAATATTTTTATTTTTCCGCCGAAGACCGAGATTCTGATCGATTTACGAGTAGAAGAGAAATTAAATTTTTTCGTCGAAAACCAAGATTCTGATCGGTCTACGAGTGGAAGTTTTTTATATTTTTTCGTCGAAAACCAGGATTCTGATCGGTCTACGGATTGAATTTTTTTTTTTCGTCCAAAACCGAGATTCTGATCGTTCTACGAGTGGAAAAAAAATTTTATTTTTCCGTCAAAAACCGAGATTTCGATCGGTTTACGAGTGGAAGAAAAATTTAATTTTTTCGTCGAAAACCAAGATTCTGATCGGTCTACGAGTGGAATTTTTATTTTATTTTTTCGTCGAAAATAGATATTCCAATCCGTCTACGAGTGGAAAAGATTTTTATTTTCCGTCAAAGACCAAGATTCCGATCGGTCTACGAGTGGAAGTACAATTAAATTTTTTCGTCGAAAACCAAGATTCTGATCGGTCTACGGGTGGAATTTTTTTTTATTTTTTCGTCCAAAACCGAGATTCTGATCGCTCTACGAGTGGAAAAAAATTTTTATTTTTCCGTCAAAGACCGAGATTCCGATCGGTTTACGAGTGGAAGAAAAACTTAATTTTTTCGTCGAAAACCCAGATTCTGATCCATCAACGAGTGGAAAATATTTTTATTTTCCGCCGAAGACCGAGATTCTGATCGATTTACGAGTGGAAGAGAAATTTAATTTTTTCGTCGAAAAACAAGATTCTGATCGGTTTACAAGTGGAAGAAAATTTTTATTTTTTCGTCGAAAACCGAGATTCCGATCCATCCACGAGTGGAAAATATTTTTATTGTTTCGTCGAAAACCTAGATTCCGATCGATCTACGAGTGGAAAAAAATTAATTTTTTTCGTCGAAAATCAATATTCCGATCGGTTTGCGAGTGGAAAAAAAATTTAATTTTTTCGTCGAAAACCAAGATTCTAATCGGTCTACGAATGGAATTTAAAAAAAATTTTTTTGTCCAAAACCGAGATTCTGATCGCTCCACGAGTGGAAAAAAAAATTATTTTTCCGTCAAAGACCGAGATTCCGATCGGTTTACGAGTGGAAGAAAAATTTAATTTTTTCGTCGAAAACCGAGATTCCGTTCCGTCTACGAGTGGAAAATATTTTTATTTTTCCGTCAAAGATCGAGATTCCGATCGGTCCACGAGTGGAAGTACAAATAAATTTTTTCGTCGAAAACCAAGATTCGCATCGGTCAAAGAGTGGAAAAAAATTTCAATTTTTTCGTCGAAAACCAAAACTCTGATCGGTCTACGAGTGGAAAAAGAATTTAATTTTTCGTCGAAAACAGAGATTCCGATCGGTTTACGAGTGGAAAAAAAATTTAATTTTCCGTCAACAACCGAGAATCCGATCGGTCTACGAGTGAAAGAAAAATCAAATTTTTTCGTCGAAAACCAAGGTTCTGATTTGTCTACGGGTGGAAATTTTTTTTTATTTTTTCGTCGAAAACCAAGGTTCCGATTTGTCTACGGGTGGAAATTTTTCTTTATTTTTTCGTCGAAAACCAAGATTTTGATCGGTCTACGAATGAAATATTTTTTTTTCGTCCAAAACCGAAATTCTGATCGGTCTACGAGTCGAAAATGAATTTTATTTTTCCGTGAAAAACCGAGATTTCGATCGGCTTACGAGTGGAAGAGAAATTAAATTCTTTCGTCGAAAACCAAGATTCTGATCGGTCTACGAGTGGAAGTTTTTTTTATTTTTTCGTCAAAAACCAGGATTCTGATCGGTCTACGGATTGAATTTTTTTTTTCGTCCAAAACCGAGATTCTGATCGGTCTACGAGTGGAAAAAAAATTTTATTTTTCCGTCAAAAACCGAGATTTCGATCGGTTTACGAGTGGAAGAAAAATTTAATTTTTTCGTCGAAAACCAAGATTCTGATCGGTCTACGAGTGGAATTGTTATTTTATTTTTTCGTCGAAAATAGATATTCCAATCCGTCTACGAGTGGAAAAGATTTTTATTTTCCGTCAAAGACCAAGATTCCGATCGGTCTACGAGTGGAAGTACAATTAAATTTTTTCGTCGAAAACCAAGATTCTGATCGGTCTACGGGTGGAATTTTTTTTTATTTCTTCGTCCAAAACCGAGATTCTGATCGCTCTACGAGTGGAAAAAAATTTTTATTTTTCCGTCAAAGACCGAGATTCCGATCGGTTTACGAGTGGAAGAAAAACTTAATTTTTTCGTCGAAAACCCAGACTCTGATCGGTTTACAAGTGGAAGAAAATTTTTATTTTTTCGTCGAAAACCGAGATTCCGATCCATCCACGAGTGGAAAATATTTTTATTGTTTCGTCGAAAACCAAGATTCCGATCGATCTACGAGTGGAAAAAAATTAATTTTTTCGTCGAAAATCAATATTCTGATCGGTTTCCGAGTGGAAAAAAAATTTAATTTTTTCGTCGAAAATCAAGATTCCAATCCATCTACGAGTGGAAAAGATTTTTGATTTTCCGTCAAAGACCGAGATTCCGATCGGTCTACGAGTGGAAGTACAATTAAATTCTTTCGTCGAAAACCAAGATTCTAATCGGTCTACGGATGGAATTTTTAAAAAATTTTTTTGTCCAAAACCGAGATTCTGATCGCTCTACGAGTGGAAAAAAAATTATTTTTCCGTCAAAGACCGAGATTCCGATCGGTTTATGAGTAAAAGAAAAATTTAATTTTTCCGTCGAAAACCCAGATTCTGATCGATCTACGAGTGGAAGTTTTTTTTATTTTTTCGCCGAAATCCAGGATTCTGATCGGTCTACGAGTGGAAAAAAAATTTTATTTTTCCGTCAAAAACCGAGATTTCGATCGGTTTACGAGTGGAAGAAAAATTTAATTTTTTCGTCGAAAACCAAGATTCTGATCGGTCTACGAGTGGAATTTTTATTTTATTTTTTCGTCGAAAATAGATATTCCAATCCGTCTACGAGTGGAAAAGTTTTTTATTTTCCGTCAAAGACCAAGATTCCGATCGGTCCACGAGTGGAAGTACAATTAAATTTTTTCGTCGAAAACCAAGATTCTGATCGGTCTACGGGTGGAATTTTTTTTTATTTTTTCGTCCAAAACCGAGATTCTGATCGCTTTACGAGTGGAAAAAAATTTTTATTTTTCCGTCAAAGACCGAGATTCCGATCGGTTTACGAGTGGAAGAAAAACTTAATTTTTTCGTCGAAAACCCAGATTCTGATCCATCCACGAGTGGAAAATATTTTTATTTTCCGCCGAAGACCGAGATTCTGATCGATTTACGAGTGGAAGAGAAATTTAATTTTTTCGTCGAAAACCAAGATTCTGATCGGTTTACAAGTGGAAGAAAATTTTTATTTTTTCGTCGAAAACCGAGATTCCGATCCATCCACGAGTGGAAAATATTTTTATTGTTTCGTCGAAAACCGAGATTCCGATCGATCTACGAGTGGAAAAAAATTAATTTTTTCGTCGAAAACCAAAACTCTGATCGGTTTACGAGTGGAAAAAGAATTTAATTTTTCGTCGAAAACAGAGATTCCGATCGGTTTACGAGTGGAAAAAAAATTTCATTTTCCGTCAACAACCGAGAATCCGATCGGTCTACGAGTGGAAGAAAAATCAAATTTTTTCGTCGAAAACCAAGGTTCTGATTTGTCTACGGGTGGAAAATGAATTTTATTTTTCCGTGAAAAACCGAGATTTCGATCGGCTTACGAGTGGAAGAAAAATTCAATTTTTTCGTCGAAAACCAAGATTCCAATCCGTCTACGAGTGGAAAAGATTTTTGATTTTCCGTCAAAGACCAAGATTCCGATCGGTCTACGAGTGGAAGTACAATTAAATTTTTTCGTCGAAAACCAAGATTCTGATCGGTCTACGAGTGGAATTTTTTTTTTATTTTTCCGTCCAAAACCGAGATTCTGATCGCTCTACGAGTGGAAAAATATTTTTATTTTTCCGCCGAAGACCGAGAGTCTGATCGGTTTACGAGTGGAAGAGAAATTTAATTTTTTCTTTGAAAACCAAGATTCTAATCGGTTTACAAGTGCAAGAAAAATTGTACGTTTTCGTCGAAAACCGAGATTCCGATCCATCCACGAGTGGAAAATATATTTATTTTTTCGTCGAAGACCGAGATTCCGATCGGTTTACGAGTGGAAGAAAAATTAAATTTTTTCGTCGTAAACCAAGATTCTGATCGGTCTACGAGTGGAATTTTTTTTTTTTTTTTCGTCCAAAACCGAGATTATGATCGGTCTACGAATGGAAAAGAAAATCATTTTTCGTCAATGACGGAGATTCCGATCGGTTTACGAGTGGAAGAAAAATTAAATTTTTTCGTCGAAAACCAAGATTCTGAACGGTATACGAGTGGAATTTTTTTTTTTCTCGTCAAATACCGAGATTTCGATCGGTCTACGAGTGGAAATTTTTTTTTATTTTTTCGTCGAAAACCGAGATTCCGAGCCATCCACGAGTGGAAAATATTCTTATTTTTTCGTCGAAGACCGAGATTCCGATCGGTTTACGAGTGGAAAAAAAATTAAGATTTTTCGTCGAAAACCGAGATTCTGATCGGTCTAC
Source organism: Cylloceria caligata (assembly GCA_963942595.1). NCBI lineage: Eukaryota > Metazoa > Arthropoda > Insecta > Hymenoptera > Ichneumonidae > Cylloceria > Cylloceria caligata. The sequence continues at coordinate 55,007,113 of OZ012707.1, read as the reverse complement.
GAGTGAAAAAAAAAAGTATTTTTCCGTCAAAGACCGAGATTCCGATCGCTCTACGAGTGGAAGAAAAATTTAATTTTTTCGTCGAAACCCAAGATTCTGATCGGTTTACAAGTGGAAAAGATTTTTGATTTTCCGTTAAAGACCGAGATTCCGATCGGTCTACGAGTGGAAGTACAATTAAATTTTTTCGTCGAAAACAAAGATTCTAATAGGTCTACGAGTGGAATTTTTTAAAAATTTTGGGGGAAGAAAATTTTAATTTTTTTGTCGAAAACCAAGAATCTGTTCGGTTTACGAGTGACATTTTTTTAAAATTTTTTCGTCGAAAATCAAGATTCCGATCCGTCTACGAGTGGAAAATATTTTTATTTTTCCGTCAAAGATCGAGATTCCGATCGGTCCACGAGTGGAAGTACAATTAAATTTTTTCGTCGAAAACCAAAATTCGCATCGGTCTACGAGTGGAAAAAAATTTCAATTTTTTCGTCGAAAACAGAGATTCCGATCGGTTTACGAGTGGAAAAAAAATTTAATTTTCCGTCAACAACCGAGAATCCGATCGGTCTACGAGTGAAAGAAACATCAAATTTTTTCGTCGAAAACCAAGGTTCTGATTTGTCTACGGGTGGAAATTTTTTTTTATTTTTTCGTCGAAAACCAAGGTTCTGATTTGTCTACGGGTGGAATTTTTTTTTATTTTTTCGTCGAAAACCAAGATTTTGATCGGTCTACGAATAAAATATTTTTTTTTCGTCCAAAACCGAAATTCTGATCGGTCTACGAGTGAAAAATGAATTTTATTTTTCCGTGAAAAACCGAGATTTCGATCGGCTTACGAGTGGAAGAAAAATTTCATTTTTTCGTCGAAAACCAAGATTCTGATCGGTCTACGAGTGGAATGTTTATTTTATTTTTTCGTCGAAAATAGATATTCCAATCCGCCTACGAGTGGAAAAGATTTTTATTTTCCGTCAAAGACCAAGATTCCGATCGGTCTACGAGTGGAAGAACAATTAAATTTTTTCGTCGAAAACCAAGATTTTGATCGGTCTACGAGTGGAAATTTTTTTTTATTTTTTCGTCCAAAACCGAGATTCTGATCGCTCTACGAGTGGAAAAAAAATTTTATTTTTCCGTCAAAGACCGAGATTCCGATCGGTTTACGAGTGGAAGAAAAACTTAATTTTTTCGTCGAAAACCCAGATTCTGATCCATCCACGAGTGGAAAATATTTTTATTTTTCCGCCGAAGACCGAGATTCTGATCGATTTACGAGTGGAAGAGAAATTAAATTTTTTCGTCGAAAACCAAGATTCTGGTCGGTCTACGAGTGGAAGTTTTTTTTAATTTTTTCGTCGAAAATCAAGACTCCGTTCCGTCTACGAGTGGAAAATATTTTTATTTTTCCGTCAAAGATCGAGATTCCGATCGGTCCACGAGTGGAAGTACAATTAAATTTTTTCTTCGAAAACCAAGATTCGCATCGGTCTACGAGTGGAAAAAAATTTCAATTTTTTCGTCGAAAACCAAAACTCTGATCGGTCTACGAGTGGAAAAAGAATTTAATTTTTCGTCGAAAACAGAGATTCCGATCGGTTTACGAGTGGAAAAAAAATTTAATTTTCCGTCAACAACCGAGAATCCGATCGGTCTACGAGTGGAAGAAAAATCAAATTTTTTCGTCGAAAACCAAGGTTCTGATTTGTCTACGGGTGGAAATTTTTTTTTATTTTTTCGTCGAAAACCAAGATTCTGATCGGTCTACGAGTGGAATTTTTTTTTTTTTTCGTCCAAAACCGAGATTATGATCGGTCTACGAATGGAAAAGAAAATCATTTTTCGTGAATGACGGAGATTCCGATCGGTTTACGAGTGGAAGAAAAATTTAATTTTTTCGTCGAAAACCAAGATTCTGATGGGTCTACGAGTGGAATTTTTATTTTATTTTTTCGTCGAAAATAGATATTCCAATCCGTCTACGAGTGGAAAAGATTTTTATTTTCCGTCAAAGACATAGATTCCGATCGGTCTACGAGTGGAAGTACAATTAAATTTTTCCGTCGAAAACCAAGATTCTGATCGGTCTACGGGTGGAATTTTTTTTCATTTTTTCGTCCAAAACCGAGATTCTGATCGGTTTACGAGTGGAAAAAAAATTAAGATTTTTCGTCGAAAACCGAGATTCTGATCGGTCTACGAGTGAAAAAAAAAAGTATTTTTCCGTCAAAGACCGAGATTCCGATCGCTCTACGAGTGGAAGAAAAATTTAATTTTTTCGTCGAAACCCAAGATTCTGATCGGTTTACAAGTGGAAAAGATTTTTGATTTTCCGTTAAAGACCGAGATTCCGATCGGTCTACGAGTGGAAGTACAATTAAATTTTTTCGTCGAAAACAAAGATTCTAATAGGTCTACGAGTGGAATTTTTTAAAAATTTTGGGGGAAGAAAATTTTAATTTTTTTGTCGAAAACCAAGAATCTGTTCGGTTTACGAGTGACATTTTTTTAAAAATTTTTCGTCGAAAATCAAGATTCCGATCCGTCTACGAGTGGAAAATATTTTTATTTTTCCGTCAAAGATCGAGATTCCGATCGGTCCACGAGTGGAAGTACAATTAAATTTTTTCGTCGAAAACCAAAATTCGCATCGGTCTACGAGTGGAAAAAAATTTCAATTTTTTCGTCGAAAACAGAGATTCCGATCGGTTTACGAGTGGAAAAAAAATTTAATTTTCCGTCAACAACCGAGAATCCGATCGGTCTACGAGTGAAAGAAACATCAAATTTTTTCGTCGAAAACCAAGGTTCTGATTTGTCTACGGGTGGAAATTTTTTTTTATTTTTTCGTCGAAAACCAAGGTTCTGATTTGTCTACGGGTGGAATTTTTTTTTATTTTTTCGTCGAAAACCAAGATTTTGATCGGTCTACGAATAAAATATTTTTTTTTCGTCCAAAACCGAAATTCTGATCGGTCTACGAGTGAAAAATGAATTTTATTTTTCCGTGAAAAACCGAGATTTCGATCGGCTTACGAGTGGAAGAAAAATTTCATTTTTTCGTCGAAAACCAAGATTCTGATCGGTCTACGAGTGGAATGTTTATTTTATTTTTTCGTCGAAAATAGATATTCCAATCCGCCTACGAGTGGAAAAGATTTTTATTTTCCGTCAAAGACCAAGATTCCGATCGGTCTACGAGTGGAAGAACAATTAAATTTTTTCGTCGAAAACCAAGATTTTGATCGGTCTACGAGTGGAAATTTTTTTTTATTTTTTCGTCCAAAACCGAGATTCTGATCGCTCTACGAGTGGAAAAAAAATTTTATTTTTCCGTCAAAGACCGAGATTCCGATCGGTTTACGAGTGGAAGAAAAACTTAATTTTTTCGTCGAAAACCCAGATTCTGATCCATCCACGAGTGGAAAATATTTTTATTTTTCCGCCGAAGACCGAGATTCTGATCGATTTACGAGTGGAAGAGAAATTAAATTTTTTCGTCGAAAACCAAGATTCTGATCGGTCTACGAGTGGAAGTTTTTTTTAATTTTTTCGTCGAAAATCAAGACTCCGTTCCGTCTACGAGTGGAAAATATTTTTATTTTTCCGTCAAAGATCGAGATTCCGATCGGTCCACGAGTGGAAGTACAATTAAATTTTTTCTTCGAAAACCAAGATTCGCATCGGTCTACGAGTGGAAAAAAATTTCAATTTTTTCGTCGAAAACCAAAACTCTGATCGGTCTACGAGTGGAAAAAGAATTTAATTTTTCGTCGAAAACAGAGATTCCGATCGGTTTACGAGTGGAAAAAAAATTTAATTTTCCGTCAACAACCGAGAATCCGATCGGTCTACGAGTGGAAGAAAAATCAAATTTTTTCGTCGAAAACCAAGGTTCTGATTTGTCTACGGGTGGAAATTTTTTTTTATTTTTTCGTCGAAAACCAAGGTTATGAATTTGTCTACAAGTGGAAATTTTTTTTTATTTTTTCGTCGAAAACCAAGATTTTGATCGGTCTACGAATGAAATTTTTTTTTTCGTCCAAAACCGAAATTCTGATTGGTCTACGAGTGGAAAATGAATTTTATTTTTCCGTGAAAAACCGAGATTTCGATCGGCTTACGAGTGGAAGAAAAATTCAATTTTTTCGTCGAAAACCAAGATTCTGATCGCTCTACGAGTGGAATTTTTATTTTATTTTTTCGTCGAAAATCAAGATTCCAATCCGTCTACGAGTGGAAAAGATTTTTGATTTTCCGTCAAAGACCAAGATTCCGATCGATCTACGAGTGGAAGTACAATTAAATTTTTTCGTCGAAAACCAAGATTCTGATCGGTCTACGAGTGGAATTTTTTTTTTATTTTTCCGTCCAAAACCGAGATTCTGATCGCTCTACGAGTGGAAAAATATTTTTATTTTTCCGCCGAAGACCGAGAGTCTGATCGGTTTACGAGTGGAAGAGAAATTTAATTTTTTCTTTGAAAACCAAGATTCTAATCGGTTTACAAGTGGAAAAAAAATTGTACGTTTTCGTCGAAAACCGAGATTCCGATCCATCCACGTGTGGAAAATATATTTATTTTTTCGTCGAAGACCGAGATTCCGATCGGTTTACGAGTGGAAGAAAAATTATATTTTTTCGTCGTAAACCAAGATTCTGATCGGTCTACGAGTGGAATTTTTTTTTTTTTTTTCGTCCAAAACCGAGATTATGATCGGTCTACGAATGGAAAAGAAAATCATTTTTCGTCAATGACGGAGATTCCGATCGGTTTACGAGTGGAAGAAAAATTAAATTTTTTCGTCGAAAACCAAGATTCTGAACGGTATACGAGTGGAATTTTTTTTTTTTCTCGTCAAATACCGAGATTTCGATCGGTCTACGAGTGGAAAAAAAATTAAATTTTTTCGTCGAAAACCGAGATTCTGATCGGTCTACGAGTGAAAAAAAAAGTATTTTTCCGTCAAAGACCGAGATTCCGATCGCTCTACGAGTGGAAGAAAAATTTAATTTTTTCGTCGAAACCCAAGATTCTGATCGGTTTACAAGTGGAAGAAAATTTTTATTTTCCCGTCGAAAACCGAGATTCCGATCCATCCACGAGTGGAAAATATTTTTATTGTTTCGTCGAAAACCGAGATTCCGATCGATCTACGAGTGGAAAAAATTTAATTTTTTCGTCGAAAACCAATATTCCAATCGGTTTGCGAGTGGAAAAAAAATTATATTTTTTTGTCGAAAATCAAGATTCCAATCCGTCTACGAGTGGAAAAGATTTTTGATTTTCCGTCAAAGACCGAGATTCCGATCGGTCTACGAGTGGAAGTACAATTAAATTTTTTCGTCGAAAACCAAGATTCTAATAGGTCTACGAGTGGAATTTTTTAAAAATTTTGGGGGAAGAAAATTTTAATTTTTTTGTCGAAAACCAAGAATCTGTTCGGTTTACGAGTGACATTTTTTTAAAATTTTTTCGTCGAAAATCAAGATTCCGATCCGTCTACGAGTGGAAAATATTTTTATTTTTCCGTGAAAAACCGAGATTTCGATCGGCTTACGAATGGAAGAAAAATCCTATTTTTTCGTCGAAAACCAAGATTCTGATCGGTCTACGAGTGGAATTTTTATTTTATTTTTTCGTCGAAAATATATATTCCAATCCGTCTACTAGTGGAAAAGATTTTTATTTTCCGTCAAAGACCAAGATTCCGATCGGTCTACGAGTGGAAGTACAATTAAATTTTTTCGTCGAAAACCAAGATTCTGATCGGTCTACGAGTGGAAATTTTTTTTTATTTTTTCGTCCAAAACCGAGATTCTGATCGCTCTACGAATGGAAAAAAAAATTTATTTTTCCGTCAAAGACCGAGATTCCGATCGGTTTACGAGTGGAAGAAAAACTTAATTTTTTCGTCGAAAACCCAGATTCTGACCCATCCACGAGTGGAAAATATTTTTATTTTTCCGCCGAAGACCGAGATTCTGATCGATTTACGAGTGGAAGAGAAATTAAATTTTTTCGTCGAAAACCAAGATTCTGATCGGTCTACGAGTGGAAGTTTTTTTTATTTTTTCGTCGAAAACCAGGATTCTGATCGGTCTACGGATTGAATTTTTTTTTTTGTCCAAAATTGAGATTCTGATCGGTCTACGAGTGGAAAAAAAATTTTATTTTTCCGTCAAAAACCGAGATTTCGATCGGTTTACGAGTGGAAGAAAAATTTAATTTTTTCGTCGAAAACCAAGATTCTGATCGGTCTACGAGTGGAATTTTTATTTTATTTTTTCGTCGAAAATAGATATTCCAATCCGTCTACGAGTGGAAAAGATTTTTATTTTCCGTCAAAGACCAAGATTCCGATTGGTCTACGAGTGGAAGTACAATTAAATTTTTTCGTCGAAAACCAAGATTCTGATCGGTCTACGGGTGGAATTTTTTTTCATTTTTTCGTCCAAAACCGAGATTCTGATCGGTTTACGAGTGGAAGAAAAACTTAATTTTTTCGTCGAAAACCCAGATTCTGATCCATCCACGAGTGAAAAATATTTTTATTTTCCGCCGAAGACCGAGATTCTGATCGATTTACGAGAGGAAGAGAAATTTAATTTTTTCGTCGAAAACCAAGATTCTGATCGGTTTACAAGTCGAAGAAAATTTTTATTTTTTCGTCGAAAACCGAGATTCCGATCCATCCACGAGTGGAAAATATTTTTATAGTTTCGTCGAAAACCGAGATTCCGATCGATCTACGAGTGGAAAAGATTTTTGATTTTCCGTCAAAGACCGAGATTCCGATCGGTCTACGAGTGGAAGTACAATTAAATTTTTTCGTCGAAAACCAAGATTCTAATAGGTCTACGAGTGGAATTTTTTAAAAATTTTGGGGGAAGAAAATTTTAATTTTTTTGTCGAAAACCAAGAATCTGTTCGGTTTACGAGTGACATTTTTTTAAAATTTTTTCGTCGAAAATCAAGATTCCGATCCGTCTACGAGTGGAAAATATTTTTGATTTTCCGTCAAAGATCGAGATTCCGATCGGTCCACGAGTGGAAGTACAATTAAATTTTTTCTTCGAAAACCAAGATTCGCATCGGTCTACGAGTGGAAAAAAATTTCAATTTTTTCGTCGAAAACCAAAACTCTGATCGGTCTACGAGTGGAAAAAGAATTTAATTTTTCGTCGAAAACAGAGATTCCGATCGGTTTACGAGTGGAAAAAAAAATTAATTTTCCGTCAACAACCGAGAATCCGATCGGTCTACGAGTGGAAGAAAAATCAAATTTTTTCGTCGAAAACCAAGGTTCTGATTTGTCTACGGGTGGAAATTTTTTTTTATTTTTTCGTCGAAAACCAAGGTTCTGATTTGTCTACGGGTGGAAATTTTTTTTTATTTTTTCGTCGAAAACCAAGATTTTGATCGGTCTACGAATGAAATATTTTTTTTTCGTCCAAAACCGAAATTCTGATCGGTCTACGAGTGGAAAATGAATTTTATTTTTCCGTGAAAAACCGAGATTTCGATCGGCTTACGAGTGGAAGAAAAATTCCATTTTTTCGTCGAAAACCAAGATTCTGATCGGTCTACGAGTGGAATTTTTATTTTATTTTTTCGTCGAAAATAGATATTCCAATCCGTCTACGAGTGGAAAAGATTTTTATTTTCCGTCAAAGACCAAGATTCCGATCGGTTTACGAGTGGAAGTACAATTAAATTTTTTCGTCGAAAACCAAGATTCTGATCGGTCTACGAGTGGAAATTTTTTTTTATTTTTTCGTCCAAAACCGAGATTCTGATCGCTCTACGGATGGAAAAAAAAATTTATTTTTCCGTCAAAGACCGAGATTCCGATCGGTTTACGAGTGGAAGAAAAACTTAATTTTTTCGTCGAAAACCCAAATTCTGATCCATCCACGAGTGGAAAATATTTTTATTTTTCCGCCGAAGACCGAGATTCTGATCGATTTACGAGTGGAAGAGAAATTAAATTTTTTCGTCGAAAACCAAGATTCTGATCGGTCTACGAGTGGAAGTTTTTTTTATTTTTTCGTCGAAAACCAGGATTCTGATCGGTCTACGGATTGAATTTTTTTTTTCGTCCAAAACCGAGATTCTGATCGGTCTACGAGTGGAAAAAAAATTTTATTTTTCCGTCAAAAACCGAGATTTCGATCGGTTTACGAGTGGAAGAAAAATTTAATTTTTTCGTCGAAAACCAAGATTCTGATGGGTCTACGAGTGGAATTTTTATTTTATTTTTTCGTCGAAAATAGATATTCCAATCCGTCTACGAGTGGAAAAGATTTTTATTTTCCGTCAAAGACATAGATTCCGATCGGTCTACGAGTGGAAGTACAATTAAATTTTTCCGTCGAAAACCAAGATTCTGATCGGTCTACGGGTGGAATTTTTTTTCATTTTTTCGTCCAAAACCGAGATTCTGATCGGTTTACGAGTGGAAGAAAAACTTAATTTTTTCGTCGAAAACCCAGATTCTGATCCATCCACGAGTGAAAAATATTTTTATTTTCCGCCGAAGACCGAGATTCTGATCGATTTACGAGTGGAAGAGAAATTTAATTTTTTCGTCGAAAACCAAGATTCTGATCGGTTTACAAGTGGAAGAAAATTTTTATTTTTTCGTCGAAAACCGAGATTCCGATCCATCCACGAGTGGAAAATATTTTTATTGTTTCGTCGAAAACCGAGATTCCGATCGATCTACGAGTGGAAAAAAATTAATTTTTTCGTCGAAAATCAATATTCCGATCGGTTTGCGAGTGGAAAAAAAAATTAATTTTTTCGTCGAAGATCTAGATTCCAATCCGTCTACGAGTGGAAAAGATTTTTGATTTTCCGTCAAAGACCAAGATTCCGATCGGTCTACGAGTGGAAGTACAATTAAATTTTTTCGTCGAAAACCAAGATTCTAATCGGTCTACGAATGAAATTAAAAAAAAATTTTTTTGTCCAAAACCGAGATTCTGATCGCTCTACGAGTGGAAAAAAAATTATTTTTCCGTCAAAGACCGAGATTCCGATCGGCTTACGAGTAGAAGAAAAATTAAATTTTTTCGTCGAAAACCAAGATTCTGATCGGTTTACGAGGGGAAGAAATTGTTAATTTTTTTGTCGAAAACCAAGAATCTGATCGGTCTACGATTGAAATTTTTTTTTTATTTTTTCGTCGAAAATCAAGATTCCGATCCGTCTACGAGTGGAAAATATTTTTATTTTACCGTCAACGACCGAGATTCCGATCGGTCTACGAGTGGAAGAAAAATTAAATTTTTTCGTCGAAAACCAAGATTCTGATCGGTCTACGAGTGGAAGTTTTTTTTATTTTTTCGTCGAAAACCAGAATTCTGATCGGTCTACGGATGGAATTTTTTTTTCCGTCAAAGACCAAGATTCCGATCGGTCTACGAGTGGAAGTACAATTAATTTTTTTCGTCGAAAACCAAGATTCTGATCGGCCTACGAGTGGATTTTTTTATTTATTTTTTCGTCCAAAACCGAGATTCTGATCGCTCTACGAGTAGAAAAAAAAATTTATTTTTCCGTCAAAGACCGAGATTCCGATCGGTTTACGAGTGGAAGAAAAACTTAATTTTTTCGCGAAAACCCAGATTCTGATCCATCCACGAATGGAAAATATTTTTATTTTTCCGCCGAAGACCGAGATTCTGATCGATTTACGAGTGGAAGAGAAATTTAATTTTTTCGTCGAAAACCAAGATTCTGATCGGTTTACGAGTGAAAGAAAATTTTTATTTTTTCGTCGAAAACCGAGATTCCGATCCATCCAAGAGTGGAAAATATTTAAATTTTTTCGTCGAACACCAAGATTCTGATAAGTCTACGACTCGAAGAAAAATTAAATTTTTTCGTCGAAAACCAAGATTCTGATCGGTTTACGAGGGGAAGAAAATTTTTATTTTTTTGTCGAAAACCAAGAATCTGATCGGTCTACGAGTAAAATTTTTTTTTTATTTTTTCGTCGAAAATCAAGATTCCGATCCGTCTACGAGTGGAAAATATTTTTATTTTACCGTCAACGACCGAGATTCCGATCGGTCTACGAGTGGAAGAAAAACTTAATTTTTTCGTCGAAAACCCAGATTCTGATCCATCCACGAGTGGAAAATATTTTTATTTTCCGCCGAAGACCGAGATTCTGATCGATTTACGAGTGGAAGAGAAATTTAATTTTTTCGTCGAAAACCAAGATTCTGATCGGTCTACGAGTGGAATTTTTTTTTTTTTTTCGTCCAAAACCGAGATTATGATCGGTCTACGAATGGAAAAGAAAATCATTTTTTCGTCGAAGACCGAGATTCCGATCGGTTTACGAGTGGAAGAAAAATTAAATTTTTTCGTCGTAAACCAAGATTCTGATCGGTCTACGAATGGAAAAGAAAATCATTTTTCGTCAATGACGGAGATTCCGATCGGTTTACGAGTGGAAGAAAAATTAATTTTTTCGTCGAAAACCAATATTCCGATCGGTTTGCGAGTGGAAAAAAAATTTAATTTTTTTGTCGAAAATCAAGATTCTGATCGGTTTAGGAGTGAAAGAAAATTTTTTTTTTTTCGTCGAAAACCGAGATTCTGATCGGTCAACAAGTGGAAAAAAAAATTTATTTTACCGTCAACGCCCGAGATTCCGATCGGTCTACGAGTGGAAGAAAAATTAAATTTTTTCGTCGAAAACCAAAATTCTGATCGGTTTACGAGTGGAAGTTTTTTTTATTTTTTCGTCGAAAACCAGGATTCTGATCGGTCTACGGATGGAATTTTTTTTTTCGTCCAAAACCGAGACTCTGATCGGTCTACGAGTGAAAAAAAAACTTTATTTTTCCGTCAAAAACCGAGATTTCGATCGGTTTACGAGTGGAAGAAAAATTTAATTTTTTCGTCGAAAACCAAGATTCTGATCGGTCTACGAGTGGAATTTTTATTTTATTTTTTCGTCAAAAATAGATATTCCAATCCGTCTACGAGTGGAAAAGGTTTTTATTTTCCGTCAAAGACCAAGATTCCGATCGGTCTACGAGTGGAAGTACAATTAAATTTTTTCGTCGAAAACCAAGATTCTGATCGGTCTACGAGTGGAAATTTTTTTTTATTTTTTCGTCCAAAACCGAGATTCTGATCGCTCTACGAGTGGAAAAAAAATTTTATTTTTCCGTCAAAGACCGAGATTCCGATCGGTTTACGAGTGGAAGAAAAACTTAATTTTTTCGTCGAAAACCCAGATTCTGATCCATCCACGAGTGGAAAATATTTTTATTTTTCCGCCGAAGACCGAGATTCTGATCGATTTACGAGTAGAAGAGAAATTAAATTTTTTCGTCGAAAACCAAGATTCTGATCGGTCTACGAGTGGAAGTTTTTTATATTTTTTCGTCGAAAACCAGGATTCTGATCGGTCTACGGATTGAATTTTTTTTTTTCGTCCAAAACCGAGATTCTGATCGTTCTACGAGTGGAAAAAAAATTTTATTTTTCCGTCAAAAACCGAGATTTCGATCGGTTTACGAGTGGAAGAAAAATTTAATTTTTTCGTCGAAAACCAAGATTCTGATCGGTCTACGAGTGGAATTTTTATTTTATTTTTTCGTCGAAAATAGATATTCCAATCCGTCTACGAGTGGAAAAGATTTTTATTTTCCGTCAAAGACCAAGATTCCGATCGGTCTACGAGTGGAAGTACAATTAAATTTTTTCGTCGAAAACCAAGATTCTGATCGGTCTACGGGTGGAATTTTTTTTTATTTCTTCGTCCAAAACCGAGATTCTGATCGCTCTACGAGTGGAAAAAAATTTTTATTTTTCCGTCAAAGACCGAGATTCCGATCGGTTTACGAGTGGAAGAAAAACTTAATTTTTTCGTCGAAAACCCAGACTCTGATCGGTTTACAAGTGGAAGAAAATTTTTATTTTTTCGTCGAAAACCGAGATTCCGATCCATCCACGAGTGGAAAATATTTTTATTGTTTCGTCGAAAACCAAGATTCCGATCGATCTACGAGTGGAAAAAAATTAATTTTTTCGTCGAAAATCAATATTCTGATCGGTTTCCGAGTGGAAAAAAAATTTAATTTTTTCGTCGAAAATCAAGATTCCAATCCATCTACGAGTGGAAAAGATTTTTGATTTTCCGTCAAAGACCGAGATTCCGATCGGTCTACGAGTGGAAGTACAATTAAATTCTTTCGTCGAAAACCAAGATTCTAATCGGTCTACGGATGGAATTTTTAAAAAATTTTTTTGTCCAAAACCGAGATTCTGATCGCTCTACGAGTGGAAAAAAAATTATTTTTCCGTCAAAGACCGAGATTCCGATCGGTTTATGAGTAAAAGAAAAATTTAATTTTTCCGTCGAAAACCCAGATTCTGATCGATCTACGAGTGGAAGTTTTTTTTATTTTTTCGCCGAAAACCAGGATTCTGATCGGTCTACGAGTGGAAAAAAAATTTTATTTTTCCGTCAAAAACCGAGATTTCGATCGGTTTACGAGTGGAAGAAAAATTTAATTTTTTCGTCGAAAACCAAGATTCTGATCGGTCTACGAGTGGAATTTTTATTTTATTTTTTCGTCGAAAATAGATATTCCAATCCGTCTACGAGTGGAAAAGTTTTTTATTTTCCGTCAAAGACCAAGATTCCGATCGGTCCACGAGTGGAAGTACAATTAAATTTTTTCGTCGAAAACCAAGATTCTGATCGGTCTACGGGTGGAATTTTTTTTTATTTTTTCGTCCAAAACCGAGATTCTGATCGCTTTACGAGTGGAAAAAAATTTTTATTTTTCCGTCAAAGACCGAGATTCCGATCGGTTTACGAGTGGAAGAAAAACTTAATTTTTTCGTCGAAAACCCAGATTCTGATCCATCCACGAGTGGAAAATATTTTTATTTTCCGCCGAAGACCGAGATTCTGATCGATTTACGAGTGGAAGAGAAATTTAATTTTTTCGTCGAAAACCAAGATTCTGATCGGTTTACAAGTGGAAGAAAATTTTTATTTTTTCGTCGAAAACCGAGATTCCGATCCATCCACGAGTGGAAAATATTTTTATTGTTTCGTCGAAAACCGAGATTCCGATCGATCTACGAGTGGAAAAAAATTAATTTTTTCGTCGAAAACCAAAACTCTGATCGGTTTACGAGTGGAAAAAGAATTTAATTTTTCGTCGAAAACAGAGATTCCGATCGGTTTACGAGTGGAAAAAAAATTTCATTTTCCGTCAACAACCGAGAATCCGATCGGTCTACGAGTGGAAGAAAAATCAAATTTTTTCGTCGAAAACCAAGGTTCTGATTTGTCTACGGGTGGAAAATGAATTTTATTTTTCCGTGAAAAACCGAGATTTCGATCGGCTTACGAGTGGAAGAAAAATTCAATTTTTTCGTCGAAAACCAAGATTCCAATCCGTCTACGAGTGGAAAAGATTTTTGATTTTCCGTCAAAGACCAAGATTCCGATCGGTCTACGAGTGGAAGTACAATTAAATTTTTTCGTCGAAAACCAAGATTCTGATCGGTCTACGAGTGGAATTTTTTTTTTATTTTTCCGTCCAAAACCGAGATTCTGATCGCTCTACGAGTGGAAAAATATTTTTATTTTTCCGCCGAAGACCGAGAGTCTGATCGGTTTACGAGTGGAAGAGAAATTTAATTTTTTCTTTGAAAACCAAGATTCTAATCGGTTTACAAGTGCAAGAAAAATTGTACGTTTTCGTCGAAAACCGAGATTCCGATCCATCCACGAGTGGAAAATATATTTATTTTTTCGTCGAAGACCGAGATTCCGATCGGTTTACGAGTGGAAGAAAAATTAAATTTTTTCGTCGTAAACCAAGATTCTGATCGGTCTACGAGTGGAATTTTTTTTTTTTTTTTCGTCCAAAACCGAGATTATGATCGGTCTACGAATGGAAAAGAAAATCATTTTTCGTCAATGACGGAGATTCCGATCGGTTTACGAGTGGAAGAAAAATTAAATTTTTTCGTCGAAAACCAAGATTCTGAACGGTATACGAGTGGAATTTTTTTTTTTCTCGTCAAATACCGAGATTTCGATCGGTCTACGAGTGGAAATTTTTTTTTATTTTTTCGTCGAAAACCGAGATTCCGAGCCATCCACGAGTGGAAAATATTCTTATTTTTTCGTCGAAGACCGAGATTCCGATCGGTTTACGAGTGGAAAAAAAATTAAGATTTTTCGTCGAAAACCGAGATTCTGATCGGTCTACGAGTGAAAAAAAAAAGTATTTTTCCGTCAAAGACCGAGATTCCGATCGCTCTACGAGTGGAAGAAAAATTTAATTTTTTCGTCGAAACCCAAGATTCTGATCGGTTTACAAGTGGAAAAGATTTTTGATTTTCCGTTAAAGACCGAGATTCCGATCGGTCTACGAGTGGAAGTACAATTAAATTTTTTCGTCGAAAACAAAGATTCTAATAGGTCTACGAGTGGAATTTTTTAAAAATTTTGGGGGAAGAAAATTTTAATTTTTTTGTCGAAAACCAAGAATCTGTTCGGTTTACGAGTGACATTTTTTAAAAATTTTTTCGTCGAAAATCAAGATTCCGATCCGTCTACGAGTGGAAAATATTTTTATTTTTCCGTCAAAGATCGAGATTCCGATCGGTCCACGAGTGGAAGTACAATTAAATTTTTTCGTCGAAAACCAAAATTCGCATCGGTCTACGAGTGGAAAAAAATTTCAATTTTTTCGTCGAAAACAGAGATTCCGATCGGTTTACGAGTGGAAAAAAAATTTAATTTTCCGTCAACAACCGAGAATCCGATCGGTCTACGAGTGAAAGAAACATCAAATTTTTTCGTCGAAAACCAAGGTTCTGATTTGTCTACGGGTGGAAATTTTTTTTTATTTTTTCGTCGAAAACCAAGGTTCTGATTTGTCTACGGGTGGAATTTTTTTTTATTTTTTCGTCGAAAACCAAGATTTTGATCGGTCTACGAATAAAATATTTTTTTTTCGTCCAAAACCGAAATTCTGATCGGTCTACGAGTGAAAAATGAATTTTATTTTTCCGTGAAAAACCGAGATTTCGATCGGCTTACGAGTGGAAGAAAAATTTCATTTTTTCGTCGAAAACCAAGATTCTGATCGGTCTACGAGTGGAATGTTTATTTTATTTTTTCGTCGAAAATAGATATTCCAATCCGCCTACGAGTGGAAAAGATTTTTATTTTCCGTCAAAGACCAAGATTCCGATCGGTCTACGAGTGGAAGAACAATTAAATTTTTTCGTCGAAAACCAAGATTTTGATCGGTCTACGAGTGGAAATTTTTTTTTATTTTTTCGTCCAAAACCGAGATTCTGATCGCTCTACGAGTGGAAAAAAAATTTTATTTTTCCGTCAAAGACCGAGATTCCGATCGGTTTACGAGTGGAAGAAAAACTTAATTTTTTCGTCGAAAACCCAGATTCTGATCCATCCACGAGTGGAAAATATTTTTATTTTTCCGCCGAAGACCGAGATTCTGATCGATTTACGAGTGGAAGAGAAATTAAATTTTTTCGTCGAAAACCAAGATTCTGATCGGTCTACGAGTGGAAGTTTTTTTTAATTTTTTCGTCGAAAATCAAGACTCCGTTCCGTCTACGAGTGGAAAATATTTTTATTTTTCCGTCAAAGATCGAGATTCCGATCGGTCCACGAGTGGAAGTACAATTAAATTTTTTCTTCGAAAACCAAGATTCGCATCGGTCTACGAGTGGAAAAAAATTTCAATTTTTTCGTCGAAAACCAAAACTCTGATCGGTCTACGAGTGGAAAAAGAATTTAATTTTTCGTCGAAAACAGAGATTCCGATCGGTTTACGAGTGGAAAAAAAATTTAATTTTCCGTCAACAACCGAGAATCCGATCGGTCTACGAGTGGAAGAAAAATCAAATTTTTTCGTCGAAAACCAAGGTTCTGATTTGTCTACGGGTGGAAATTTTTTTTTATTTTTTCGTCGAAAACCAAGATTCTGATCGGTCTACGAGTGGAATTTTTTTTTTTTTTCGTCCAAAACCGAGATTATGATCGGTCTACGAATGGAAAAGAAAATCATTTTTCGTGAATGACGGAGATTCCGATCGGTTTACGAGTGGAAGAAAAATTTAATTTTTTCGTCGAAAACCAAGATTCTGATGGGTCTACGAGTGGAATTTTTATTTTATTTTTTCGTCGAAAATAGATATTCCAATCCGTCTACGAGTGGAAAAGATTTTTATTTTCCGTCAAAGACATAGATTCCGATCGGTCTACGAGTGGAAGTACAATTAAATTTTTCCGTCGAAAACCAAGATTCTGATCGGTCTACGGGTGGAATTTTTTTTCATTTTTTCGTCCAAAACCGAGATTCTGATCGGTTTACGAGTGGAAGAAAAACTTAATTTTTTCGTCGAAAACCCAGATTCTGATCCATCCACGAGTGAAAAATATTTTTATTTTCCGCCGAAGACCGAGATTCTGATCGATTTACGAGTGGAAGAGAAATTTAATTTTTTCGTCGAAAACCAAGATTCTGATCGGTTTACAAGTGGAAGAAAATTTTTATTTTTTCGTCGAAAACCGAGATTCCGATCCATCCACGAGTGGAAAATATTTTTATTGTTTCGTCGAAAACCGAGATTCCGATCGATCTACGAGTGGAAAAAAATTAATTTTTTCGTCGAAAATCAATATTCCGATCGGTTTGCGAGTGGAAAAAAAAATTAATTTTTTCGTCGAAGATCTAGATTCCAATCCGTCTACGAGTGGAAAAGATTTTTGATTTTCCGTCAAAGACCAAGATTCCGATCGGTCTACGAGTGGAAGTACAATTAAATTTTTTCGTCGAAAACCAAGATTCTAATCGGTCTACGAATGAAATTTTAAAAAAATTTTTTTGTCCAAAACCGAGATTCTGATCGCTCTACGAGTGGAAAAAAAATTATTTTTCCGTCAAAGACCGAGATTCCGATCGGCTTACGAGTAGAAGAAAAATTAAATTTTTTCGTCGAAAACCAAGATTCTGATCGGTTTACGAGGGGAAGAAATTGTTAATTTTTTTGTCGAAAACCAAGAATCTGATCGGTCTACGATTGAAATTTTTTTTTTATTTTTTCGTCGAAAATCAAGATTCCGATCCGTCTACGAGTGGAAAATATTTTTATTTTACCGTCAACGACCGAGATTCCGATCGGTCTACGAGTGGAAGAAAAATTAAATTTTTTCGTCGAAAACCAAGATTCTGATCGGTCTACGAGTGGAAGTTTTTTTTATTTTTTCGTCGAAAACCAGAATTCTGATCGGTCTACGGATGGAATTTTTTTTTCCGTCAAAGACCAAGATTCCGATCGGTCTACGAGTGGAAGTACAATTAATTTTTTTCGTCGAAAACCAAGATTCTGATCGGCCTACGAGTGGATTTTTTTATTTATTTTTTCGTCCAAAACCGAGATTCTGATCGCTCTACGAGTAGAAAAAAAAATTTATTTTTCCGTCAAAGACCGAGATTCCGATCGGTTTACGAGTGGAAGAAAAACTTAATTTTTTCGCGAAAACCCAGATTCTGATCCATCCACGAATGGAAAATATTTTTATTTTTCCGCCGAAGACCGAGATTCTGATCGATTTACGAGTGGAAGAGAAATTTAATTTTTTCGTCGAAAACCAAGATTCTGATCGGTTTACGAGTGAAAGAAAATTTTTATTTTTTCGTCGAAAACCGAGATTCCGATCCATCCAAGAGTGGAAAATATTTAAATTTTTTCGTCGAACACCAAGATTCTGATAAGTCTACGACTCGAAGAAAAATTAAATTTTTTCGTCGAAAACCAAGATTCTGATCGGTTTACGAGGGGAAGAAAATTTTTATTTTTTTGTCGAAAACCAAGAATCTGATCGGTCTACGAGTAAAATTTTTTTTTTATTTTTTCGTCGAAAATCAAGATTCCGATCCGTCTACGAGTGGAAAATATTTTTATTTTACCGTCAACGACCGAGATTCCGATCGGTCTACGAGTGGAAGAAAAACTTAATTTTTTCGTCGAAAACCCAGATTCTGATCCATCCACGAGTGGAAAATATTTTTATTTTCCGCCGAAGACCGAGATTCTGATCGATTTACGAGTGGAAGAGAAATTTAATTTTTTCGTCGAAAACCAAGATTCTGATCGGTCTACGAGTGGAATTTTTTTTTTTTTTTCGTCCAAAACCGAGATTATGATCGGTCTACGAATGGAAAAGAAAATCATTTTTTCGTCGAAGACCGAGATTCCGATCGGTTTACGAGTGGAAGAAAAATTAAATTTTTTCGTCGTAAACCAAGATTCTGATCGGTCTACGAATGGAAAAGAAAATCATTTTTCGTCAATGACGGAGATTCCGATCGGTTTACGAGTGGAAGAAAAATTAATTTTTTCGTCGAAAACCAATATTCCGATCGGTTTGCGAGTGGAAAAAAAATTTAATTTTTTTGTCGAAAATCAAGATTCTGATCGGTTTAGGAGTGAAAGAAAATTTTTTTTTTTTCGTCGAAAACCGAGATTCTGATCGGTCAACAAGTGGAAAAAAAAATTTATTTTACCGTCAACGCCCGAGATTCCGATCGGTCTACGAGTGGAAGAAAAATTAAATTTTTTCGTCGAAAACCAAAATTCTGATCGGTTTACGAGTGGAAGTTTTTTTTATTTTTTCGTCGAAAACCAGGATTCTGATCGGTCTACGGATGGAATTTTTTTTTTCGTCCAAAACCGAGACTCTGATCGGTCTACGAGTGAAAAAAAAACTTTATTTTTCCGTCAAAAACCGAGATTTCGATCGGTTTACGAGTGGAAGAAAAATTTAATTTTTTCGTCGAAAACCAAGATTCTGATCGGTCTACGAGTGGAATTTTTATTTTATTTTTTCGTCAAAAATAGATATTCCAATCCGTCTACGAGTGGAAAAGGTTTTTATTTTCCGTCAAAGACCAAGATTCCGATCGGTCTACGAGTGGAAGTACAATTAAATTTTTTCGTCGAAAACCAAGATTCTGATCGGTCTACGAGTGGAAATTTTTTTTTATTTTTTCGTCCAAAACCGAGATTCTGATCGCTCTACGAGTGGAAAAAAAATTTTATTTTTCCGTCAAAGACCGAGATTCCGATCGGTTTACGAGTGGAAGAAAAACTTAATTTTTTCGTCGAAAACCCAGATTCTGATCCATCCACGAGTGGAAAATATTTTTATTTTTCCGCCGAAGACCGAGATTCTGATCGATTTACGAGTAGAAGAGAAATTAAATTTTTTCGTCGAAAACCAAGATTCTGATCGGTCTACGAGTGGAAGTTTTTTATATTTTTTCGTCGAAAACCAGGATTCTGATCGGTCTACGGATTGAATTTTTTTTTTTCGTCCAAAACCGAGATTCTGATCGTTCTACGAGTGGAAAAAAAATTTTATTTTTCCGTCAAAAACCGAGATTTCGATCGGTTTACGAGTGGAAGAAAAATTTAATTTTTTCGTCGAAAACCAAGATTCTGATCGGTCTACGAGTGGAATTTTTATTTTATTTTTTCGTCGAAAATAGATATTCCAATCCGTCTACGAGTGGAAAAGATTTTTATTTTCCGTCAAAGACCAAGATTCCGATCGGTCTACGAGTGGAAGTACAATTAAATTTTTTCGTCGAAAACCAAGATTCTGATCGGTCTACGGGTGGAATTTTTTTTTATTTTTTCGTCCAAAACCGAGATTCTGATCGCTCTACGAGTGGAAAAAAATTTTTATTTTTCCGTCAAAGACCGAGATTCCGATCGGTTTACGAGTGGAAGAAAAACTTAATTTTTTCGTCGAAAACCCAGATTCTGATCCATCAACGAGTGGAAAATATTTTTATTTTCCGCCGAAGACCGAGATTCTGATCGATTTACGAGTGGAAGAGAAATTTAATTTTTTCGTCGAAAAACAAGATTCTGATCGGTTTACAAGTGGAAGAAAATTTTTATTTTTTCGTCGAAAACCGAGATTCCGATCCATCCACGAGTGGAAAATATTTTTATTGTTTCGTCGAAAACCTAGATTCCGATCGATCTACGAGTGGAAAAAAATTAATTTTTTTCGTCGAAAATCAATATTCCGATCGGTTTGCGAGTGGAAAAAAAATTTAATTTTTTCGTCGAAAACCAAGATTCTAATCGGTCTACGAATGGAATTAAAAAAAAATTTTTTTGTCCAAAACCGAGATTCTGATCGCTCTACGAGTGGAAAAAAAAATTATTTTTCCGTCAAAGACCGAGATTCCGATCGGTTTACGAGTGGAAGAAAAATTTAATTTTTTCGTCGAAAACCGAGATTCCGTTCCGTCTACGAGTGGAAAATATTTTTATTTTTCCGTCAAAGATCGAGATTCCGATCGGTCCACGAGTGGAAGTACAAATAAATTTTTTCGTCGAAAACCAAGATTCGCATCGGTCAAAGAGTGGAAAAAAATTTCAATTTTTTCGTCGAAAACCAAAACTCTGATCGGTCTACGAGTGGAAAAAGAATTTAATTTTTCGTCGAAAACAGAGATTCCGATCGGTTTACGAGTGGAAAAAAAATTTAATTTTCCGTCAACAACCGAGAATCCGATCGGTCTACGAGTGAAAGAAAAATCAAATTTTTTCGTCGAAAACCAAGGTTCTGATTTGTCTACGGGTGGAAATTTTTTTTTATTTTTTCGTCGAAAACCAAGGTTCTGATTTGTCTACGGGTGGAAATTTTTCTTTATTTTTTCGTCGAAAACCAAGATTTTGATCGGTCTACGAATGAAATATTTTTTTTTCGTCCAAAACCGAAATTCTGATCGGTCTACGAGTCGAAAATGAATTTTATTTTTCCGTGAAAAACCGAGATTTCGATCGGCTTACGAGTGGAAGAGAAATTAAATTCTTTCGTCGAAAACCAAGATTCTGATCGGTCTACGAGTGGAAGTTTTTTTTATTTTTTCGTCAAAAACCAGGATTCTGATCGGTCTACGGATTGAATTTTTTTTTTCGTCCAAAACCGAGATTCTGATCGGTCTACGAGTGGAAAAAAAATTTTATTTTTCCGTCAAAAACCGAGATTTCGATCGGTTTACGAGTGGAAGAAAAATTTAATTTTTTCGTCGAAAACCAAGATTCTGATCGGTCTACGAGTGGAATTGTTATTTTATTTTTTCGTCGAAAATAGATATTCCAATCCGTCTACGAGTGGAAAAGATTTTTATTTTCCGTCAAAGACCAAGATTCCGATCGGTCTACGAGTGGAAGTACAATTAAATTTTTTCGTCGAAAACCAAGATTCTGATCGGTCTACGGGTGGAATTTTTTTTTATTTCTTCGTCCAAAACCGAGATTCTGATCGCTCTACGAGTGGAAAAAAATTTTTATTTTTCCGTCAAAGACCGAGATTCCGATCGGTTTACGAGTGGAAGAAAAACTTAATTTTTTCGTCGAAAACCCAGACTCTGATCGGTTTACAAGTGGAAGAAAATTTTTATTTTTTCGTCGAAAACCGAGATTCCGATCCATCCACGAGTGGAAAATATTTTTATTGTTTCGTCGAAAACCAAGATTCCGATCGATCTACGAGTGGAAAAAAATTAATTTTTTCGTCGAAAATCAATATTCTGATCGGTTTCCGAGTGGAAAAAAAATTTAATTTTTTCGTCGAAAATCAAGATTCCAATCCATCTACGAGTGGAAAAGATTTTTGATTTTCCGTCAAAGACCGAGATTCCGATCGGTCTACGAGTGGAAGTACAATTAAATTCTTTCGTCGAAAACCAAGATTCTAATCGGTCTACGGATGGAATTTTTAAAAAATTTTTTTGTCCAAAACCGAGATTCTGATCGCTCTACGAGTGGAAAAAAAATTATTTTTCCGTCAAAGACCGAGATTCCGATCGGTTTATGAGTAAAAGAAAAATTTAATTTTTCCGTCGAAAACCCAGATTCTGATCGATCTACGAGTGGAAGTTTTTTTTATTTTTTCGCCGAAAACCAGGATTCTGATCGGTCTACGAGTGGAAAAAAAATTTTATTTTTCCGTCAAAAACCGAGATTTCGATCGGTTTACGAGTGGAAGAAAAATTTAATTTTTTCGTCGAAAACCAAGATTCTGATCGGTCTACGAGTGGAATTTTTATTTTATTTTTTCGTCGAAAATAGATATTCCAATCCGTCTACGAGTGGAAAAGTTTTTTATTTTCCGTCAAAGACCAAGATTCCGATCGGTCCACGAGTGGAAGTACAATTAAATTTTTTCGTCGAAAACCAAGATTCTGATCGGTCTACGGGTGGAATTTTTTTTTATTTTTTCGTCCAAAACCGAGATTCCGATCGCTTTACGAGTGGAAAAAAATTTTTATTTTTCCGTCAAAGACCGAGATTCCGATCGGTTTACGAGTGGAAGAAAAACTTAATTTTTTCGTCGAAAACCCAGATTCTGATCCATCCACGAGTGGAAAATATTTTTATTTTCCGCCGAAGACCGAGATTCTGATCGATTTACGAGTGGAAGAGAAATTTAATTTTTTCGTCGAAAACCAAGATTCTGATCGGTTTACAAGTGGAAGAAAATTTTTATTTTTTCGTCGAAAACCGAGATTCCGATCCATCCACGAGTGGAAAATATTTTTATTGTTTCGTCGAAAACCGAGATTCCGATCGATCTACGAGTGGAAAAAAATTAATTTTTTCGTCGAAAACCAAAACTCTGATCGGTTTACGAGTGGAAAAAGAATTTAATTTTTCGTCGAAAACAGAGATTCCGATCGGTTTACGAGTGGAAAAAAAATTTCATTTTCCGTCAACAACCGAGAATCCGATCGGTCTACGAGTGGAAGAAAAATCAAATTTTTTCGTCGAAAACCAAGGTTCTGATTTGTCTACGGGTGGAAAATGAATTTTATTTTTCCGTGAAAAACCGAGATTTCGATCGGCTTACGAGTGGAAGAAAAATTCAATTTTTTCGTCGAAAACCAAGATTCCAATCCGTCTACGAGTGGAAAAGATTTTTGATTTTCCGTCAAAGACCAAGATTCCGATCGGTCTACGAGTGGAAGTACAATTAAATTTTTTCGTCGAAAACCAAGATTCTGATCGGTCTACGAGTGGAATTTTTTTTTTATTTTTCCGTCCAAAACCGAGATTCTGATCGCTCTACGAGTGGAAAAATATTTTTATTTTTCCGCCGAAGACCGAGAGTCTGAGCGGTTTACGAGTGGAAGAGAAATTTAATTTTTTCTTTGAAAACCAAGATTCTAATCGGTTTACAAGTGCAAGAAAAATTGTACGTTTTCGTCGAAAACCGAGATTCCGATCCATCCACGAGTGGAAAATATATTTATTTTTTCGTCGAAGACCGAGATTCCGATCGGTTTACGAGTGGAAGAAAAATTAAATTTTTTCGTCGTAAACCAAGATTCTGATCGGTCTACGAGTGGAATTTTTTTTTTTTTTTTCGTCCAAAACCGAGATTATGATCGGTCTACGAATGGAAAAGAAAATCATTTTTCGTCAATGACGGAGATTCCGATCGGTTTACGAGTGGAAGAAAAATTAAATTTTTTCGTCGAAAACCAAGATTCTGAACGGTATACGAGTGGAATTTTTTTTTTTCTCGTCAAATACCGAGATTTCGATCGGTCTACGAGTGGAAATTTTTTTTTATTTTTTCGTCGAAAACCGAGATTCCGAGCCATCCACGAGTGGAAAATATTCTTATTTTTTCGTCGAAGACCGAGATTCCGATCGGTTTACGAGTGGAAAAAAAATTAAGATTTTTCGTCGAAAACCGAGATTCTGATCGGTCTACGAGTGAAAAAAAAAAGTATTTTTCCGTCAAAGACCGAGATTCCGATCGCTCTACGAGTGGAAGAAAAATTTAATTTTTTCGTCGAAACCCAAGATTCTGATCGGTTTACAAGTGGAAAAGATTTTTGATTTTCCGTTAAAGACCGAGATTCCGATCGGTCTACGAGTGGAAGTACAATTAAATTTTTTCGTCGAAAACAAAGATTCTAATAGGTCTACGAGTGGAATTTTTTAAAAATTTTGGGGGAAGAAAATTTTAATTTTTTTGTCGAAAACCAAGAATCTGTTCGGTTTACGAGTGACATTTTTTTAAAATTTTTTCGTCGAAAATCAAGATTCCGATCCGTCTACGAGTGGAAAATATTTTTATTTTTCCGTCAAAGATCGAGATTCCGATCGGTCCACGAGTGGAAGTACAATTAAATTTTTTCGTCGAAAACCAAAATTCGCATCGGTCTACGAGTGGAAAAAAATTTCAATTTTTTCGTCGAAAACCAAAACTCTGATCGGTCTACGAGTGGAAAAAGAATTCAATTTTTCGTCGAAAACAGAGATTCCGATCGGTTTACGAGTGGAAAAAAAATTTAATTTTCCGTCAACAACCGAGAATCCGATCGGTCTACGAGTGAAAGAAACATCAAATTTTTTCGTCGAAAACCAAGGTTCTGATTTGTCTACGGGTGGAAATTTTTTTTTATTTTTTCGTCGAAAACCAAGGTTCTGATTTGTCTACGGGTGGAATTTTTTTTTATTTTTTCGTCGAAAACCAAGATTTTGATCGGTCTACGAATAAAATATTTTTTTTTCGTCCAAAACCGAAATTCTGATCGGTCTACGAGTGAAAAATGAATTTTATTTTTCCGTGAAAAACCGAGATTTCGATCGGCTTACGAGTGGAAGAAAAATTTCATTTTTTCGTCGAAAACCAAGATTCTGATCGGTCTACGAGTGGAATGTTTATTTTATTTTTTCGTCGAAAATAGATATTCCAATCCGCCTACGAGTGGAAAAGATTTTTATTTTCCGTCAAAGACCAAGATTCCGATCGGTCTACGAGTGGAAGAACAATTAAATTTTTTCGTCGAAAACCAAGATTTTGATCGGTCTACGAGTGGAAATTTTTTTTTATTTTTTCGTCCAAAACCGAGATTCTGATCGCTCTACGAGTGGAAAAAAAATTTTATTTTTCCGTCAAAGACCGAGATTCCGATCGGTTTACGAGTGGAAGAAAAACTTAATTTTTTCGTCGAAAACCCAGATTCTGATCCATCCACGAGTGGAAAATATTTTTATTTTTCCGCCGAAGACCGAGATTCTGATCGATTTACGAGTGGAAGAGAAATTAAATTTTTTCGTCGAAAACCAAGATTCTGATCGGTCTACGAGTGGAAGTTTTTTTTAATTTTTTCGTCGAAAATCAAGACTCCGTTCCCTCTACGAGTGGAAAATATTTTTATTTTTCCGTCAAAGATCGAGCTTCCGATCGGTCCACGAGTGGAAGTACAATTAAATTTTTTCTTCGAAAACCAAGATTCGCATCGGTCTACGAGTGGAAAAAAATTTCAATTTTTTCGTCGAAAACCAAAACTCTGATCGGTCTACGAGTGGAAAAAGAATTTAATTTTTCGTCGAAAACAGAGATTCCGATCGGTTTACGAGTGGAAAAAAAATTTAATTTTCCGTCAACAACCGAGAATCCGATCGGTCTACGAGTGGAAGAAAAATCAAATTTTTTCGTCGAAAACCAAGGTTCTGATTTGTCTACGGGTGGAAATTTTTTTTTATTTTTTCGTCGAAAACCAAGATTCTGATCGGTCTACGAGTGGAATTTTTTTTTTTTTTCGTCCAAAACCGAGATTATGATCGGTCTACGAATGGAAAAGAAAATCATTTTTCGTGAATGACGGAGATTCCGATCGGTCTACGAGTGGAAAAAAAATTAAATTTTTTCGTCGAAAACGGAGATTCTGATCGGTCTACGAGTGAAAAAAAAAAGTATTTTTCCGTCAAAGACCGAGATTTCGATCGCTCTACGAGTGGAAGAAAAATTTAATTTTGTCGTCGAAAACCAAGATTCTGATCGGTTTATAAATGGAAGAAAATTTTTATTTTTCCGTCGAAAACCGAGATTCCGATCCATCCACGAGTGGAAAATATTTTTATTGTTTCGTCGAAAACCGAGATTCCGATCGATCTACCAGTGGAAAAAAATTAATTTTTTGGTCGAAAACCAATATTCCGATCGGTTTGCGAGTGGAAAAAAAATTTAATTTTTTTGTCGAAAATCAAGATTTCAATCCGTCTACGAGTGGAAAACATTTTTGATTTTCCGTCAAAGACCGAGATTCCGATCGGTCTACGAGTGGAAGTACAATTAAATTTTTTCGTCGAAAACCAAGATTCTAATCGGTCTACGAGTGGACTTTTTAAAAAATTTTGTCGTCCAAAACCGGAATTCTGATCGCTCTACGAGTGGAAAAAAAAAATTATTTTTCCGTCAAAGACCGAGATTCCGATCGGTTTACGAGTGGAAGAAAAATTTAATTTTTTCGTCGAAAACCCAGATTCTGATCCATCCACGAGTGAAAAATAATTTTATTTTTCCGTCGAAGACCGAGATTCCGATCGGTTTACGAGTGGAAGAGAAATTCAATTTTTTCGTCGAAAACCAAGATTCTGATCGGTTTACGAGTGAAAGAAAATAAAATTTTTTCGTCGAAAACCAAGATTCTGATCGGTTTACGAGGGGAAGAAAATTTTTATTTTTTTGTCGAAAACCAAGAATTTGATCGGTCTACGAGTCAAATTTTTTATAATCGTTTCGTCGAAAATCAAGATTCCGATCCGTCTACGAGTGGAAAATATTTTTATTTTTTCGTCAAAGATCGAGATTCCGATCGGTCTACGAGTGGAAGTACAATTAAATTTTTTCGTCGAAAAACTTGATTCTGATCCTTGCACGAGTGGAAAATATGTTTATTTTTCCGCCGAAGACCGAGATTCTGAACGGTTTACGAGTGGAAGAGAAATTAAATTTTTTCGTCGAAAACCAAGACTCTGATCGATCTACAAGTGGAAGTCAAAAATTTTTTTTTTTCGTCGAAAACCGAGATTCCGATCCATCCACGAGTGGAAAATATTTTTATTTTTTGGTCGAAGACCGAGATTCCGATCGGTTTACGAGTGGAAAAAAAATTAAATTTTTTCGTCGTAAACCAAGATTCTGATCGGTCTACGAGTGGAATTTTTTTTTTTTTTTCGTCCAAAACCGAGATTCTGATCGGTCTACGAGTGGAAAAAAAAATTATTTTTCCGTCAAAGACCGAGATCCCGATCGGTCTACGAGTGGAAGAAAAACTTAATTTTTTCGTCGAAAACCAAGATTCTCATCGGTCTACGAGTGGAATTTTTTTTTTATTTTTTCGTCAAATACCGAGATTTCGATCGGTCTACGAGTGGAAGAAAAATTATATTTTTTCGTCGTAAACCAAGAATCTGATCGGTCTACGAGTGAAATTTTTTTTTTATTTTTTCGTCGAAAATCAAGATTCCGATCCGTCTACGAGTGCAAAAGATTTTTGATTTTCCGTCAAAGACCGAGATTCCGATCGGTTTACGAGTGGATGAAAAATTCAATTTTTTCTTCGAAAACCCAGATTCTGATCCATCGACGAGTGGAAAATATTTTTATTTTTTCGCCGAAGACCGAGATTCTGATCGGTTTACGAGTGGAATAGAAATTTAATTTTTTCGTCGAAAACCAAGATTCTGATCCATCCACGTGTGGAAAATATTTCTATTTTTTCGTCGAAGACCGAGATTCCGATCGGTTTACGAGTGGAAGAGAAATTTAGTTTTTTCGTCGAAAACCAAGATTCTGATCGGTTTACGAGTGAAAGAAAATTTTTATTTTTTCGTCGAAAACCGAGATTCTGATCGGTCAACAAGTGGAAAAAAAAATTTATTTTACCGTCAACGACCGAGATTCCGATCAGTCTACGAGTGGAAGAAAAATTAAATTTTTTCGTCGAAAACCAAGATTCTGATCGGTCTACGAGTGGAAGTTTTTTTTATTTTTTCGTCGAAAACCAGGATTCTGATCGGTCTACGGATTGAATTTTTTTTTTCGTCCAAAACCGAGATTCTGATCGGTCTACGAGTTAAAAAAAAAATTTATTTTTCCGTCAAAAACCAAGATTTCGATCGGTTTACGAGTGGAAGAAAAATTTAATTTTTTCGTTGAAAACCAAGATTCTGATC
Organism: Cylloceria caligata; assembly: GCA_963942595.1. Lineage (NCBI taxonomy): Eukaryota > Metazoa > Arthropoda > Insecta > Hymenoptera > Ichneumonidae > Cylloceria > Cylloceria caligata. The sequence continues at coordinate 54,979,017 of OZ012707.1, read as the reverse complement.
GGTCTACGAGTGGAATTTTTATTTTATTTTTTCGTCGAAAATAGATATTCCAATCCGTCTACGAGTGGAAAAGATTTTTATTTTCCGTCAAAGACCAAGATTCCGATCGGTCTACGAGTGGAAGTACAATTAAATTTTTTCGTCGAAAACCAAGATTCTGATCGGTCTACGAGTGGAATTTATTTTTTATTTTTTCGTCCAAAACCGAGATTCTGATCGCTCTATGAGTGAAAAAAAAAAGTATTTTTCCGTCAAAGACCGAGATTCCGATCGCTCTACGAGTGGAAGAAAAATTTCATTTTTTCGTCGAAAACCAAGATTCTAATCGGTTTACAAGTGGAAGAAAATTTTTATTTTTCCGTCGAAAACCGAGATTCCGATCCATCCACGAGTGGAAAATATTTTTATTGTTTCGTCGAAAACCGAGATTCCGATTAATCTACGAGTGGAAAAAAATTAATTCTTTCGTCGAAAACCAATAATCCGATCGGTTTGCGAGTGGAAAAAAAATTTAATTTTTTTGTCGAAAATCAAGATTCCAATCCGTCTACGAGTGGAAAAGATTTTTGATTTTCCGTCAAAGACCGAGATTCCGATCGGTCTACGAGTGGAAGTACAATTAAATTTTTTCGTCGAAAACCAAGATTCTAATCGGTCTACGAGTGGAATTTTTTCAAAATTTTGTCGTCCAAAACCGAGATTCTGATCGCTCTACGAGTGGAAAAAAAATTATTTTTCTGTCAAAGACCGAGATTCCGATCGGTTTACGAGTGGAAGAAAATTTCAATTTTTTCGTCGAAAACGAAAACTCTGATCGGTCTACGAGTGGAAAAAGAATTTAATTTTTCGTCGAAAACAGAGATTCCGATCGATTTACGAGTGGAAAAAAAATTTAATTTTCCGTCAACAATCGAGAATCCGATCGGTCTACGAGTGGAAGAAAAATCAAATTTTTCCGTCGAAAACCAAGGTTCTGATTTGTCTACGGGTGGAATTTTTTTATTATTTTTTCGTCGAAAACCAAGATTCTGATTTGTCTACGGGTGAAATTTTTTTCTTATTTTTTTGTCGAAAACCAAGATTCTGATCGGTCTACGAATGAAATTTTTTTTTTTTCGTGCAAAACCGAAATTCTGATCGGTCTACGAGTGGAAAATGAATTTTATTTTTCCGTGAAAAACCGAGATTTCGATCGGCTTACGAGTGGAAGAAAAATTCAATTTTTTCGTCGAAAACCAAGATTCTGATCGCTCTACGAGTGGAATTTTTATTTTATTTTTTCGTCGAAAATCAAGATTCCAATCCGTCTACGAGTGGAAAAGATTTTTGATTTTCCGTCAAAGACCAAGATTCCGATCGGTCTACGAGTGGAAGTACAATTAAATTTTTTCGTCGAAAACCAAGATTCTGATCGGTCTACGAGTGGAATTTTTTTTTCTTTTCCGTCCAAAACCGAGATTCTGATCGCTCTACGAGTGGAAAAATATTTTTATTTTTCCGCCGAAGACCGAGAGTCTGATCGGTTTACGAGTGGAAGAGAAATTTAATTTGTTCGTCGAAAACCAAGATTCTAATCGGTTTACAAGTGGAAGAAAAATTGTACTTTTTCGTCGAAAACCGAGATTCCGATCCATCCACGAGTGGAAAATATTTTTATTTTTTCGTCGAAGACCGAGATTCCGATCGGTTTACGAGTGGAAGAAAAATTAAATTTTTTCGTCGTAAACCAAGATTCTGATCGGTCTACGAGTGGAATTTTTTTTTTTTTTTTCGTCCAAAACCGAGATTATGATCGGTCTACGAATGGAAAAGAAAATCATTTTTCGTCAATGACGGAGATTCCGATCGGTTTACGAGTGGAAGAAAAATTAAATTTTTTCGTCGAAAACCAAGATTCTGATCGGTATACGAGTGGAATTTTTTTTTTTCTCGTCAAATACCGAGATTTCGATCGGTCTACGAGTGGAATTTTTTTTAAATTTTTTCGTCGAAAACCGAGATTCCGATCCATCCACGAGTGGAAAATATTTTTATCGTTTCGTCGAAAAACGAGATTCCGATCGATCTACGAGTGGAAAAAAATTCATTATTTCGTCGAAAACCAATATTCCGATCGGTTTGCGAGTGGAAAAAAAATTTAATTTTTTTGTCGAAAATCAAGATTCCAATCCGTCTACGAGTGGAAAAGATTTTTGATTTTCCGTCAAAGACCGAGATTCCGATCGGTCTACGAGTGGAAGTACAATTAAATTTTTTCGTTGAAAACCAAGATTCTAATCGGTCTACGAGTGGAATTTTTTAAAAATTTTGTCGTCCAAAACCGAGATTCTGATCGCTCTACGAGTGGAAAAAAAATTATTTTTCCGTCAAAGACCGAGATTCCGATCGGTTTACGAGTGGAAGAAAAATTTAATTTTTTCGTCGAAAACCCAGATTCTGATCCATCCACGAGTGAAAAATAATTTTATTTTTCCGTCGAAGACCGAGATTCCGATCGGTTTACGAGTAGAAGAGAAATTTAATTTTTTCGTCGAAAACCAAGATTCTGATCGGTTTACGAGTGAAAGAAAATTTTTATTTTTTCGTCGAAAACCGAGATTCTGATCGGTCAACAAGTGGAAAAAAAAATTATTTTACCGTCAACGACCGAGATTCCGATCGGTCTACGAGTTGAAGAAAAATTAAATTTTTTCGTCGAAAACCAAGATTCTGATCGGTCTACGAGTGGAAGTTTTTTCTATTTTTTCGTCGAAAACCAGGATTCTGATCGGTCTACGGATGGAATTTTTTTTTTCGTCCAAAACCGAGATTCTGATCGGTCTACGAGTGAAAAAAAAACTTTATTTTTCCGTCAAAAACCGAGATTTCGATCGGTTTACGAGTGGAAGAAAAATTTAATTTTTTCGTCGAAAACCAAGATTCTGATCGGTCTACGAGTGGAATTTTTATATCATTTTTTCGTCGAAAATAGATATTCCAATCCGTCTACGAGTGGAAAAGATTTTTATTTTCCGTCAAAGACCAAGATTCCGATCAGTCTACGAGTGGAAGTACAATTAAATTTTTTCGTCGAAAACCAAAATTCTGATCGGTCTACGAGTGGAAATTTTTTTTTATTTTTTCGTCCAAAACCGAGATTCCGATCGGTCTACATGTGGAAGTACAATTAAATTTTTTCGTCGAAAACCAAGATTCTAATCGGTCTACGAATGGAATTTTTAAAAAATTTTTTTGTCCAAAACCGAGATTCTTATCGCTCTACGAGTGGAAAAAAAATCAATTTTCCGTCAAAGACCGAGATTCCGATCGGTTTACGAGTGGAAGAAAAATTTAATTTTTTCGTCGAAAACCCAGATTCTGATCTATCCACGAGTGAAAAATAATTTTATTTTTCCGTCGAAGACCGAGATTCTGATCGGCTTACGAGTGAAAGAAAATTTTTATTTTCTCGTCGAAAACCGAGATTCCGATCCATCCAAGAGTGGAAAATATTTCAATTTTTTCGTCGAACACCAAGATTCTGATAATTCTACGAGTCGAAAAAAATGAAATTTTTTCGTCGAAAACCAAGATTCTGATCGGTTTACGAGGGGAAGAAATTGTTTATTTTTTTGTCGAAAACCAAGAATCTGATCGGTCTACGAGTGAAATTTTTTTTTTATTTTTTCGTCGAAAATCAAGATTCCGATCCGTCCACGAGTGGAAAATATTTCTATTTTACCGTCAACGACCGAGATTCCGATCGGTCTACGAGTGGAAGAAAAATTAAATTTTTTCGTCGAAAACCAAGATTCTGATCGGTCTACGAGTGGAAGTTTTTTTTATTTTTTCGTCGAAAACCCGGATTCTGATCGGTCTACGGATGGAATTTTTTTTTTCGTCCAAAACCGAGATTCTGATCGGTCTACGAGTGGAAAAAAATTTTTATTTTCCGTCAAAAACCGAGATTTCGATCGGTTTACGAGTGGAAGAAAAATTTCATTTTTTCGTCGAAAACCAAGATTCTGATCGGTCTACGAGTGGAATTTTTATTTTATTTTTTCGTCAAAAATAGATATTCCAATCCGTCTACGAGTGGAAAAGATTTTTATTTTCCGTCAAAGACCAAGATTCCGATCGGTCTACGAGTGGAAGTACAATTAAATTTTTTCGTCGAAAACCAAAATTCTGATCGGTCTACGGGTGGAATTTTTTTTTATTTTTTCGTCCAAAACCGAGATTCTGATCGCTCTACGAGTGGAAAAAAAATTTTATTTTTCCGCCAAAGACGGAGATTCCGATCGGTTTACGAGTGGAAGAAAAACTTAATATTTTCGTCGAAAACCCAGATTCTGATCCATTCACGAGTGGAAAATATTTTTATTTTCCGCCGAAGACCGAGATTCTGATCGATTTACGAGTGGAAGAGAAATTAAATTTTTTCGTCGAAAACCAAGATTCCGATCGGTTTACAAGTGGAAGAAAAATTTTATTTTTTCGTCGAAAACCGAGATTCCGATCCATCCACGAGTGGAAAATATTTTTATTGTTTCGTCGAAAACCAATATTCTAATCGGTCTACGAATGGAATTTTTAAAAAATTTTTTTGTCCAAAACCGAGATTCTTATCGCTCTACGAGTGGAAAAAAAAATTATTTTTTTGTCAAAGACCGAGATTCCGATCGGTTTACGAGTGGAAGAAAAATTTAATTTTTTCGTCGAAAACCCAGATTCTGATCCATCCACGAGTGAAAAATAATTTTATTTTTCCGTCGAAGACCGAGATTCTGATCGGCTTACGAGTGAAAAAAATTTTTTATTTTTTCGTCGAAAACCGAGATTCCGATCCATCCAAGAGTGGAAAATATTTTAATTTTTTCGTCGAACACCAAGATTCTGATCGGTTTACGAGGGGAAGAAATTGTTTATTTTTTTGTCGAAAACCAAGAATCTGATCGGTCTACGAGTGAAATTTTTTTTTAATTTTTTCGTCGAAAATCAAGATTCCGATCCGTCTACGAGTGGAAAATATTTTTATTTTACCGTCAAAGACCGAGATTCCGATCGGTCTACGAGTGGAAGAAAAATTAAATTTTTTCGTCGAAAACCAAGATTCTGATCCGTCTACGAGTGGAAGTTTTTTTTATTTTTTCGTCGAAAACCAGGATTCTGATCGGTCTACGGATGGAATATTTTTTTTCGTCCAAAACCTAGATTCTGATCGGTCTATGAGTGGAAAAAAAAATTTTTATTTTCCGTCAAAAACCGAGATTTCGATCGGTTTACGAGTGGAAGAAAAATTTCATTTTTTCGTCGAAAACCAAGATTCTGATCGGTCTACGAGTGGAATTTTTATTTTATTTTTTCGTCAAAAATAGATATTCCAATCCGTCTACGAGTGCAAAAGATTTTTGATTTTCCGTCAAAGACCGAGATTCCGATCGGTTTACGAGTGGATGAAAAATTCAATTTTTTCTTCGAAAACCCAGATTCTGATCCATCGACGAGTGGAAAATATTTTTATTTTTTCGCCGAAGACCGAGATTCTGATCGGTTTACGAGTGGAATAGAAATTTAATTTTTTCGTCGAAAACCAAGATTCTGATCCATCCACGTGTGGAAAATATTTCTATTTTTTCGTCGAAGACCGAGATTCCGATCGGTTTACGAGTGGAAGAGAAATTTAGTTTTTTCGTCGAAAACCAAGATTCTGATCGGTTTACGAGTGAAAGAAAATTTTTATTTTTTCGTCGAAAACCGAGATTCTGATCGGTCAACAAGTGGAAAAAAAAATTTATTTTACCGTCAACGACCGAGATTCCGATCAGTCTACGAGTGGAAGAAAAATTAAATTTTTTCGTCGAAAACCAAGATTCTGATCGGTCTACGAGTGGAAGTTTTTTTTATTTTTTCGTCGAAAACCAGGATTCTGATCGGTCTACGGATTGAATTTTTTTTTTCGTCCAAAACCGAGATTCTGATCGGTCTACGAGTTAAAAAAAAAATTTATTTTTCCGTCAAAAACCGAGATTTCGATCGGTTTACGAGTGGAAGAAAAATTTAATTTTTTCGTTGAAAACCAAGATTCTGATCGGTCTACGAGTGGAATTTTTATTTTATTTTTTCGTCGAAAATAGATATTCCAATCCGTCTACGAGTGGAAAAGATTTTTATTTTCCGTCAAAGACCAAGATTCCGATCGGTCTACGAGTGGAAGTACAATTAAATTTTTTCGTCGAAAACCAAGATTCTGATCGGTCTACGAGTGGAATTTATTTTTTATTTTTTCGTCCAAAACCGAGATTCTGATCGCTCTATGAGTGAAAAAAAAAAGTATTTTTCCGTCAAAGACCGAGATTCCGATCGCTCTACGAGTGGGAGAAAAATTTCATTTTTTCGTCGAAAACCAAGATTCTAATCGGTTTACAAGTGGAAGAAAATTTTTATTTTTCCGTCGAAAACCGAGATTCCGATCCATCCACGAGTGGAAAATATTTTTATTGTTTCGTCGAAAACCGAGATTCCGATCAATCTACGAGTGGAAAAAAATTAATTCTTTCGTCGAAAACCAATAATCCGATCGGTTTGCGAGTGGAAAAAAAATTTAATTTTTTTGTCGAAAATCAAGATTCCAATCCGTCTACGAGTGGAAAAGATTTTTGATTTTCCGTCAAAGACCGAGATTCCGATCGGTCTACGAGTGGAAGTACAATTAAATTTTTTCGTCGAAAACCAAGATTCTAATCGGTCTACGAGTGGAATTTTTTCAAAATTTTGTCGTCCAAAACCGAGATTCTGATCGCTCTACGAGTGGAAAAAAAATTATTTTTCTGTCAAAGACCGAGATTCCGATCGGTTTACGAGTGGAAGAAAATTTCAATTTTTTCGTCGAAAACGAAAACTCTGATCGGTCTACGAGTGGAAAAAGAATTTAATTTTTCGTCGAAAACAGAGATTCCGATCGATTTACGAGTGGAAAAAAAATTTAATTTTCCGTCAACAATCGAGAATCCGATCGGTCTACGAGTGGAAGAAAAATCAAATTTTTCCGTCGAAAACCAAGGTTCTGATTTGTCTACGGGTGGAATTTTTTAATTATTTTTTCGTCGAAAACCAAGATTCTGATTTGTCTACGGGTGAAATTTTTTTCTTATTTTTTTGTCGAAAACCAAGATTCTGATCGGTCTACGAATGAAATTTTTTTTTTTTCGTGCAAAACCGAAATTCTGATCGGTCTACGAGTGGAAAATGAATTTTATTTTTCCGTGAAAAACCGAGATTTCGATCGGCTTACGAGTGGAAGAAAAATTCAATTTTTTCGTCGAAAACCAAGATTCTGATCGCTCTACGAGTGGAATTTTTATTTTATTTTTTCGTCGAAAATCAAGATTCCAATCCGTCTACGAGTGGAAAAGATTTTTGATTTTCCGTCAAAGACCAAGATTCCGATCGGTCTACGAGTGGAAGGACAATTAAATTTTTTCGTCGAAAACCAAGATTCTGATCGGTCTACGAGTGGAATTTTTTTTTCTTTTCCGTCCAAAACCGAGATTCTGATCGCTCTACGAGTGGAAAAATATTTTTATTTTTCCGCCGAAGACCGAGAGTCTGATCGGTTTACGAGTGGAAGAGAAATTTAATTTGTTCGTCGAAAACCAAGATTCTAATCGGTTTACAAGTGGAAGAAAAATTGTACTTTTTCGTCGAAAACCGAGATTCCGATCCATCCACGAGTGGAAAATATTTTTATTTTTTCGTCGAAGACCGAGATTCCGATCGGTTTACGAGTGGAAGAAAAATTAAATTTTTTCGTCGTAAACCAAGATTCTGATCGGTCTACGAGTGGAATTTTTTTTTTTTTTTTCGTCCAAAACCGAGATTATGATCGGTCTACGAATGGAAAAGAAAATCATTTTTCGTCAATGACGGAGATTCCGATCGGTTTACGAGTGGAAGAAAAATTAAATTTTTTCGTCGAAAACCAAGATTCTGATCGGTATACGAGTGGAATTTTTTTTTTTCTCGTCAAATACCGAGATTTCGATCGGTCTACGAGTGGAATTTTTTTTAAATTTTTTCGTCGAAAACCGAGATTCCGATCCATCCACGAGTGGAAAATATTTTTATCGTTTCGTCGAAAAACGAGATTCCGATCGATCTACGAGTGGAAAAAAATTCATTTTTTCGTCGAAAACCAATATTCCGATCGGTTTGCGAGTGGAAAAAAAATTTAATTTTTTTGTCGAAAATCAAGATTCCAATCCGTCTACGAGTGGAAAAGATTTTTGATTTTCCGTCAAAGACCGAGATTCCGATCGGTTTACGAGTGGAAGAAAAATTTAATTTTTTCGTCGAAAACCCAGATTCTGATCTATCCACGAGTGAAAAATAATTTTATTTTTCCGTCGAAGACCGAGATTCTGATCGGCTTACGAGTGAAAGAAAATTTTTATTTTCTCGTCGAAAACCGAGATTCCGATCCATCCAAGAGTGGAAAATATTTCAATTTTTTCGTCGAACACCAAGATTCTGATAATTCTACGAGTCGAAGAAAAATGAAATTTTTTCGTCGAAAACCAAGATTCTGATCGGTTTACGAGGGGAAGAAATTGTTTATTTTTTTGTCGAAAACCAAGAATCTGATCGGTCTACGAGTGAAATTTTTTTTTTATTTTTTCGTCGAAAATCAAGATTCCGATCCGTCCACGAGTGGAAAATATTTCTATTTTACCGTCAACGACCGAGATTCCGATCGGTCTACGAGTGGAAGAAAAATTAAATTTTTTCGTCGAAAACCAAGATTCTGATCGGTCTACGAGTGGAAGTTTTTTTTATTTTTTCGTCGAAAACCCGGATTCTGATCGGTCTACGGATGGAATTTTTTTTTTCGTCCAAAACCGAGATTCTGATCGGTCTACGAGTGGAAAAAAAATTTTTATTTTCCGTCAAAAACCGAGATTTCGATCGGTTTACGAGTGGAAGAAAAATTTCATTTTTTCGTCGAAAACCAAGATTCTGATCGGTCTACGAGTGGAATTTTTATTTTATTTTTTCGTCAAAAATAGATATTCCAATCCGTCTACGAGTGGAAAAGATTTTTATTTTCCGTCAAAGACCAAGATTCCGATCGGTCTACGAGTGGAAGTACAATTAAATTTTTTCGTCGAAAACCAAAATTCTGATCGGTCTACGGGTGGAATTTTTTTTTATTTTTTCGTCCAAAACCGAGATTCTGATCGCTCTACGAGTGGAAAAAAAATTTTATTTTTCCGCCAAAGACGGAGATTCCGATCGGTTTACGAGTGGAAGAAAAACTTAATATTTTCGTCGAAAACCCAGATTCTGATCCATTCACGAGTGGAAAATATTTTTATTTTCCGCCGAAGACCGAGATTCTGATCGATTTACGAGTGGAAGAGAAATTAAATTTTTTCGTCGAAAACCAAGATTCCGATCGGTTTACAAGTGGAAGAAAATTTTTATTTTTTCGTCGAAAACCGAGATTCCGATCCATCCACGAGTGGAAAATATTTTTATTGTTTCGTCGAAAACCAAGATTCTAATCGGTCTACGAATGGAATTTTTAAAAAATTTTTTTGTCCAAAACCGAGATTCTTATCGCTCTACGAGTGGAAAAAAAAATTATTTTTTTGTCAAAGACCGAGATTCCGATCGGTTTACGAGTGGAAGAAAAATTTAATTTTTTCGTCGAAAACCCAGATTCTGATCCATCCACGAGTGAAAAATAATTTTATTTTTCCGTCGAAGACCGAGATTCTGATCGGCTTACGAGTGAAAAAAATTTTTTATTTTTTCGTCGAAAACCGAGATTCCGATCCATCCAAGAGTGGAAAATATTTTAATTTTTTCGTCGAACAACAAGATTCTGAAAAGTCTACGACTCGAAGGAAAATTAATTTTTTCGTCGAAAACCAAGATTCTGATCGGTTTACGAGTGAAAGAAAATTTTTATTTTTTCGTCGAAAACCGAGATTCTGATCGGTCAACAAGTGGAAAAAAAAATTATTTTACCGTCAACGACCGAGATTCCGATCGGTCTACGAGTTGAAGAAAAATTAAATTTTTTCGTCGAAAACCAAGATTCTGATCGGTCTACGAGTGGAAGTTTTTTCTATTTTTTCGTCGAAAACCAGGATTCTGATCGGTCTACGGATGGAATTTTTTTTTTCGTCCAAAACCGAGATTCTGATCGGTCTACGAGTGAAAAAAAAACTTTATTTTTCCGTCAAAAACCGAGATTTCGATCGGTTTACGAGTGGAAGAAAAATTTAATTTTTTCGTCGAAAACCAAGATTCTGATCGGTCTACGAGTGGAATTTTTATATCATTTTTTCGTCGAAAATAGATATTCCAATCCGTCTACGAGTGGAAAAGATTTTTATTTTCCGTCAAAGACCAAGATTCCGATCAGTCTACGAGTGGAAGTACAATTAAATTTTTTCGTCGAAAACCAAAATTCTGATCGGTCTACGAGTGGAATTTTTTTTTTATTTTTTCGTCCAAAACCGAGATTCCGATCGGTCTACATGTGGAAGTACAATTAAATTTTTTCGTCGAAAACCAAGATTCTAATCGGTCTACGAATGGAATTTAAAAAAAATTTTTTTGTCCAAAACCGAGATTCTTATCGCTCTACGAGTGGAAAAAAAATCAATTTTCCGTCAAAGACCGAGATTCCGATCGGTTTACGAGTGGAAGAAAAATTCAATTTTTTCGTCGAAAACCCAGATTCTGATCTATCCACGAGTGAAAAATAATTTTATTTTTCCGTCGAAGACCGAGATTCTGATCGGCTTACGAGTGAAAGAAAATTTTTATTTTCTCGTCGAAAACCGAGATTACGATCCATCCAAGAGTGGAAAATATTTCAATTTTTTCGTCGAACACCAAGATTCTGATAATTCTACGAGTCGAAGAAAAATGAAATTTTTTCGTCGAAAACCAAGATTCTGATCGGTTTACGAGGGGAAGAAATTGTTTATTTTTTTGTCGAAAACCAAGAATCTGATCGGTCTACGAGTGAAATTTTTTTTTTATTTTTTCGTCGAAAATCAAGATTCCGATCCGTCCACGAGTGGAAAATATTTCTATTTTACCGTCAACGACCGAGATTCCGATCGGTCTACGAGTGGAAAAAAAATTTTTATTTTCCGTCAAAAACCGAGATTTCGATCGGTTTACGAGTGGAAGAAAAATTTCATTTTTCGTCGAAAACCAAGATTCTGATCGGTCTACGAGTGGAATTTTTATTTTATTTTTTCGTCAAAAATAGATATTCCAATCCGTCTACGAGTGGAAAAGATTTTTATTTTCCGTCAAAGACCAAGATTCCGATCGGTCTACGAGTGGAAGTACAATTAAATTTTTTCGTCGAAAACCAAAATTCTGATCGGTCTACGGGTGGAATTTTTTTTTATTTTTTCGTCCAAAACCGAGATTCTGATCGCTCTACGAGTGGAAAAAAAATTTTATTTTTCCGTCAAAGACCGAGATTCCGATCGGTTTACGAGTGGAAAAAAAACTTAATATTTTCGTCGAAAACCCAGATTCTGATCCATTCACGAGTGGAAAATATTTTTATTTTCCGCCGAAGACCGAGATTCTGATCGATTTACGAGTGGAAGAGAAATTAAATTTTTTCGTCGAAAACCAAGATTCCGATCGGTTTACAAGTGGAAGAAAATTTTTATTTTTTCGTCGAAAACCGAGATTCCGATCCATCCACGAGTGGAAAATATTTTTATTGTTTCGTCGAAAACCAAGATTCTAATCGGTCTACGAATGGAATTTTTAAAAAATTTTTTTGTCCAAAACCGAGATTCTTATCGCTCTACGAGTGGAAAAAAAAATTATTTTTTTGTCAAAGACCGAGATTCCAATCGGTTTACGAGTGGAAGAAAAATTTAATTTTTTCGTCGAAAACCCAGATTCTGATCCATCCACGAGTGAAAAATAATTTTATTTTTCCGTCGAAGACCGAGATTCTGATCGGCTTACGAGTGAAAAAAATTTTTTATTTTTTCGTCGAAAACCGAGATTCCGATCCATCCAAGAGTGGAAAATATTTTAATTTTTTCGTCGAACACCAAGATTCTGATCGGTTTACGAGGGGAAGAAATTGTTTATTTTTTTGTCGAAAACCAAGAATCTGATCGGTCTACGAGTGGAAAAAAAAATTTATTTTTCCGTCAAAGACCGAGATTCCGATCGGTTTACGAGTGGAAGAAAAACTTAATTTTTTCGTCGAAAATCAAGATTCCGATCCGTCTACGAGTGGAAAATATTTTTATTTTACCGTCAAAGACCGAGATTCCGATCGGTCTACGAGTGGAAGAAAAATTAAATTTTTTCGTCGAAAACCAAGATTCTGATCGGTCTACGAGTGGAAGTTTTTTTTATTTTTTCGTCGAAAACCAGGATTCTGATCGGTCTACGGATGGAATATTTTTTTTCGTCCAAAACCTAGATTCTGATCGGTCTATGAGTGGAAAAAAAAATTTTTATTTTCCGTCAAAAACCGAGATTTCGATCGGTTTACGAGTGGAAGAAAAATTTCATTTTTTCGTCGAAAACCAAGATTCTGATCGGTCTACGAGTGGAATTTTTATTTTATTTTTTCGTCAAAAATAGATATTCCAATCCGTCTACGAGTGGAAAAGATTTTTATTTTCCGTCAAAGACCAAGATTCCGATCGGTCTACGAGTGGAAGTACAATTAAATTTTTTCGTCGAAAACCAAGATTCTGATCGGTCTACGAGTGGAATTTATTTTTTATTTTTTCGTCCAAAACCGAGATTCTGATCGCTCTATGAGTGAAAAAAAAAAGTATTTTTCCGTCAAAGACCGAGATTCCGATCGCTCTACGAGTGGAAGAAAAATTTTATTATTTCGTCGAGAACCAAGATTCTGATCGGTTTACAAGTGGAAGAAAATTTTTATTTTTCCGTCGAAAACCGAGATTCCGATCCATCCACGAGTGGAAAATATTTTTATTGTTTCGTCGAAAACCGAGATTCCGATCAATCTACGAGTGGAAAAAAATTAATTCTTTTGTCGAAGACCAATATTCCGATCGGTTTGCGAGTGGAAAAAAAATTTAATTTTTTTGTCGAAAATCAAGATTCCAATCCGTCTACGAGTGGAAAAGATTTTTGATTTTCCGTCAAAGACCGAGATTCCGATCGGTCTACGAGTGGAAGTACAATTAAATTTTTTCGTCGAAAACCAAGATTCTAATCGGTCTACGAGTGGAATTTTTTCAAAATTTTGTCGTCCAAAACCGAGATTCTGATCGCTCTACGAGTGGAAAAAATAATTATTTTTCTGTCAAAGACCGAGATTCCGATCGGTTTACGAGTGGAAGAAAATTTCAATTTTTTCGTCGAAAACGAAAACTCTGATCGGTCTACGAGTGGAAAAAGAATTTAATTTTTCGTCGAAAACAGAGATTCCGATCGATTTACGAGTGGAAAAAAAATTTAATTTTCCGTCAACAATCGAGAATCCGATCGGTCTACGAGTGGAAGAAAAATCAAATTTTTCCGTCGAAAACCAAGGTTCTGATTTGTCTACGGGTGGAATTTTTTAATTATTTTTCCGTCGAAAACCAAGATTCTGATTTGTCTACGGTTGAAATTTTTTTCTTATTTTTTCGTCGAAAACCAAGATTCTGATCGGTCTACGAGTGGAAAATGAATTTTATTTTTCCGTGAAAAACCGAGATTTCGATCGGCTTACGAGTGGAAGAAAAATTCCATTTTTTCGTTGAAAACCAAGATTCTGATCGGTCTACGAGTGGAATTTTTATTTTATTTTTTCGTCGAAAATAGATATTCCAATCCGCCTACGAGTGGAAAAGATTTTTATTTTCCGTCAAAGACCGAGATTCCGATCGGTCTACGAGTGGAAGTACAATTAGATTTTGTCGTCGAAAACCAAGATTCTAATCGGTCTACGAGTGGAATTTTTTAAAATTTTTGTCGTCCAAAACCGAGATTCTGATCGCTCTACGAGTGGAAAAAAAAATTATTTTTCTGTCAAAGACCGAGATTCCGATCGGTTTACGAGTGGAAGAAAAATTTAATTTTTCCGTCGAAAACCCAGATTCTGATCCATCCACGAGTGAAAAATAATTTTATTTTTCCGTCGAAGACCGAGATTCCGATCGGATTACGAGTGGAAGAGAAATTTAATTTTTTCGTCGAAAACCAAGATTCTGATCGGTTTACGAGTGAAAGAAAATTTTTATTTTTTCGTCGAAAACCGAGATTCCGATCCATCCAAGAGTGGAAAATATTTTAATTTTTTCGTCGAACAACAAGATTCTGAAAAGTCTACGACTCGAAGGAAAATTAATTTTTTCGTCGAAAACCAAGATTCTGATCGGTTTACGAGGGGAAGAAAATTTTTATTTTTTTGTCGAAAACCAAGAATCTGATCGATCTACGAGTGACATTTTTTTTTTTTTTTTTTCGTCGAAAATCAAGATTCCGATCCGTCTACGAGTGGAAAATATTTTTATTTTTCCGTCAAAGATCGAGATTCCGATCGGTCCACGAGTGGAAGTACAATTAAATTTTTTCGTCGAAAACCAAGATTCGCATCGGTCTACGAGTGAAAGAAATTTTTATTTTTCCGTCAAAACCCGAGATTCCGATCGGTCTACGAGTGGAAGAAAATTTCAATTTTTTCGTCGAAAACCAAAACTCTGATTGGTCTACGAGTGGAAAAAGAATTTAATTTTTCGTCGAAAACAGAGATTCCGATCGATTTACGAGTGGAAAAAAAATTTAATTTTCCGTCAACAACCGAGAATCCGATCGGTCTACGAGTGGAAGTACAATTAAATTTTTTCGTCGTAAACCAAGATTCTGATCGGTCTACGAGTGGAATTTTTTTTTTTTTTCGTCCAAAACCGAGATTCCGATCGGTCTACGAGTGGAAAAAAAATTAAATTTTTTCGTCGAAAACGGAGATTCTGATCGGTCTACGAGTGAAAAAAAAAAGTATTTTTCCGTCAAAGACCGAGATTTCGATCGCTCTACGAGTGGAAGAAAAATTTAATTTTTTCGTCGAAAACCAAGATTCTGATCGGTTTACAAATGGAAGAAAATTTTTATTTTTCCGTCGAAAACCGAGATTCCGATCCATCCACGAGTGGAAAATATTTTTATTGTTTCGTCGAAAACCGAGATTCCGATCGATCTACCAGTGGAAAAAAATTAATTTTTTGGTCGAAAACCAATATTCCGATCGGTTTGCGAGTGGAAAAAAAATTTAATTTTTTTGTCGAAAATCAAGATTCCAATCCGTCTACGAGTGGAAAACATTTTTGATTTTCCGTCAAAGACCGAGATTCCGATCGGTCTACGAGTGGAAGTACAATTAAATTTTTTCGTCGAAAACCAAGATTCTAATCGGTCTACGAGTGGACTTTTTAAAAAATTTTGTCGTCCAAAACCGGAATTCTGATCGCTCCACGAGTGGAAAAAAAAAATTATTTTTCCGTCAAAGACCGAGATTCCGATCGGTTTACGAGTGGAAGAAAAATTTAATTTTTTCGTCGAAAACCCAGATTCTGATCCATCCACGAGTGAAAAATAATTTTATTTTTCCGTCGAAGACCGAGATTCCGATCGGTTTACGAGTGGAAGAGAAATTCAATTTTTTCGTCGAAAACCAAGATTCTGATCGGTTTACGAGTGAAAGAAAATAAAATTTTTTCGTCGAAAACCAAGATTCTGATCGGTTTACGGGGGGAAGAAAATTTTTATTTTTTTGTCGAAAACCAAGAATTTGATCGGTCTACGAGTCAAATTTTTTATAATCTTTTCGTCGAAAATCAAGATTCCGATCCGTCTACGAGTGGAAAATATTTTTATTTTTTCGTCAAAGATCGAGATTCCGATCGGTCTACGAGTGGAAGTACAATTAAATTTTTTCGTCGAAAAACTTGATTCTGATCCTTGCACGAGTGGAAAATATGTTTATTTTTCCGCCGAAGACCGAGATTCTGAACGGTTTACGAGTGGAAGAGAAATTAAATTTTTTCGTCGAAAACCAAGATTCTGATCGGTTTACAAGTGTAAGTCAAAAATTTTTTTTTTTCGTCGAAAACCGAGATTCCGATCCATCCACGAGTGGAAAATATTTTTATTTTTTGGTCGAAGACCGAGATTCCGATCGGTTTACGAGTGGAAAAAAAATTAAATTTTTTCGTCGTAAACCAAGATTCTGATCGGTCTACGAGTGGAATTTTTTTTTTTTTTTCGTCCAAAACCGAGATTCTGATCGGTCTACGAGTGGAAAAAAAAATTATTTTTCCGTCAAAGACCGAGATCCCGATCGGTCTACGAGTGGAAGAAAAACTTAATTTTTTCGTCGAAAACCAAGATTCTCATCGGTCTACGAGTGGAATTTTTTTTTTATTTTTTCGTCAAATACCGAGATTTCGATCGGTCTACGAGTGGAAGAAAAATTATATTTTTTCGTCGTAAACCAAGAATCTGATCGGTCTACGAGTGAAATTTTTTTTTTATTTTTTCGTCGAAAATCAAGATTCCGATCCGTCTACGAGTGCAAAAGATTTTTGATTTTCCATCAAAGACCGAGATTCCGATCGGTTTACGAGTGGATGAAAAATTCAATTTTTTCTTCGAAAACCCAGATTCTGATCCATCGACGAGTGGAAAATATTTTTATTTTTTCGCCGAAGACCGAGATTCTGATCGGTTTACGAGTGGAATAGAAATTTAATTTTTTCGTCGAAAACCAAGATTCTGATCCATCCACGAGTGGAAAATATTTCTATTTTTTCGTCGAAGACCGAGATTCCGATCGGTTTACGAGTGGAAGAGAAATTTAGTTTTTTCGTCGAAAACCAAGATTCTGATCGGTTTACGAGTGAAAGAAAATTTTTATTTTTTCGTCGAAAACCGAGATTCTGATCGGTCAACAAGTGGAAAAAAAAATTTATTTTACCGTCAACGACCGAGATTCCGATCAGTCTACGAGTGGAAGAAAAATTTAATTTTTTCGTCGAAAACCAAGATTCTGATCGGTCTACGAGTGGAAGTTTTTTTTATTTTTTCGTCGAAAACCAAGATTCTGATCGGTCTACGGATTGAATTTTTTTTTTCGTCCAAAACCGAGATTCTGATCGGTCTACGAGTTAAAAAAAAAATTTATTTTTCCGTCAAAAACCGAGATTTCGATCGGTTTACGAGTGGAAGAAAAATTTTATTTTTTCGTTGAAAACCAAGATTCTGATCGGTCTACGAGTGGAATTTTTATTTTATTTTTTCGTCGAAAATAGATATTCCAATCCGTCTACGAGTGGAAAAGATTTTTATTTTCCGTCAAAGACCAAGATTCCGATCGGTCTACGAGTGGAAGTACAATTAAATTTTTTCGTCGAAAACCAAGATTCTAATCGGTCTACGAATGGAATTAAAAAAAAATTTTTTTGTCCAAAACCGAGATTCTTATCGCTCTACGAGTGGAAAAAAAAATTATTTTTCCGTCAAAGACCGAGATTCCGATCGGTTTACGAGTGGAAGAAAAATTTAATTTTTTCGTCGAAAACCCAGATTCTGATCCATCCACGAGTGAAAAATAATTTTATTTTTCCGTCGAAGACCGAGATTCTGATCGGCTTACGAGTGAAAAAAATTTTTTATTTTTTCGTCGAAAACCGAGATTCCGATCCATCCAAGAGTGGAAAATATTTTAATTTTTTCGTCGAACACCAAGATTCTTATCGGTTTACGAGGGGAAGAAATTGTTTATTTTTTCGTCGAAAACCAAGAATCTGATCGGTCTACGAGTGAAATTTTTTTTTTATTTTTTCGTCGAAAATCAAGATTCCGATCCGTCTACGCGTGGAAAATATTTTTATTTTACCGTCAACGACCGAGATTCCGATCGGTCTACGAGTGGAAGAAAAATTAAATTTTTTCGTCGAAAACCAAGATTCTGATCGGTCTACGAGTGGAAGTTTTTTTTATTTTTTCGTCGAAAACCAGGATTCTGATCGGTCTACGGATGGAATTTTTTTTTTCGTCCAAAACCGAGATTCTGATCGATCTATGAGTGGAAAAAAAATTTTTATTTTCCGTCAAAATCCGAGATTTCGATCGGTCTACGAGTGGAATTTTAATTTTATTTTTTCGTCAAAAATAGATATTCCAATCCGTCTACGAGTGGAAAAGATTTTTATTTTCCGTCAAAGACCAAGATTCCGATCGGTCTACGAGTGGAAGTACAATTAAATTTTTTCGTCGAAAACCAAGATTCTGATCGGTCTACGAGTGGAATTTATTTTTTATTTTTTCGTCCAAAACCGAGATTCTGATCGCTCTATGAGTGAAAAAAAAAAGTATTTTTCCGTCAAAGACCGAGATTCCGATCGCTCTACGAGTGGAAGAAAAATTTCATTTTTTCGTCGAAAACCAAGATTCTAATCGGTTTACAAGTGGAAGAAAATTTTTATTTTTCCGTCGAAAACCGAGATTCCGATCCATCCACGAGTGGAAAATATTTTTATTGTTTCGTCGAAAACCGAGATTCCGATCAATCTACGAGTGGAAAAAAATTAATTTTTTCGTCGAAAACCAATATTCCGATCGGTTTGCGAGTGGAAAAAAAATTATTTTTCCGTCAAAGACCGAGATTCCGATCGGTTTACGAGTGGAAGAAAAATTTAATTTTTTCGTCGAAAACCCAGATTCTGATCCATCCACGAGTGAAAAATAATTTTATTTTTCCGTCGAAGACCGAGATTCCGATTGGTTTACGAGTAGAAGAGAAATTTAATTTTTTCGTCGAAAACCAAGATTCTGATCGGTTTACGAGTGAAAGAAAATTTTTATTTTTTCGTCGAAAACCGAGATTCTGATCGGTCAACAAGTGGAAAAAAAAATATTTTACCGTCAACGACCGAGATTCCGATCGGTCTACGAGTGGAAGAAAAATTTAATTTTTTCGTCGAAAACCAAGATTCTGATCGGTCTATGAGTGGAATTTTTATATCATTTTTTCGTCGAAAATAGATATTCCAATCCGTCTACGAGTGGAAAAGATTTTTATTTTCCGTCAAAGACCAAGATTTCGATCGGTCTACGAGTGGAAGTACAATTAAATTTTTTCGTCGAAAACCAAGATTCTGATCGGTCTACGAGTGGAAATTTTTTTTTATTTTTTCGTCCAAAACCGAGATTCCGATCGGTCTACGAGTGGAAGTACAATTAAATTTTTTCGTCGAAAACCAAGATTCTAATCGGTCTACGAATGGAATTAAAAAAAAATTTTTTTGTCCAAAACCGAGATTCTTATCGCTCTACGAGTGGAAAAAAAATCAATTTTCCGTCAAAGACCGAGATTCCGATCGGTTTACGAGTGGAAGAAAAATTTTATTTTTTCGTCGAAAACCGAGATTCCGATCCATCCACGAGTGGAAAATATTTTTATTGTTTCGTCGAAAACCAAGATTCTAATCGGTCTACGAATGGAATTTTTAAAAAATTTTTTTGTCCAAAACCGAGATTCTTATCGCTCTACGAGTGGAAAAAAAAATTATTTTTTTGTCAAAGACCGAGATTCCGATCGGTTTACGAGTGGAAGAAAAATTTAATTTTTTCGTCGAAAACCCAGATTCTGATCCATCCACGAGTGAAAAATAATTTTATTTTTCCGTCGAAGACCGAGATTCTGATCGGCTTACGAGTGAAAAAATTTTTTTATTTTTTCGTCGAAAACCGAGATTCCGATCCATCCAAGAGTGGAAAATATTTTAATTTTTTCGTCGAACACCAAGATTCTGATCGGTTTAGGAGGGGAAGAAATTGTTTATTTTTTTGTCGAAAACCAAGAATCTGATCGGTCTACGAGTGAAATTTTTTTTTTATTTTTTCGTCGAAAATCAAGATTCCGATCCGTCTACGAGTGGAAAATATTTTTATTTTACCGTCAAAGACCGAGATTCCGATCGGTCTACGAGTGGAAGAAAAATTAAATTTTTTCGTCGAAAACCAAGATTCTGATCGGTCTACGAGTGGAAGTTTTTTTTATTTTTTCGTCGAAAACCAGGATTCTGATCGGTCTACGGATGGAATATTTTTTTTCGTCCAAAACCTAGATTCTGATCGGTCTACGAGTGGAAAAAAAAATTATTTTTCCGTCAAAGACCGAGATCCCGATCGGTCTACGAGTGGAAGAAAAACTTAATTTTTTCGTCGAAAACCAAGATTCTCATCGGTCTACGAGTGGAATTTTTTTTTTATTTTTTCGTCAAATACCGAGATTTCGATCGGTCTACGAGTGGAAGAAAAATTATATTTTTTCGTCGTAAACCAAGAATCTGATCGGTCTACGAGTGAAATTTTTTTTTTATTTTTTCGTCGAAAATCAAGATTCCGATCCATCTACGAGTGCAAAAGATTTTTGATTTTCCGTCAAAGACCGAGATTCCGATCGGTTTACGAGTGGATGAAAAATTCAATTTTTTCTTCGAAAACCCAGATTCTGATCCATCGACGAGTGGAAAATATTTTAATTTTTTCGCCGAACACCGAGATTCTGATCGGTTTACGAGTGGAATAGAAATTTAATTTTTTCGTCGAAAACCAAGATTCTGATCCATCCACGAGTGGAAAATATTTTTATTGTTTCGTCGAAAACCGAGATTCCGATCAATCTACGAGTGGAAAAAAATTAATTCTTTTGTCGAAGACCAATATTCCGATCGGTTTGCGAGTGGAAAAAAAATTTAATTTTTTTGTCGAAAATCAAGATTCCAATCCGTCTACGAGTGGAAAAGATTTTTGATTTTCCGTCAAAGACCGAGATTCCGATCGGTCTACGAGTGGAAGTACAATTAAATTTTTTCGTCGAAAACCAAGATTCTAATCGGTCTACGAGTGGAATTTTTTCAAAATTTTGTCGTCCAAAACCGAGATTCTGATCGCTCTACGAGTGGAAAAAAAAATTATTTTTCTGTCAAAGACCGAGATTCCGATCGGTTTACGAGTGGAAGAAAATTTCAATTTTTTCGTCGAAAACGAAAACTCTGATCGGTCTACGAGTGGAAAAAGAATTTAATTATTCGTCGAAAACAGAGATTCCGATCGATTTACGAGTGGAAAAAAAATTTAATTTTCCGTCAACAATCGAGAATCCGATCGGTCTACGAGTGGAAGAAAAATCAAATTTTTCCGTCGAAAACCAAGGTTCTGATTTGTCTACGGGTGGAATTTTTTTATTATTTTTTCGTCGAAAACCAAGATTCTGATTTGTCTACGGTTGAAATTTTTTTCTTATTTTTTCGTCGAAAACCAAGATTCTGATCGGTCTACGAGTGGAAAATGAATTTTATTTTTCCGTGAAAAACCGAGATTTCGATCGGCTTACGAGTGGAAGAAAAATTCCATTTTTTCGTCGAAAACCAAGATTCTGATCGGTCTACGAGTGGAATTTTTATTTTATTTTTTCGTCGAAAATAGATATTCCAATCCGCCTACGAGTGGAAAAGATTTTTATTTTCCGTCAAAGACCGAGATTCCGATCGGTCTACGAGTGGAAGTACAATTAGATTTTGTCGTCGAAAACCAAGATTCTAATCGGTCTACGAGTGGAATTTTTTAAAATTTTTGTCGTCCAAAACCGAGATTCTGATCGCTCTACGAGTGGAAAAAAAAATTATTTTTCTGTCAAAGACCGAGATTCCGATCGGTTTACGAGTGGAAGAAAAATTTAATTTTTTCGTCGAAAACCCAGATTCTGATCCATCCACGAGTGAAAAATAATTTTATTTTTCCGTCGAAGACCGAGATTCCGATCGGATTACGAGTGGAAGAGAAATTTAATTTTTTCGTCGAAAACCAAGATTCTGATCGGTTTACGAGTGAAAGAAAATTTTTATTTTTTCGTCGAAAACCGAGATTCCGATCCATCCAAGAGTGGAAAATATTTTAATTTTTTCGTCGAACAACAAGATTCTGAAAAGTCTACGACTCGAAGGAAAATTAATTTTTTCGTCGAAAACCAAGATTCTGATCGGTTTACGAGGGGAAGAAAATTTTTATTTTTTTGTCGAAAACCAAGAATCTGATCGATCTACGAGTGACATTTTTTTTTTTTTTTTTTCGTCGAAAATCAAGATTCCGATCCGTCTACGAGTGGAAAATATTTTTATTTTTCCGTCAAAGATCGAGATTCCGATCGGTCCACGAGTGGAAGTACAATTAAATTTTTTCGTCGAAAACCAAGATTCGCATCGGTCTACGAGTGAAAGAAATTTTTATTTTTCCGTCAAAACCCGAGATTCCGATCGGTCTACGAGTGGAAGAAAATTTCAATTTTTTCGTCGAAAACCAAAACTCTGATTGGTCTACGAGTGGAAAAAGAATTTAATTTTTCGTCGAAAACAGAGATTCCGATCGATTTACGAGTGGAAAAAAAATTTAATTTTCCGTCAACAACCGAGAATCCGATCGGTCTACGAGTGGAAGTACAATTAAATTTTTTCGTCGTAAACCAAGATTCTGATCGGTCTACGAGTGGAATTTTTTTTTTTTTTCGTCCAAAACCGAGATTATGATCGGTCTACGAATGGAAAAGAAAATCATTTTTCGTGAATGACGGAGATTCCGATCGGTCTACGAGTGGAAAAAAAATTAAATTTTTTCGTCGAAAACGGAGATTCTGATCGGTCTACGAGTGAAAAAAAAAAGTATTTTTCCGTCAAAGACCGAGATTTCGATCGCTCTACGAGTGGAAGAAAAATTTAATTTTTTCGTCGAAAACCAAGATTCTGATCGGTTTACAAATGGAAGAAAATTTTTATTTTTCCGTCGAAAACCAAGATTCTGATCGGTTTACGAGTGAAAGAAAATAAAATTTTTTCGTCGAAAACCAAGATTCTGATCGGTTTACGAGGGGAAGAAAATTTTTATTTTTTTGTCGAAAACCAAGAATTTGATCGGTCTACGAGTCAAATTTTTTATAATCTTTTCGTCGAAAATCAAGATTCCGATCCGTCTACGAGTGGAAAATATTTTTATTTTTTCGTCAAAGATCGAGATTCCGATCGGTCTACGAGTGGAAGTACAATTAAATTTTTTCGTCGAAAAACTTGATTCTGATCCTTGCACGAGTGGAAAATATGTTTATTTTTCCGCCGAAGACCGAGATTCTGAACGGTTTACGAGTGGAAGAGAAATTAAATTTTTTCGTCGAAAACCAAGACTCTGATCGGTATACAAGTGGAAGTCAAAAATTTTTTTTTTTCGTCGAAAACCGAGATTCCGATCCATCCACGAGTGGAAAATATTTTTATTTTTTGGTCGAAGACCGAGATTCCGATCGGTTTACGAGTGGAAAAAAAATTAAATTTTTTCGTCGTAAACCAAGATTCTGATCGGTCTACGAGTGGAATTTTTTTTTTTTTTCGTCCAAAACCGACTCTGATCGGTCTACGAGTGGAAAAAAAAATTATTTTTCCGTCAAAGACCGAGATCCCGATCGGTCTACGAGTGGAAGAAAAACTTAATTTTTTCGTCGAAAACCAAGATTCTCATCGGTCTACGAGTGGAATTTTTTTTTTATTTTTTCGTCAAATACCGAGATTTCGATCGGTCTACGAGTGGAAGAAAAATTATATTTTTTCGTCGTAAACCAAGAATCTGATCGGTCTACGAGTGAAATTTTTTTTTTATTTTTTCGTCGAAAATCAAGATTCCGATCCGTCTACGAGTGCAAAAGATTTTTGATTTTCCGTCAAAGACCGAGATTCCGATCGGTTTACGAGTGGATGAAAAATTCAATTTTTTCTTCGAAAACCCAGATTCTGATCCATCGACGAGTGGAAAATATTTTAATTTTTTCGCCGAACACCGAGATTCTGATCGGTTTACGAGTGGAATAGAAATTTAATTTTTTCGTCGAAAACCAAGATTCTGATCCATCCACGAGTGGAAAATATTTCTATTTTTTCGTCGAAGACCGAGATTCCGATCGGTTTACGAGTGGAAGAGAAATTTAGTTTTTTCGTCGAAAACCAAGATTCTGATCGGTTTACGAGTGAAAGAAAATTTTTATTTTTTCGTCGAAAACCGAGATTCTGATCGGTCAACAAGTGGAAAAAAAAATTTATTTTACCGTCAACGACCGAGATTCCGATCAGTCTACGAGTGGAAGAAAAATTAAATTTTTTCGTCGAAAACCAAGATTCTGATCGGTCTACGAGTGGAAGTTTTTTTTATTTTTTCGTCGAAAACCAGGATTCTGATCGGTCTACGGATTGAATTTTTTTTTTCGTCCAAAACCGAGATTCTGATCGGTCTACGAGTTAAAAAAAAAATTTATTTTTCCGTCAAAAACCGAGATTTCGATCGGTTTACGAGTGGAAGAAAAATTTAATTTTTTCGTTGAAAACCAAGATTCTGATCGGTCTACGAGTGGAATTTTTATTTTATTTTTTCGTCGAAAATAGATATTCCAATCCGTCTACGAGTGGAAAAGATTTTTATTTTCCGTCAAAGACCAAGATTCCGATCGGTCTACGAGTGGAAGTACAATTAAATTTTTTCGTCGAAAACCAATATTCTGATCGGTCTACGGGTGGAATTTTTTTTTATTTTTTCGTCCAAAACCGAGATTCTGATCGCTCTACGAGTGGAAAAAAAATTTTATTTTTCCGTCAAAGACCGAGATTCCGATCGGTTTACGAGTGGAAGAAAAACTTAATATTTTCGTCGAAAACCCAGATTCTGATCCATTCACGAGTGGAAAATATTTTTATTTTCCGCCGAAGACCGAGATTCTGATCGATTTACGAGTGGAAGAGAAATTTAATTTTTTCGTCGAAAACCAAGATTCTGATCGGTTTACAAGTGGAAGAAAATTTTTATTTTTTCGTCGAAAACCGAGATTCCGATCCATCCACGAGTGGAAAATATTTTTATTGTTTCGTCGAAAACCAAGATTCTAATCGGTCTACGAATGGAATTTTTAAAAAATTTTTTTGTCCAAAACCGAGATTCTTATCGCTCTACGAGTGGAAAAAAAAATTATTTTTCCGTCAAAGACCGAGATTCCGATCGGTTTACGAGTGGAAGAAAAATTTAATTTTTTCGTCGAAAACCCAGATTCTGATCCATCCTCGAGTGAAAAATAATTTTATTTTTCCGTCGAAGACCGAGATTCTGATCGGCTTACGAGTGAAAAAAATTTTTTATTTTTTCGTCGAAAACCGAGATTCCGATCCATCCAAGAGTGGAAAATATTTAAATTTTTTCGTCGAACACCAAGATTCTGATCGGTTTACGAGGGGAAGAAATTGTTTATTTTTTTGTCGAAAACCAAGAATCTGATCGGTCTACGAGTGAAATTTTTTTTTTATTTTTTCGTCGAAAATCAAGATTCCGATCCGTCTACGAGTGGAAAATATTTTTATTTTACCGTCAACGACCGAGATTCCGATCGGTCTACGAGTGGAAGAAAAATTAAATATTTTCGTCGAAAACCAAGATTCTGATCGGTCTACGAGTGGAAGTTTTTTTTATTTTTTCGTCGAAAACCAGGATTCTGATCGGTCTACGGATGGAATTTTTTTTTTCGTCCAAAACCGAGATTCTGATCGGTCTATGAGTGGAAAAAAAATTTTTATTTTCCGTCAAAAACCGAGATTTCGATCGGTCTACGAGTGGAATTTTTATTTTATTTTTTCGTCAAAAATAGATATTCCAATCCGTCTACGAGTGGAAAAGATTTTTATTTTCCGTCAAAGACCAAGATTCCGATCGGTCTACGAGTGGAAGTACAATTAAATTTTTTCGTCGAAAACCAAGATTCTGATCGGTCTACGAGTGGAATTTATTTTTTATTTTTTCGTCCAAAACCGAGATTCTGATCGCTCTATGAGTGAAAAAAAAAAGTATTTTTCCGTCAAAGACCGAGATTCCGATCGCTCTACGAGTGGAAGAAAAATTTCATTTTTTCGTCGAAAACCAAGATTCTAATCGGTTTACAAGTGGAAGAAAATTTTTATTTTTCCGTCGAAAACCGAGATTCCGATCCATCCACGAGTGGAAAATATTTTTATTGTTTCGTCGAAAACCAAGATTCTAATCGGTCTACGAACGGAATTTTAAAAAAATTTTTTTGTCCAAAACCGAGATTCTTATCGCTCTACGAGTGGAAAAAAAAATTATTTTCCCGTCAAAGACCGAGATTCCGATCGGTTTACGAGTGGAAGAAAAATTTAATTTTTTCGTCGAAAACCCAGATTCTGATCCATCCACGAGTGAAAAATAATTTTATTTTTCCGTCGAAGACCGAGATTCTGATCGGCTTACGAGTGAAAAAAATTTTTTATTTTTTCGTCGAAAACCGAGATTCCGATCCATCCAAGAGTGGAAAATATTTTAATTTTTTCGTCGAACACCAAGATTCTGATCGGTTTACGAGGGGAAGAAATTGTTTATTTTTTTGTCGAAAACCAAGAATCTGATCGGTCTACGAGTGAAATTTTTTTTTTATTTTTTCGTCGAAAATCAAGATTCCGATCCGTCTACGAGTGGAAAAGATTTTTGATTTTCCGTCAAAGACCGAGATTCCGATCGGTCTACGAGTGGAAGTACAATTAAAATTTTTCGTCGAAAACCAAGATTCTAATCGGTCTACGAGTGGAATTTTTTCAAAATTTTGTCGTCCAAAACCGAGATTCTGATCGCTCTACGAGTGGAAAAAAAAATTATTTTTCTGTCAAAGACCGAGATTTCGATCGGCTTACGAGTGGAAGAAAAATTCAATTTTTTCGTCGAAAACCAAGATTCTGATCGCTCTACGAGTGGAATTTTTATTTTATTTTTTCGTCGAAAATCAAGATTCCAATCCGTCTACGAGTGGAAAAGATTTTTGATTTTCCGTCAAAGACCGAGATTCCGATCGGTCTACGAGTGGAAGTACAATTAAATTTTTTCGTTGAAAACCAAGATTCTAATCGGTCTACGAGTGGAATTTTTTAAAAATTTTGTCGTCCAAAACCGAGATTCTGATCGCTCTACGAGTGGAAAAAAAATTATTTTTCCGTCAAAGACCGAGATTCCGATCGGTTTACGAGTGGAAGAAAAATTTAATTTTTTCGTCGAAAACCCAGATTCTGATCCATCCACGAGTGAAAAATAATTTTATTTTTCCGTCGAAGACCGAGATTCCGATCGGTTTACGAGTAGAAGAGAAATTTAATTTTTTCGTCGAAAACCAAGATTCTGATCGGTTTACGAGTGAAAGAAAATTTTTATTTTTTCGTCGAAAACCGAGATTCTGATCAGTCAACAAGTGGAAAAAAAAATTATTTTACCGTCAACGACCGAGATTCCGATCGGTCTACGAGTTGAAGAAAAATTAAATTTTTTCGTCGAAAACCAAGATTCTGATCGGTCTACGAGTGGAAGTTTTTTCTATTTTTTCGTCGAAAACCAGGATTCTGATCGGTCTACGGTCGGAATTTTTTTTTTCGTCCAAAACCGAGATTCTGATCGGTCTACGAGTGAAAAAAAAACTTTATTTTTCCGTCAAAAACCGAGATTTCGATCGGTTTACGAGTGGAAGAAAAATTTAATTTTTTCGTCGAAAACCAAGATTCTGATCGGTCTACGAGTGGAATTTTTATATCATTTTTTCGTCGAAAATAGATATTCCAATCCGTCTACGAGTGGAAAAGATTTTTATTTTCCGTCAAAGACCAAGATTCCGATCAGTCTACGAGTGGAAGTACAATTAAATTTTTTCGTCGAAAACCAAGATTCTGATCGGTCTACGAGTGGAAATTTTTTTTTATTTTTTCGTCCAAAACCGAGATTCCGATCGGTCTACATGTGGAAGTACAATTAAATTTTTTCGTCGAAAACCAAGATTCTAATCGGTCTACGAATAGAATTTTAAAAAAATTTTTTTGTCCAAAACCGAGATTCTTATCGCTCTACGAGTGGAAAAAAAATCAATTTTCCGTCAAAGACCGAGATTCCGATCGGTTTACGAGTGGAAGAAAAATTTAATTTTTTCGTCGAAAACCCAGATTCTGATCCATCCACGAGTGAAAAATAATTTTATTTTTCGGTCGAAGACCGAGATTCTGATCGGCTTACGAGTGGAAGAAAATTTTTATTTTTTCGTCGAAAACCGAGATTCTGAAAAGTCTACGACTCGAAGGAAAATTAATTTTTTCGTCGAAAACCAAGATTCTGATCGGTTTACGAGGGGAAGAAAATTTTTATTTTTTTGTCGAAAACCAAGAATCTGATCGATCTATGAGTGACATTTTTTTTTTTTTTTTTTTCGTCGAAAATCAAGATTCCGATCCGTCTACGAGTGGAAAATATTTTTATTTTTCCGTCAAAGATCGAGATTCCGATCGGTCCACGAGTGGAAGTACAATTAAATTTTTTCGTCGAAAACCAAGATTCGCATCGGTCTACGAGTGAAAGAAATTTTTATTTTTCCGTCAAAACCCGAGATTCCGATCGGTCTACGAGTGGAAGAAAATTTCAATTTTTTCGTTGAAAACCAAAACTCTGATTGGTCAACGAGTGGAAAAAGAATTTAATTTTTCGTCGAAAACAGAGATTCCGATCGATTTACGAGTGGAAAAAAAATTTAATTTTCCGTCAACAACCGAGAATCCGATCGGTCTACGAGTGGAAGTACAATTAAATTTTTTCGTCGTAAACCAAGATTCTGATCGGTCTACGAGTGGAAAATATTTTTATTTTACCGTCAACGACCGAGATTCCGATCGGTCTACGAGTGGAAGAAAAATTAAATTTTTTCGTCGAAAACCGAGATTATGATCGGTCTACGAATGGAAAAGCAAATCATTTTTCGTCAATGCCGGAGATTCCGATCGGTCTAAGAGTGGAAAAAAAATTAAATTTTTTCGTCGAAAACGGAGATTCACATCGGTCTACGAGTGAAAAAAAAAAGTATTTTTCCGTCAAAGACCGAGATTTCGATCGCTCTACGAGTGGAAGAAAAATTAAATTTTTTCGTCGAAAACCAAAATTCTGATCGGTCTACGAAAGGAATTTTTATTTTTTTTTTTCGTCCAAAACCGAGATTCTGATCGCTCTACGAGTGGGAAAAAAAATTATTTTTCCGTCAAAGACCGAGATTCCGATCGGTTTACGAGTGGAAGAAAAATTTAATTTTTTCGTCGAAAACCCAGATTCTGATCCATCCACGAGTGAAAAATAATTTTATTTTTCCGTCGAAGACCGAGATTCTGATCGGCTTACGAGTGAAAGAAAATTTTTATTTTTTCGTCGAAAACCGAGATTCCGATCCATCCAAGAGTGGAAAATATTTTAATTTTTTCGTCGAAAACCAAGATTCTAATCGGTCTACGAATGGAATTTTTAAAAAATTTTTTTGTCCAAAACCGAGATTCTTATCGCTCTACGAGTGGAAAAAAAAATTATTTTTCCGTCAAAGACCGAGATTCCGATCGGTTTACGAGTGGAAGAAAAATTCAATTTTTTCGTCGAAAACCCAGATTCTGATCCATCCACGAGTGAAAAATAATTTTATTTTTCCGTCGAAGACCGAGATTCTGATCGGCTTACGAGTGAAAAAAATTTTTTATTTTTTCGTCGAAAACCGAGATTCCGATCCATCCAAGAGTGGAAAATATTTTAATTTTTTCGTCGAACACCAAGATTCTGATCGGTTTACGAGGGGAAGAAATTGTTTATTTTTTTGTCGAAAACCAAGAATCTGATCGGTCTACGAGTGAAATTTTTTTTTTATTTTTTCGTCGAAAATCAAGATTCCGATCCGTCTACGAGTGGAAAATATTTTTATTTTACCGTCAACGACCGAGATTCCGATCGGTCTACGAGTGGAAGAAAAATTAAATTTTTTCGTCGAAAACCAAGATTCTGATCGGTCTACGAGTGGAAGTTTTTTTTATTTTTTCGTCGAAAACCAGGATTCTGATCGGTCTACGGATGGAATTTTTTTTTTCGTCCAAAACCGAGATTCTGATCGGTCTATGAGTGGAAAAAAATTTTTTATTTTCCGTCAAAAACCGAGATTTCGATCGGTTTACGAGTGGAAGAAAAATTTCATTTTTTCGTCGAAAGCCAAGATTCTGATCGGTCTACGAGTGGAATTTTTATTTTATTTTTTCGTCAAAAATATCATAGATATTCCAATCCGTCTACAAGTGGAAAAGATTTTTATTTTCCGTCAAAGACCAAGATTCCGATCGGTCTACGAGTGGAAGTACAATTAAATTTTTTCGTCGAAAACCAAGATTCTGATCGGTCTACGAGTGGAATTTATTTTTTATTTTTTCGTCCAAAACCGAGATTCTGATCGCTCTATGAGTGAAAAAAAAAAGTATTTTTCCGTCAAAGACCGAGATTCCGATCGCTCTACGAGTGGAAGAAAAATTTCATTTTTTCGTCGAAAACCAAGATTCTAATCGGTTTACAAGTGGAAGAAATTTTTTATTTTTCCGTCGAAAACCGAGATTCCGATCCATCCACGAGTGGAAAATATTTTTATTGTTTCGTCGAAAACCAAGATTCCGATCAATCTACGAGTGGAAAAAAATTAATTCTTTCGTCGAAAACCAATTATCCGATCGGTTTGCGAGTGGAAAAAAAATTTAATTTTTTTGTCGAAAATCAAGATTCCAATCCGTCTACGAGTGGAAAAGATTTTTGATTTTCCGTCAAAGACCGAGATTCCGATCGGTCTACGAGTGGAAGTACAATAAAATTTTTTCGTCGAAAACCAAGATTCTAATCGGTCTACGAGTGGAATTTTTTCAAAATTTTGTCGTCCAAAACCGAGATTCTGATCGCTCTACGAGTGGAAAAAAAAATTATTTTTCTGTCAAAGACCGAGATTCCGATCGGTTTACGAGTGGAAGAAAATTTCAATTTTTTCGTCGAAAACGAAAACTCTGATCGGTCTACGAGTGGAAAAAGAATTTAATTTTTCGTCGAAAACAGAGATTCCGATCGATTTACAAGTGGAAAAAAAATTTAATTTTCCGTCAACAATCGAGAATCCGATCGGTCTACGAGTGGAAAAAAAATCAAATTTTTCCGTCGAAAACCAAGGTTCTGATTTGTCTACGGGTGGAATTTTTTTATTATTTTTTCGTCGAAAACAAAGATTCTGATTTGTCTACGGGTGAAATTTTTATTTTATTTTTTCGTCGAAAATCAAGATTCCAATCCGTCTACGAGTGGAAAAGATTTTTGATTTTCCGCCGAAGACCGAGAGTCTGATCGGTTTACGAGTGGAAGAGAAATTTAATTTGTTCGTCGAAAACCAAGATTCTAATCGGTTTACAAGTGGAAGAAAAATTGTACTTTTTCGTCGAAAACCGAGATTCCGATCCATCCACGAGTGGAAAATATTTTTATTTTTTCGTCGAAGACCGAGATTCCGATCGGTTTACGAGTGGAAGAAAAATTAAATTTTTTCGTCGTAAACCAAGATTCTGATCGGTCTACGAGTGGAATTTTTTTTTTTTTTTCGTCCAAAACCGAGATTATGATCGGTCTACGAATGGAAAAGAAAATCATTTTTCGTCAATGACGGAGATTCCGATCGGTTTACGAGTGGAAGAAAAATTAAATTTTTTCGTCGAAAACCAAGATTCTGATCGGTATACGAGTGGAATTTTTTTTTTTCTCGTCAAATACCGAGATTTCGATCGGTCTACGAGTGGAAATTTTTTTTAATTTTTTCGTCGAAAACCGAGATTCCGATCCATCCACGAGTGGAAAATATTTTTATCGTTTCGTCGAAAAACGAGATTCCGATCGATCTACGAGTGGAAAAAAATTCATTTTTTCGTCGAAAACCAATATTCCGATCAGTTTGCGAGTGGAAAAAAAATTTAATTTTTTTGTCGAAAATCAAGATTCCAATCCGTCTACGAGTGGAAAAGATTTTTGATTTTCCGTCAAAGACCGAGATTCCGATCGGTCTACGAGTGGAAGTACAATTAAATTTTTTCGTTGAAAACCAAGATTCTAATCGGTCTACGAGTGGAATTTTTTAAAAATTTTGTCGTCCAAAACCGAGATTCTGATCGCTCTACGAGTGGAAAAAAAATTATTTTTCCGTCAAAGACCGAGATTCCGATCGGTTTACGAGTGGAAGAAAAATTTAATTTTTTCGTCGAAAACCCAGATTCTGATCCATCCATGAGTGAAAAATAATTTTATTTTTCCGTCGAAGACCGAGATTCCGATCGGTTTACGAGTAGAAGAGAAATTTAATTTTTTCGTCGAAAACCAAGATTCTGATCGGTTTACGAGTGAAAGAAAATTTTTATTTTTTCGTCGAAAACCGAGATTCTGATCGGTCAACAAGTGGAAAAAAAAATTATTTTACCGTCAACGACCGAGATTCCGATCGGTCTACGAGTGGAAGTTTTTTTTATTTTTTCGTCGAAAACCAGGATTCTGATCGGTCTACGGATAGAATTTTTTTTTTCGTCCAAAACCGAGATTCTGATCGGTCTACGAGTGAAAAAAAAACTTTATTTTTCCGTCAAAAACCGAGATTTCGATCGGTTTACGAGGGGAAGAACAATTTAATTTTTTCGTCGAAAACCAAGATTCTGATCGGTCTACGAGTGGAATTTTTATATCATTTGTTCGTCGAAAATAGATATTCCAATCCGTCTACGAGTGGAAAAGATTTTTATTTTCCGTCAAAGACCAAGATTCCGATCAGTCTACGAGTGGAAGTACAATTAAATTTTTTCGTCGAAAACCAAGATTCTGATCGGTCTACGAGTGGAAATTTTTTTTTATTTTTTCGTCCAAAACCGAGATTCCGATCGGTCTACATGTGGAAGTACAATTAAATTTTTTCGTCGAAAACCAAGATTCTAATCGGTCTACGAATGGAATTAAAAAAAAATTTTTTTGTCCAAAACCGAGATTCTTATCGCTCTACGAGTGGAAAAAAAATCAATTTTCCGTCAAAGACCGAGATTCCGATCGGTTTACGAGTGGAAGAAAAATTTAATTTTTTCGTCGAAAACCCAGATTCTGATCCATCCACGAGTGAAAAATAATTTTATTTTTCCGTCGAAGACCGAGATTCTGATCGGCTTACGAGTGAAAGAAAATTTTTATTTTTTCGTCGAAAACCGAGATTCCGATCCATCCAAGAGTGGAAAATATTTCAATTTTTTCGTCGAACACCAAGATTCTGATAAGTCTACGAGTCGAAGAAAAATTAAATTTTTTCGTCGAAAACCAAGATTCTGATCGGTTTACGAGGGGAAGAAATTGTTTATTTTTTTGTCGAAAACCAAGAATCTGATCGGTCTACGAGTGAAATTTTTTTTTTATTTTTTCGTCGAAAATCAAGATTCCGATCCGTCCACGAGTGGAAAATATTTTTATTTTACCGTCAACGACCGAGATTCCGATCGGTCTACGAGTGGAAGAAAAATTAAATTTTTTCGTCGAAAACCAAGATTCTGATCGGTCTACGAGTGGAAGTTTTTTTTATTTTTTCGTCGAAAACCCGGATTCTGATCAGTCTACGGATGGAATTTTTTTTTTCGTCCAAAACCGAGATTCTGATCGGTCTACGAGTGGAAAAAAAATTTTTATTTTCCGTCAAAAACTGAGATTTCGATCGGTTTACGAGTGGAAGAAAAATTTCATTTTTTCGTCGAAAACCAAGATTCTGATCGGTCTACGAGTGGAATTTTTATTTTATTTTTTCGTCAAAAATAGATATTCCAATCCGCCTACGAGTGGAAAAAATTTTTATTTTCCGTCAAAGACCAAGATTCCGATCGGTCTACGAGTGGAAGTACAATTAAATTTTTTCGTCGAAAACCAAGATTCTGATCGGTCTACGAGTGGAATTTATTTTTTATTTTTCCGTCCAAAACCGAGATTCTGATCCCTCTATGAGTAGAAAAAAAAATTTATTTTTCCGTCAAAGACCGAGATTCCGATCGGTTTACGAGTGGAAGAAAAACTTAATTTTTTCGTCGAAAACCCAGATTCTGATCCATCCACGAGTGGAAAATATTTTTATTTTTCCGCTGAAGACCGATATTCTGATCGATTTACGAGTGGAAGAAAAATTTAATTTTTTCGTCGAAAACCAAGATTCTGATCGGTTTACAAGTGGAAGAAAATTTTTATTTTTCCGTCGAAAACCGAGATTCCGATCCATCCACGAGTGGAAAATATTTTTATTGTTTCGTCGAAAACCAAGATTCTAATCGGTCTACGAATGGAATTTTTAAAAAATTTTTTTGTCCAAAACCGAGATTCTTATCGCTCTACGAGTGGAAAAAAAAATTATTTTCCCGTCAAAGACCGAGATTCCGATCGGTTTACGAGTGGAAGAAAAATTTAATTTTTTCGTCGAAAACCCAGATTCTGATCCATCCACGAGTGAAAAATAATTTTATTTTTCCGTCGAAGACCGAGATTCTGATCGGCTTACGAGTGAAAAAAATTTTTTATTTTTTCGTCGAAAACCGAGATTCCGATCCATCCAAGAGTGGAAAATATTTTAATTTTTTCGTCGAACACCAAGATTCTGATCGGTTTACGAGGGGAAGAAATTGTTTATTTTTTTGTCGAAAACCAAGAATCTGATCGGTCTACGAGTGAAATTTTTTTTTTATTTTTTCGTCGAAAATCAAGATTCCGATCCGTCTACGAGTGGAAAAGATTTTTGATTTTCCGTCAAAGACCGAGATTCCGATCGGTCTACGAGTGGAAGTACAATTAAAATTTTTCGTCGAAAACCAAGATTCTAATCGGTCTACGAGTGGAATTTTTTCAAAATTTTGTCGTCCAAAACCGAGATTCTGATCGCTCTACGAGTGGAAAAAAAAATTATTTTTCTGTCAAAGACCGAGATTTCGATCGGCTTACGAGTGGAAGAAAAATTCAATTTTTTCGTCGAAAACCAAGATTCTGATCGCTCTACGAGTGGAATTTTTATTTTATTTTTTCGTCGAAAATCAAGATTCCAATCCGTCTACGAGTGGAAAAGATTTTTGATTTTCCGTCAAAGACCGAGATTCCGATCGGTCTACGAGTGGAAGTACAATTAAATTTTTTCGTTGAAAACCAAGATTCTAATCGGTCTACGAGTGGAATTTTTTAAAAATTTTGTCGTCCAAAACCGAGATTCTGATCGCTCTACGAGTGGAAAAAAAATTATTTTTCCGTCAAAGACCGAGATTCCGATCGGTTTACGAGTGGAAGAAAAATTTAATTTTTTCGTCGAAAACCCAGATTCTGATCCATCCACGAGTGAAAAATAATTTTATTTTTCCGTCGAAGACCGAGATTCCGATCGGTTTACGAGTAGAAGAGAAATTTAATTTTTTCGTCGAAAACCAAGATTCTGATCGGTTTACGAGTGAAAGAAAATTTTTATTTTTTCGTCGAAAACCGAGATTCTGATCAGTCAACAAGTGGAAAAAAAAATTATTTTACCGTCAACGACCGAGATTCCGATCGGTCTACGAGTTGAAGAAAAATTAAATTTTTTCGTCGAAAACCAAGATTCTGATCGGTCTACGAGTGGAAGTTTTTTCTATTTTTTCGTCGAAAACCAGGATTCTGATCGGTCTACGGTCGGAATTTTTTTTTTCGTCCAAAACCGAGATTCTGATCGGTCTACGAGTGAAAAAAAAACTTTATTTTTCCGTCAAAAACCGAGATTTCGATCGGTTTACGAGTGGAAGAAAAATTTAATTTTTTCGTCGAAAACCAAGATTCTGATCGGTCTACGAGTGGAATTTTTATATCATTTTTTCGTCGAAAATAGATATTCCAATCCGTCTACGAGTGGAAAAGATTTTTATTTTCCGTCAAAGACCAAGATTCCGATCAGTCTACGAGTGGAAGTACAATTAAATTTTTTCGTCGAAAACCAAGATTCTGATCGGTCTACGAGTGGAAATTTTTTTTTATTTTTTCGTCCAAAACCGAGATTCCGATCGGTCTACATGTGGAAGTACAATTAAATTTTTTCGTCGAAAACCAAGATTCTAATCGGTCTACGAATAGAATTTAAAAAAAATTTTTTTGTCCAAAACCGAGATTCTTATCGCTCTACGAGTGGAAAAAAAATCAATTTTCCGTCAAAGACCGAGATTCCGATCGGTTTACGAGTGGAAGAAAAATTTAATTTTTTCGTCGAAAACCCAGATTCTGATCCATCCACGAGTGAAAAATAATTTTATTTTTCCGTCGAAGACCGAGATTCTGATCGGCTTACGAGTGGAAGAAAATTTTTATTTTTTCGTCGAAAACCGAGATTCTGAAAAGTCTACGACTCGAAGGAAAATTAATTTTTTCGTCGAAAACCAAGATTCTGATCGGTTTACGAGGGGAAGAAAATTTTTATTTTTTTGTCGAAAACCAAGAATCTGATCGATCTATGAGTGACATTTTTTTTTTTTTTTTTTTCGTCGAAAATCAAGATTCCGATCCGTCTACGAGTGGAAAATATTTTTATTTTTCCGTCAAAGATCGAGATTCCGATCGGTCCACGAGTGGAAGTACAATTAAATTTTTTCGTCGAAAACCAAGATTCGCATCGGTCTACGAGTGAAAGAAATTTTTATTTTTCCGTCAAAACCCGAGATTCCGATCGGTCTACGAGTGGAAGAAAATTTCAATTTTTTCGTTGAAAACCAAAACTCTGATTGGTCAACGAGTGGAAAAAGAATTTAATTTTTCGTCGAAAACAGAGATTCCGATCGATTTACGAGTGGAAAAAAAATTTAATTTTCCGTCAACAACCGAGAATCCGATCGGTCTACGAGTGGAAGTACAATTAAATTTTTTCGTCGTAAACCAAGATTCTGATCGGTCTACGAGTGGAAAATATTTTTATTTTACCGTCAACGACCGAGATTCCGATCGGTCTACGAGTGGAAGAAAAATTAAATTTTTTCGTCGAAAACCGAGATTATGATCGGTCTACGAATGGAAAAGCAAATCATTTTTCGTCAATGCCGGAGATTCCGATCGGTCTACGAGTGGAAAAAAAATTAAATTTTTTCGTCGAAAACGGAGATTCACATCGGTCTACGAGTGAAAAAAAAAAGTATTTTTCCGTCAAAGACCGAGATTTCGATCGCTCTACGAGTGGAAGAAAAATTAAATTTTTTCGTCGAAAACCAAAATTCTGATCGGTCTACGAAAGGAATTTTTATTTTTTTTTTTCGTCCAAAACCGAGATTCTGATCGCTCTACGAGTGGGAAAAAAAATTATTTTTCCGTCAAAGACCGAGATTCCGATCGGTTTACGAGTGGAAGAAAAATTTAATTTTTTCGTCGAAAACCCAGATTCTGATCCATCCACGAGTGAAAAATAATTTTATTTTTCCGTCGAAGACCGAGATTCTGATCGGCTTACGAGTGAAAGAAAATTTTTATTTTTTCGTCGAAAACCGAGATTCCGATCCATCCAAGAGTGGAAAATATTTTAATTTTTTCGTCGAAAACCAAGATTCTAATCGGTCTACGAATGGAATTTTTAAAAAATTTTTTTGTCCAAAACCGAGATTCTTATCGCTCTACGAGTGGAAAAAAAAATTATTTTTCCGTCAAAGACCGAGATTCCGATCGGTTTACGAGTGGAAGAAAAATTCAATTTTTTCGTCGAAAACCCAGATTCTGATCCATCCACGAGTGAAAAATAATTTTATTTTTCCGTCGAAGACCGAGATTCTGATCGGCTTACGAGTGAAAAAAATTTTTTATTTTTTCGTCGAAAACCGAGATTCCGATCCATCCAAGAGTGGAAAATATTTTAATTTTTTCGTCGAACACCAAGATTCTGATCGGTTTACGAGGGGAAGAAATTGTTTATTTTTTTGTCGAAAACCAAGAATCTGATCGGTCTACGAGTGAAATTTTTTTTTTATTTTTTCGTCGAAAATCAAGATTCCGATCCGTCTACGAGTGGAAAATATTTTTATTTTACCGTCAACGACCGAGATTCCGATCGGTCTACGAGTGGAAGAAAAATTAAATTTTTTCGTCGAAAACCAAGATTCTGATCGGTCTACGAGTGGAAGTTTTTTTTATTTTTTCGTCGAAAACCAGGATTCTGATCGGTCTACGGATGGAATTTTTTTTTTCGTCCAAAACCGAGATTCTGATCGGTCTATGAGTGGAAAAAAATTTTTTATTTTCCGTCAAAAACCGAGATTTCGATCGGTTTACGAGTGGAAGAAAAATTTCATTTTTTCGTCGAAAGCCAAGATTCTGATCGGTCTACGAGTGGAATTTTTATTTTATTTTTTCGTCAAAAATATCAGGAGTACAAATTGAAAATGCGGGATTTTTTTCTATTTTTGAACGTTTATTCTGAAAAAATGGTAACAAATGAATTATTCAAAGTATTGTCCATCGCTAGCCACAACTTTTTCCCATCTTTCTGGCAATTTACGGATACCGTCGCGAAAAAATTCGGCCGGCTTGGCTGCTATCCAGTCATCGACCCATTTTTGGGCTTCTTTGTAAGAATGGAAGCGCTGGTCAGCTAGGCCATGTGTCATCGATCGGAAAAGGTGGTAATCGGAAGGAGCAATATCTGGGCTATACGGCGGGTGGGGTAAGACTTCCCATTTCAGCGTTTGTAGGTATGTTTTGACCGGCGCTGCAACATGTGGCCGAGCGTTGTCATGTTGCAAAATTACTTTGTCGTGTCTTTGCTCGTATTGTGGCCGTTTTTCTTTGAGTGCGCGGCTCAAACGCATCAATTGAGTTCGGTATAGTGCTCCTGTGATGGTTTCGTTCGATTTCAATAGCTCATAATACACCACACCCAGCTGGTCCCACCAAATACAGAGCATGAGCTTGGCGCCGTGAATATTTGGTTTGGCCGTCGATGATGATGCATGGCCGGGGTAACCATATGATTTTTTGCGCTTCGGGTTATCGTAATGGATCCACTTTTCATCACCAGTGACAATGCGATGCAAAAAACCCTTCCGTTTTTGCCGTTCGAGCAGCAGTTCGCATGCAAAAAAACGGCGCTCGACGTCTCTCGGCTTCAGCTCATACGGCACCCAATGTCCTTGCTTTTGGATCATTCCGAGGGCTTTTATACGATGGGAAATGGCTTGTTGTGTCACTCCCAATGAATCTGCGAGCTCTTGTTGAGTTTGACACGAGTCTTCATTGAGTATTGCCTCCAATTCAGCATTCTCAAACTTTTTCACTTGACCCGGCCGCTCTTTGTCCTCAACGTCAAAATCACCACTTCTAAACCGCACAAACCATCTCTCGCACGTTGAAACCGATGGAACATGACTCGGATAAGCCTCGGAGACCAATCGATGTGCTTCAGCAGCACTTTTCTTCAAATTAAAGAAGTAAATTAAAACTTCCCGCAAATGCTGTTTTGTTGGCACGAAACTCGACATATTGAGAGCTCAAAAAAACTATGAATTTGACACTGCGACAAATTGACACATACTGAAAATTAAAGCTATAAGACGTAGCTTTGACATGAACATAGTCACAGTACTGCCTGATGCGTATAGCGTTAGTGACGCCATCTGTTATCAAACCCGCATTTTCAATTTGTACCCCTGATAGATATTCCAATCCGTCTACAAGTGGAAAAGATTTTTATTTTCCGTCAAAGACCAAGATTCCGATCGGTCTACGAGTGGAAGTACAATTAAATTTTTTCGTCGAAAACCAAGATTCTGATCGGTCTACGAGTGGAATTTATTTTTTATTTTTTCGTCCAAAACCGAGATTCTGATCGCTCTATGAGTGAAAAAAAAAAGTATTTTTCCGTCAAAGACCGAGATTCCGATCGCTCTACGAGTGGAAGAAAAATTTCATTTTTTCGTCGCAAACCAAGATTCTAATCGGTTTACAAGTGGAAGAAATTTTTTATTTTTCCGTCGAAAACCGAGATTCCGATCCATCCACGAGTGGAAAATATTTTTATTGTTTCGTCGAAAACCAAGATTCCGATCAATCTACGAGTGGAAAAAAATTAATTCTTTCGTCGAAAACCAATTATCCGATCGGTTTGCGAGTGGAAAAAAAATTTAATTTTTTTGTCGAAAATCAAGATTCCAATCCGTCTACGAGTGGAAAAGATTTTTGATTTTCCGTCAAAGACCGAGATTCCGATCGGTCTACGAGTGGAAGTACAATAAAATTTTTTCGTCGAAAACCAAGATTCTAATCGGTCTACGAGTGGAATTTTTTCAAAATTTTGTCGTCCAAAACCGAGATTCTGATCGCTCTACGAGTGGAAAAAAAAATTATTTTTCTGTCAAAGACCGAGATTCCGATCGGTTTACGAGTGGAAGAAAATTTCAATTTTTTCGTCGAAAACGAAAACTCTGATCGGTCTACGAGTGGAATTTTTATTTTATTTTTTCGTCGAAAATAGATATTCCAATCCGTCTACGAGTGGAAAAGATTTTTATTTTCCGTCAAAGACCAAGATTCCGATCGGTCTACGAGTGGAAGTACAATTAAATTTTTTCGTCGAAAACCAAGATTCTAATCGGTCTACGAGTGGAAGTACAATTAAATTTTTTCGTCGAAAACGGAGATTCTGATCGGTCTACGAATGAAAAAAAAAGTATTTTTCCGTCAAAGACCGAGATTTCAATCGCTCTACGAGTGGAAGAAAAATTTAATTTTTTCGTTGAAAACCAAGATTCTGATCGGTCTACGAGTGGAATTTTTATTTTATTTTTTCGTCGAAAATAGATATTCCAATCCGTCTACGAGTGGAAAAGATTTTTATTTTCCGTCAAAGACCAAGATTCCGATCGGTCTACGAGTGGAAGTACAATTAAATTTTTTCGTCGAAAACCAATATTCTGATCGGTCTACGGGTGGAATTTTTTTTTATTTTTTCGTCCAAAACCGAGATTCTGATCGCTCTACGAGTGGAAAAAAAATTTTATTTTTCCGTCAAAGACCGAGATTCCGATCGGTTTACGAGTGGAAGAAAAACTTAATATTTTCGTCGAAAACCCAGATTCTGATCCATTCACGAGTGGAAAATATTTTTATTTTCCGCCGAAGACCGAGATTCTGATCGATTTACGAGTGGAAGAGAAATTTAATTTTTTCGTCGAAAACCAAGATTCTGATCGGTTTACAAGTGGAAGAAAATTTTTATTTTTTCGTCGAAAACCGAGATTCCGATCCATCCACGAGTGGAAAATATTTTTATTGTTTCGTCGAAAACCAAGATTCTAATCGGTCTACGAATGGAATTTTTAAAAAATTTTTTTGTCCAAAACCGAGATTCTTATCGCTCTACGAGTGGAAAAAAAAATTATTTTTCCGTCAAAGACCGAGATTCCGATCGGTTTACGAGTGGAAGAAAAATTTAATTTTTTCGTCGAAAACCCAGATTCTGATCCATCCTCGAGTGAAAAATAATTTTATTTTTCCGTCGAAGACCGAGATTCTGATCGGCTTACGAGTGAAAAAAATTTTTTATTTTTTCGTCGAAAACCGAGATTCCGATCCATCCAAGAGTGGAAAATATTTAAATTTTTTCGTCGAACACCAAGATTCTGATCGGTTTACGAGGGGAAGAAATTGTTTATTTTTTTGTCGAAAACCAAGAATCTGATCGGTCTACGAGTGAAATTTTTTTTTTATTTTTTCGTCGAAAATCAAGATTCCGATCCGTCTACGAGTGGAAAATATTTTTATTTTACCGTCAACGACCGAGATTCCGATCGGTCTACGAGTGGAAGAAAAATTAAATATTTTCGTCGAAAACCAAGATTCTGATCGGTCTACGAGTGGAAGTTTTTTTTATTTTTTCGTCGAAAACCAGGATTCTGATCGGTCTACGGATGGAATTTTTTTTTTCGTCCAAAACCGAGATTCTGATCGGTCTATGAGTGGAAAAAAAATTTTTATTTTCCGTCAAAAACCGAGATTTCGATCGGTCTACGAGTGGAATTTTTATTTTATTTTTTCGTCAAAAATAGATATTCCAATCCGTCTACGAGTGGAAAAGATTTTTATTTTCCGTCAAAGACCAAGATTCCGATCGGTCTACGAGTGGAAGTACAATTAAATTTTTTCGTCGAAAACCAAGATTCTGATCGGTCTACGAGTGGAATTTATTTTTTATTTTTTCGTCCAAAACCGAGATTCTGATCGCTCTATGAGTGAAAAAAAAAAGTATTTTTCCGTCAAAGACCGAGATTCCGATCGCTCTACGAGTGGAAGAAAAATTTCATTTTTTCGTCGAAAACCAAGATTCTAATCGGTTTACAAGTGGAAGAAAATTTTTATTTTTCCGTCGAAAACCGAGATTCCGATCCATCCACGAGTGGAAAATATTTTTATTGTTTCGTCGAAAACCAAGATTCTAATCGGTCTACGAATGGAATTTTTAAAAAATTTTTTTGTCCAAAACCGAGATTCTTATCGCTCTACGAGTGGAAAAAAAAATTATTTTCCCGTCAAAGACCGAGATTCCGATCGGTTTACGAGTGGAAGAAAAATTTAATTTTTTCGTCGAAAACCCAGATTCTGATCCATCCACGAGTGAAAAATAATTTTATTTTTCCGTCGAAGACCGAGATTCTGATCGGCTTACGAGTGAAAAAAATTTTTTATTTTTTCGTCGAAAACCGAGATTCCGATCCATCCAAGAGTGGAAAATATTTTAATTTTTTCGTCGAACACCAAGATTCTGATCGGTTTACGAGGGGAAGAAATTGTTTATTTTTTTGTCGAAAACCAAGAATCTGATCGGTCTACGAGTGAAATTTTTTTTTTATTTTTTCGTCGAAAATCAAGATTCCGATCCGTCTACGAGTGGAAAAGATTTTTGATTTTCCGTCAAAGACCGAGATTCCGATCGGTCTACGAGTGGAAGTACAATTAAAATTTTTCGTCGAAAACCAAGATTCTAATCGGTCTACGAGTGGAATTTTTTCAAAATTTTGTCGTCCAAAACCGAGATTCTGATCGCTCTACGAGTGGAAAAAAAAATTATTTTTCTGTCAAAGACCGAGATTTCGATCGGCTTACGAGTGGAAGAAAAATTCAATTTTTTCGTCGAAAACCAAGATTCTGATCGCTCTACGAGTGGAATTTTTATTTTATTTTTTCGTCGAAAATCAAGATTCCAATCCGTCTACGAGTGGAAAAGATTTTTGATTTTCCGTCAAAGACCGAGATTCCGATCGGTCTACGAGTGGAAGTACAATTAAATTTTTTCGTTGAAAACCAAGATTCTAATCGGTCTACGAGTGGAATTTTTTAAAAATTTTGTCGTCCAAAACCGAGATTCTGATCGCTCTACGAGTGGAAAAAAAATTATTTTTCCGTCAAAGACCGAGATTCCGATCGGTTTACGAGTGGAAGAAAAATTTAATTTTTTCGTCGAAAACCCAGATTCTGATCCATCCACGAGTGAAAAATAATTTTATTTTTCCGTCGAAGACCGAGATTCCGATCGGTTTACGAGTAGAAGAGAAATTTAATTTTTTCGTCGAAAACCAAGATTCTGATCGGTTTACGAGTGAAAGAAAATTTTTATTTTTTCGTCGAAAACCGAGATTCTGATCAGTCAACAAGTGGAAAAAAAAATTATTTTACCGTCAACGACCGAGATTCCGATCGGTCTACGAGTTGAAGAAAAATTAAATTTTTTCGTCGAAAACCAAGATTCTGATCGGTCTACGAGTGGAAGTTTTTTCTATTTTTTCGTCGAAAACCAGGATTCTGATCGGTCTACGGTCGGAATTTTTTTTTTCGTCCAAAACCGAGATTCTGATCGGTCTACGAGTGAAAAAAAAACTTTATTTTTCCGTCAAAAACCGAGATTTCGATCGGTTTACGAGTGGAAGAAAAATTTAATTTTTTCGTCGAAAACCAAAATTCTGATCGGTCTACGAGTGGAATTTTTATATCATTTTTTCGTCGAAAATAGATATTCCAATCCGTCTACGAGTGGAAAAGATTTTTATTTTCCGTCAAAGACCAAGATTCCGATCAGTCTACGAGTGGAAGTACAATTAAATTTTTTCGTCGAAAACCAAGATTCTGATCGGTCTACGAGTGGAAATTTTTTTTTATTTTTTCGTCCAAAACCGAGATTCCGATCGGTCTACATGTGGAAGTACAATTAAATTTTTTCGTCGAAAACCAAGATTCTAATCGGTCTACGAATAGAATTTAAAAAAAATTTTTTTGTCCAAAACCGAGATTCTTATCGCTCTACGAGTGGAAAAAAAATCAATTTTCCGTCAAAGACCGAGATTCCGATCGGTTTACGAGTGGAAGAAAAATTTAATTTTTTCGTCGAAAACCCAGATTCTGATCCATCCACGAGTGAAAAATAATTTTATTTTTCCGTCGAAGACCGAGATTCTGATCGGCTTACGAGTGGAAGAAAATTTTTATTTTTTCGTCGAAAACCGAGATTCTGAAAAGTCTACGACTCGAAGG
Organism: Cylloceria caligata; assembly: GCA_963942595.1. Taxonomy (NCBI): domain Eukaryota; kingdom Metazoa; phylum Arthropoda; class Insecta; order Hymenoptera; family Ichneumonidae; genus Cylloceria; species Cylloceria caligata. Next base: position 54,934,512 of record OZ012707.1, on the reverse strand, counting down.
AAAATTAATTTTTTCGTCGAAAACCAAGATTCTGATCGGTTTACGAGGGGAAGAAAATTTTTATTTTTTTGTCGAAAACCAAGAATCTGATCGATCTATGAGTGACATTTTTTTTTTTTTTTTTTTCGTCGAAAATCAAGATTCCGATCCGTCTACGAGTGGAAAATATTTTTATTTTTCCGTCAAAGATCGAGATTCCGATCGGTCCACGAGTGGAAGTACAATTAAATTTTTTCGTCGAAAACCAAGATTCGCATCGGTCTACGAGTGAAAGAAATTTTTATTTTTCCGTCAAAACCCGAGATTCCGATCGGTCTACGAGTGGAAGAAAATTTCAATTTTTTCGTTGAAAACCAAAACTCTGATTGGTCAACGAGTGGAAAAAGAATTTAATTTTTCGTCGAAAACAGAGATTCCGATCGATTTACGAGTGGAAAAAAAATTTAATTTTCCGTCAACAACCGAGAATCCGATCGGTCTACGAGTGGAAGTACAATTAAATTTTTTCGTCGTAAACCAAGATTCTGATCGGTCTACGAGTGGAAAATATTTTTATTTTACCGTCAACGACCGAGATTCCGATCGGTCTACGAGTGGAAGAAAAATTAAATTTTTTCGTCGAAAACCGAGATTATGATCGGTCTACGAATGGAAAAGCAAATCATTTTTCGTCAATGCCGGAGATTCCGATCGGTCTACGAGTGGAAAAAAAATTAAATTTTTTCGTCGAAAACGGAGATTCACATCGGTCTACGAGTGAAAAAAAAAAGTATTTTTCCGTCAAAGACCGAGATTTCGATCGCTCTACGAGTGGAAGAAAAATTAAATTTTTTCGTCGAAAACCAAAATTCTGATCGGTCTACGAAAGGAATTTTTATTTTTTTTTTTCGTCCAAAACCGAGATTCTGATCGCTCTACGAGTGGGAAAAAAAATTATTTTTCCGTCAAAGACCGAGATTCCGATCGGTTTACGAGTGGAAGAAAAATTTAATTTTTTCGTCGAAAACCCAGATTCTGATCCATCCACGAGTGAAAAATAATTTTATTTTTCCGTCGAAGACCGAGATTCTGATCGGCTTACGAGTGAAAGAAAATTTTTATTTTTTCGTCGAAAACCGAGATTCCGATCCATCCAAGAGTGGAAAATATTTTAATTTTTTCGTCGAAAACCAAGATTCTAATCGGTCTACGAATGGAATTTTTAAAAAATTTTTTTGTCCAAAACCGAGATTCTTATCGCTCTACGAGTGGAAAAAAAAATTATTTTTCCGTCAAAGACCGAGATTCCGATCGGTTTACGAGTGGAAGAAAAATTCAATTTTTTCGTCGAAAACCCAGATTCTGATCCATCCACGAGTGAAAAATAATTTTATTTTTCCGTCGAAGACCGAGATTCTGATCGGCTTACGAGTGAAAAAAATTTTTTATTTTTTCGTCGAAAACCGAGATTCCGATCCATCCAAGAGTGGAAAATATTTTAATTTTTTCGTCGAACACCAAGATTCTGATCGGTTTACGAGGGGAAGAAATTGTTTATTTTTTTGTCGAAAACCAAGAATCTGATCGGTCTACGAGTGAAATTTTTTTTTTATTTTTTCGTCGAAAATCAAGATTCCGATCCGTCTACGAGTGGAAAATATTTTTATTTTACCGTCAACGACCGAGATTCCGATCGGTCTACGAGTGGAAGAAAAATTAAATTTTTTCGTCGAAAACCAAGATTCTGATCGGTCTACGAGTGGAAGTTTTTTTTATTTTTTCGTCGAAAACCAGGATTCTGATCGGTCTACGGATGGAATTTTTTTTTTCGTCCAAAACCGAGATTCTGATCGGTCTATGAGTGGAAAAAAATTTTTTATTTTCCGTCAAAAACCGAGATTTCGATCGGTTTACGAGTGGAAGAAAAATTTCATTTTTTCGTCGAAAGCCAAGATTCTGATCGGTCTACGAGTGGAATTTTTATTTTATTTTTTCGTCAAAAATAGGAGTACAAATTGAAAATGCGGGATTTTTTTCTATTTTTGAACGTTTATTCTGAAAAAATGGTAACAAATGAATTATTCAAAGTATTGTCCATCGCTAGCCACAACTTTTTCCCATCTTTCTGGCAATTTACGGATACCGTCGCGAAAAAATTCGGCCGGCTTGGCTGCTATCCAGTCATCGACCCATTTTTGGGCTTCTTTGTAAGAATGGAAGCGCTGGTCAGCTAGGCCATGTGTCATCGATCGGAAAAGGTGGTAATCGGAAGGAGCAATATCTGGGCTATACGGCGGGTGGGGTAAGACTTCCCATTTCAGCGTTTGTAGGTATGTTTTGACCGGCGCTGCAACATGTGGCCGAGCGTTGTCATGTTGCAAAATTACTTTGTCGTGTCTTTGCTCGTATTGTGGCCGTTTTTCTTTGAGTGCGCGGCTCAAACGCATCAATTGAGTTCGGTATAGTGCTCCTGTGATGGTTTCGTTCGATTTCAATAGCTCATAATACACCACACCCAGCTGGTCCCACCAAATACAGAGCATGAGCTTGGCGCCGTGAATATTTGGTTTGGCCGTCGATGATGATGCATGGCCGGGGTAACCATATGATTTTTTGCGCTTCGGGTTATCGTAATGGATCCACTTTTCATCACCAGTGACAATGCGATGCAAAAAACCCTTCCGTTTTTGCCGTTCGAGCAGCAGTTCGCATGCAAAAAAACGGCGCTCGACGTCTCTCGGCTTCAGCTCATACGGCACCCAATGTCCTTGCTTTTGGATCATTCCGAGGGCTTTTATACGATGGGAAATGGCTTGTTGTGTCACTCCCAATGAATCTGCGAGCTCTTGTTGAGTTTGACACGAGTCTTCATTGAGTATTGCCTCCAATTCAGCATTCTCAAACTTTTTCACTTGACCCGGCCGCTCTTTGTCCTCAACGTCAAAATCACCACTTCTAAACCGCACAAACCATCTCTCGCACGTTGAAACCGATGGAACATGACTCGGATAAGCCTCGGAGACCAATCGATGTGCTTCAGCAGCACTTTTCTTCAAATTAAAGAAGTAAATTAAAACTTCCCGCAAATGCTGTTTTGTTGGCACGAAACTCGACATATTGAGAGCTCAAAAAAACTATGAATTTGACACTGCGACAAATTGACACATACTGAAAATTAAAGCTATAAGACGTAGCTTTGACATGAACATAGTCACAGTACTGCCTGATGCGTATAGCGTTAGTGACGCCATCTGTTATCAAACCCGCATTTTCAATTTGTACCCCTGATAGATATTCCAATCCGTCTACAAGTGGAAAAGATTTTTATTTTCCGTCAAAGACCAAGATTCCGATCGGTCTACGAGTGGAAGTACAATTAAATTTTTTCGTCGAAAACCAAGATTCTGATCGGTCTACGAGTGGAATTTATTTTTTATTTTTTCGTCCAAAACCGAGATTCTGATCGCTCTATGAGTGAAAAAAAAAAGTATTTTTCCGTCAAAGACCGAGATTCCGATCGCTCTACGAGTGGAAGAAAAATTTCATTTTTTCGTCGAAAACCAAGATTCTAATCGGTTTACAAGTGGAAGAAATTTTTTATTTTTCCGTCGAAAACCGAGATTCCGATCCATCCACGAGTGGAAAATATTTTTATTGTTTCGTCGAAAACCAAGATTCCGATCAATCTACGAGTGGAAAAAAATTAATTCTTTCGTCGAAAACCAATTATCCGATCGGTTTGCGAGTGGAAAAAAAATTTAATTTTTTTGTCGAAAATCAAGATTCCAATCCGTCTACGAGTGGAAAAGATTTTTGATTTTCCGTCAAAGACCGAGATTCCGATCGGTCTACGAGTGGAAGTACAATAAAATTTTTTCGTCGAAAACCAAGATTCTAATCGGTCTACGAGTGGAATTTTTTCAAAATTTTGTCGTCCAAAACCGAGACTCTGATCGCTCTACGAGTGGAAAAAAAAATTATTTTTCTGTCAAAGACCGAGATTCCGATCGGTTTACGAGTGGAAGAAAATTTCAATTTTTTCGTCGAAAACGAAAACTCTGATCGGTCTACGAGTGGAAAAAGAATTTAATTTTTCGTCGAAAACAGAGATTCCGATCGATTTACAAGTGGAAAAAAAATTTAATTTTCCGTCAACAATCGAGAATCCGATCGGTCTACGAGTGGAAGAAAAATCAAATTTTTCCGTCGAAAACCAAGGTTCTGATTTGTCTACGGGTGGAATTTTTTTATTATTTTTTCGTCGAAAACAAAGATTCTGATTTGTCTACGGGTGAAATTTTTATTTTATTTTTTCGTCGAAAATCAAGATTCCAATCCGTCTACGAGTGGAAAAGATTTTTGATTTTCCGTCGAAGATCGAGATTCCGATCGGTCCACGAGTGGAAGTACAATTAAATTTTTTCGTCGAAAACCAAGATTCGCATCGGTCTACGAGTTAAAAAAATTTTTATTTTTCCGTCAAAACCCGAGATTCCGATCGGTTTACGAGTGGAAGAAAAAATGTATTTTTCCGTCAAAGACCGAGATCCTGATCGGTCTACGCGTGGAAGAAAAATTTAATTTTTTCGTCGAAAACCAAGATTCTAATCGGTCTACAAGTGAAAAAAAAATTATTTTTTCGTCAAAGACCGCGATTTCGATCGATCTACGAGTGGAAGAAAAATTTTATTATTTTGTCGAAAACCGAGATTCCGATCGGTCTACAAGTGGAAAAAAAAATAATTTTTTCGTCGAAAACCAAGATTCCGATCGGTTTACGAGTGGAAGAGAAATTTAATTTTTTCGTCGAAAACCAAGAATCTGATCGGTTTACGAGTGAAAGAAAATTTTTATTTTTTCGTCGAAAACCGAGATTCCGATCCATCCAAGAGTGGAAAATATTTTAATTTTTTCGTTGAACACCAAGATTCTGATAAGTCTACGAGTCGAAGAAAAATTAAATTTTTTCGTCGAAAACCAAGATTCTAATCGGTTTACGAGGGGAAGAAAATTATTATTTTTTTGTCGAAAACCAAGAATCTGATCGGTTTACGAGTGAAATTTTTTTTTATTTTTTCGTCGAAAATCAAGATTCCGATCCATCTAGGAGTGGAAAATATTTTTATTTTACCGTCAACGACCGAGATTCCGATCGGTCTACGAGTGGAAGAAAAATTAAATTTTTTCGTCGAAAACCAAGATTCTGATCGGTCTACGAGTGGAAGTTTTTTTTATTTTTTCGTCGAAAACCAGGATTCTGATCGGTCTACGAGTGGAAGAGAAATTTAATTTTTTCGTCGAAAACCAAGAATCTGATCGGTTTACGAGTGAAAGAAAATTTTTATTTTTTCGTCGAAAACCGAGATTCCGATCCATCCAAGAGTGGAAAATATTTTAATTTTTTCGTTGAACACCAAGATTCTGATAAGTCTACGAGTCGAAGAAAAATTAAATTTTTTCGTCGAAAACCAAGATTCTAATCGGTTTACGAGGGGAAGAAAATTATTATTTTTTTGTCGAAAACCAAGAATCTGATCGGTTTACGAGTGAAATTTTTTTTTATTTTTTCGTCGAAAATCAAGATTCCGATCCATCTAGGAGTGGAAAATATTTTTATTTTACCGTCAACGACCGAGATTCCGATCGGTCTACGAGTGGAAGAAAAATTAAATTTTTTCGTCGAAAACCAAGATTCTGATCGGTCTACGAGTGGAAGTTTTTTTTATTTTTTCGTCGAAAACCAGGATTCTGATCGGTCTACGGATGGAATTTTTTTTTTCGTCCAAAACCGAGATTCTGATCGGTCTACGAGTGGAAAAAAAAATTTATTTTTCCGTCAAAAACCGAGATTTCGAACGGTTTACGAGTAGAAGAAAAATTTCATTTTTTCGTCGAAAACCAAGATTCTGATCGGTCTACGAGTGGAATTTTTATTTTATTTTTTCGTCAAAAATAGATATTCCAATCCGTCTACCAGTGGAAAAGATTTTTATTTTTCGTCAAAGACCGAGATTCCGATCGGTTTACGAGTGGAAGAAAAACTTAATTTTTTCGTCGAAAACCCAGATTCTGATCCATCCACGAGTGGAAAATATTTTTATTTTTCCGCCGAAGACCGAGATTCTGATCGATTTACGAGTGGAAGAGAAATTTAATTTTTTCGTCGTAAACCAAGAATTTGATTGGTCTACGAGTGAAATTTTTTTTTTATTTTTTCGTCGAAAATCAAGATTCCGATCCGACTACGAGTGCAAAAGATTTTTGATTTTCCGTCACAGACCAAGATCCTGATAGGTCTACGAGTCGAAGAAAAATTAAATTTTTTCGTCGAAAACCAAGATTCTAATCGGTTTATGAGGGGAAGAACATTTTTATTTTTTTGTCGAAAACGTAGAATCTGATCGGTCTACGAGTGAAATTTTTTTTTCATTTTTTCGTCGAAAATCAAGATTCCGATCCGTCTACGAGTGGAAAATATTTTTATTTTTCCGTCTAAGTTCGAGCTTCCAATCGGTCTACGAGTGGAAGTACAATTAAATTTTTCGTCGAAAACCAAGATTCGCATCGGTCTACGAGTGAAAAAATTTTTTATTTTTCCGTCAAAACCCGAGATTCCGATCGGTCTACGAGTGGAAGAAAATTTCAATTTTTTCGTCGAAAACCAAAATTCTGATCGGTCTACGAGTGGAAAAAGAATTTAATTTATCGTCGAAAACAGAGATTCCGATCGGTTTACGAGTGGAAAAAAAATTTAATTTTCCGTCAACAACCGAGATTTCGATCGGTCTACGAGTGGAAGAAAAATCAAATTTTTTCGTCGAAAACCAAGGTTCTGATTTGTCTACGGGTGGAAATTTTTTTTTATTTTTCCGTCGAAAACCAAGAATCTGATCGGTCTACGAATGAAATTTTTTTTTTTCGTCCAAAACCGAAATTCTGATCGGTCTACGAGTGGAAAATGAATTTTATTTTTCCGTGAAAAACCGAGATTTCGATCGGCTTACGAGTGGAAGAGAAATTCAATTTTTTCGTCGAAAACCAAGATTCTGATCGCTCTACGAGTGGAACTTTCATTTTATTTTTTCGTCGCAAATCAAGATTCCAATCCGTCTACGAGTGGAAAAGATTTTTGATTTTCCGTCAAGAACCGAGATTCCGATCGGTCTACGAGTGGAAGTACAATTAAATTTTTTCGTCGAAAACCAAGATTCTGATCGGTCTACAAGTGGAATTTTATTTTTATTTTTCCGTCCAAAACCGAGATTCTGATCGCTCTACGAATGGAAAAATATCTTTATTTTTCCGCCGAAAACCGAGATTCTGATCGGCTTACGAGTGGAAGAGAAATTTAATTTTTTCGTCGAAAACCAAGATTTTAATCAGTTTACAAGTGGAAGAAAAATTGTACTTTTTCGTCGAAAACCGAGATTCCGATCCATCCACGAGTGGAAAATATTTTTATTTTTTCGTCTAAGACCGAGATTCCGATCGGTTTACGAGTGGAAGAAAAATTAAATTTTTTCGTCGTAAACCAAGATTCTGATCGGTCTACGAGTGGAATTATTTTTTTTTTTTTTCGTCCAAAACCGAGATTATGATCGGTCTACGAATGGAAAAAAAAATCATTTTTCGTCAATGACGGAGATTCCGATCGGTTTACGAGTAGAAGAAAAATTAAATTTTTTCGTCGAAAAGCAAGGTTCTGATGGGTCCACGAGTGGAATTTTTATTTTTTTTCTCGTCAAATACCGAGATTCCGATCGGTCTACGAGTGAAAAAAAAAAGTATTTTTCCGTCAAAGACCGAGATTCCGTTCGCTCTACGAGTGGAAGAAAAATTAAATTTTTTCGTCGAAAACCAAGATTCACATCGGTCTACGAGTTAAAAAAATTTTTATTTTTCCGTCAAAACCCGAGATTCCGATCGGTCTACGAGTGGAAGAAAATTTTAATTTTTTCGTCGAAAACCAAAACTCTGATCGGTCTACGAGTGGAAAAAGAATTTAATTTTTCGTCGAAAACAGAGATTTCGATCGATTTACGAGTGGAAAAAAAATTTAATATTCCGTCAACAACCGAGAATCCGATCGGTCTACGAGTGGAAGAAAAATCAAATTTTTTCGTCGAAAACCAAGGTTCTGATTTGTCTACGGGTGGAATTTTTAAATTATTTTTTCGTCGAAAACCAAGATTCTGATTTGTCTACGGGTGAAATTTTTTTCTTATTTTTTCGTCAAAAACCAAGATTTTGATCGGTCTACGAATGACATTTTTTTTTTTCGTCCAAAACCGAAATTCTGATCGGTCTACGAGTGGAAAATGAATTTTATTTTTCCGTGAAAAACCGAGATTTCGATCGGCTTACGAGTGGAAGAAAAATTCAATTTTTTCGTCGAAAACCAAGATTCTGATCGCCCTACGAGTGGAATTTTTATTTTATTTTTTCGTCGAAAATCAAGATTCCAATCCGTCTACGAGTGGAAAAGATTTTTGATTTTCCGTCAAAGACCAAGATTCCGATCGGTCTACGAGTGGAATTTTTTTTTTATTTTTCCGTCCAAAGCCGAGATTCTGATCGCTCTACGAGTGGAAAAATATTTTTATTTTTCCGCCGAAGACCGAGAGTCTGATCGGTTTACGAGTGGAAGAGAAATTTAATTTTTTCGTCGAAAACCAAGATTCTAATCGGTTTACAAGTGGAAAAAAATTGTACTTTTTCGTCGAAAACCGAGATTCCGATCCATCCACGAGTGGAATTTTTTTTTTCTCGTCAAATACCGAGATTTCGATCGGTCTACGAGTGGAAATTTTTTTTTATTTTTTCGTTGAAAACCGAGATTCCGAGCCATCCACAAGTGGAAAAGATTTTTGATTTTTCGTCGAAGACCGCGATTTCGATCGGTCTACGAGTGGAAGAAAAATTTTATTATTTTGTCGAAAACCGAGATTTCGATCGGTCTACGAGTGGAAATTTTTTTTTATTTTTTCGTTGAAAACTGAGATTCCGAGCCATCCACAAGTGGGAAAGATTTTTGATTTTCCGTCAAAGACCAAGATTCCGATCGGTATACGAGTGGAAGTACAATTAAATTTTTTTGTCGAAAACCAAGATTCTGATCGGTCTACGAGTGGAATTTTTTTTTTTTTTTTTCGTCCAAAACCGAGATTTTGATCGCTCTACGAGTTGAAAAAAAAAATTATTTTTCCGTCAAAGACCGAGATTCCGATCGGTTTACGAGTGGAAAAAGAATCTAATTTTTCGTCGAAAACCGAGATTCCGATCCATCCACGAGTGGAAAATATTTTTATTTTTTCGTCGAAGACCGAGATTCCGATCGGTTTACGAGTGGAAGAAAAATTAAATTTTTTCGTCGTAAACCAAGAATCTGATCGGTCTACGAGTGGAATTTTTTTTTTTTTTTCGTCCAAAACCGAGATTATGATCAGTCTACGAATGGAAAAGAAAATCATTTTTCGTCAATGACGGAGATTCCGATCGGTCTACGAGTGGAAAAAAATTAAATTTTTTCGTCGAAAACCGAGATTCTGATCGGTCTACGAGTGAAAAAAAAAGTATTTTTCCGTCAAAGACCGAGATTCCGATCGCTCTACGAGTGGAAGAAAAATTAAATTTTTTCGTCGAAAACCAAAATTCTGATCGGTCTACGAGTGGAATTTTTATTTTTTTTTTTCGTCCAAAACCGAGATTCTGATCGCTCTACGAGTGGGAAAAAAAATTATTTTTCCGTCAAAGACCGAGATTCCGATCGGTTTACGAGTGGAAGAAAAATTTAATTTTTTCGTCGAAAACCCAGATTCTGATCCATCCACGAGTGAAAAATAATTTTATTTTTCCGTCGAAGACCGAGATTCTGATCGGCTTACGAGTGAAAGAAAATTTTTATTTTTTCGTCGAAAACCGAGATTCCGATCCATCCAAGAGTGGAAAAAATTTTAATTTTTTCGTCGAACACCAAGATTCTGAAAAGTCTACGACTCGAAGGAAAATTAATTTTTTCGTCGAAAACCAAGATTCTGATCGGTTTACGAGGGGAAGAAAATTTTTATTTTTTTGTCGAAAACCAAGAATCTGATCGATCTACGAGTGACATTTTTTTTTTTTTTTTTTTTCGTCGAAAATCAAGATTCCGATCCGTCTACGAGTGGAAAATATTTTTATTTTTCCGTCAAAGATCAAGATTCCGATCGGTCCACGAGTGGAAGTACAATTAAATTTTTTCGTCGAAAACCAAGATTCGCATCGGTCTACGAGTGAAAGAAATTTTTATTTTTCCGTCAAAACCCGAGATTCCGATCGGTCTACGAGTGGAAGAAAATTTCAATTTTTTCGTCGAAAACCAAAACTCTGATTGGTCTACGAGTGGAAAAAGAATTTAATTTTTCGTCGAAAACAGAGATTCCGATCGATTTACGAGTGGAAAAAAAATTTAATTTTCCGTCAACAACCGAGAATCCGATCGGTCTACGAGTGGAAGTACAATTAAATTTTTTCGTCGAAAACGGAGATTCTGATCGGTCTACGAATGAAAAAAAAAGTATTTTTCCGTCAAAGACCGAGATTTCAATCGCTCTACGAGTGGAAGAAAAATTTAATTTTTTCGTCGAAAACCAAGATTCTGATCGGTTTACTAATGGAAGAAAATTTTTATTTTTCCGTCGAAAACCGAGATTCCGATCCATCCACGAGTGGAAAATATTTTTATTGTTTCGTCGAAAACCGAGATTCCGATCGATCTACCAGTGGAAAAAAAATTAATTTTTTGGTCGAAAACCAATATTCCGATCGGTTTGCGTGTGGAAAAAAAATTTAATTTTTTTGTCGAAAATCAAGATTTCAATCCGTCTACGAGTGGAAAACATTTTTGATTTTCCGTCAAAGACCGAGATTCCGATCGGTCTACGAGTGGAAGTACAATTAAATTTTTTCGTCGAAAACCAAGATTCTAATCGGTCTACGAGTGGACTTTTTAAAAAATTTTGTTGTCCAAAACCGGAATTCTGATCGCTCTACGAGTGGAAAAAAAAAATTATTTTTCCGTCAAAGACCGAGATTCCGATCGGTTTACGAGTGGAAGAAAAATTTAATTTTTTCGTCGAAAACCCAGATTCTGATCCATCCACGAGTGAAAAATAATTTTATTTTTCCGTCGAAGACCGAGATTCCGATCGGTTTACGAGTGGAAGAGAAATTCAATTTTTTCGTCGAAAACCAAGATTCTGATCGGTTTACGAGTGAAAGAAAATAAAATTTTTTTGTCGAAAACCAAGATTCTGATCGGTTTACGAGGGGAAAATATTTTTGATTTTCCGTCAAAGACCGAGATTCCGATCGGTCTACGAGTGGAAGTACAATTAAATTTTTTCGTCGAAAACCAAGATTCCGATCCGTCCACGAGTGGAAAATATTTTTATTTTACCGTCAACGACCGAGATTCCGATCGGTCTACGAGTGGAAGAAAAATTAAATTTTTTCGTCGAAAACCAAGATTCTGATCGGTCTACGAGTGGAAGTTTTTTTTATTTTTTCGTCGAAAACCCGGATTCTGATCGGTCTACGGATGGAATTTTTTTTTCCGTCCAAAACCGAGATTCTGATCGGTCTACGAGTGGAAAAAAAATTTTTATTTTCCGTCAAAAACCGAGATTTCGATCGGTTTACGAGTGGAAGAAAAATTTCATTTTTTCGTCGAAAACCAAGATTCTGATCGGTCTACGAGTGGAATTTTTATTTCATTTTTTCGTCAAAAATAAATATTCCAATCCGTCTACGTGTGGAAAAGATTTTTATTTTCCGTCAAAGACCAAGATTCCGATCGGTCTACGAGTGGAAGTACAATTAAATTTTTTCGTCGAAAACCAAGATTCTGATCGGTCTACGAGTGGAATTTATTTTTTATTTTTCCGTCCAAAACCGAGATTCTGATCCCTCTACGAGTAGAAAAAAAAATTTATTTTTCCGTCAAAGACCGTGTTGAGAAATCAACAAAAGATGTTGAGAGTCCGTCCTGTGTGACTTGACCGACCTGTGAATATATTGAGAAAGCATGAAAACTCACTCGAAGCAAGAGGAAAATGAAACCAGACACCGAGATGTTATCTTGAGGAAGCGGTTCGCTACCTTCCTCTTTTATTATAGAAATACAAATCTTATACACAATGAGGAGATCTTAAATTTAGAAATTACCATCCAAAATACGTTTAATTTTAACAACACTCCAAATATGAATTTAGAAAGTCAAATACAAATTATAAAATGAGTGACAGATTGAGCAGCGAATTTGTCATAGTTGAGCAGCACACAATTATATTAATTGTGAGCTGAGTTCAACCATGAGAATGCGGTGCGTGCAGCGTAATGATAACTACGCAGCACGACACACTAAGCCCACTGAGTGCAATACACAAAATAAACTAGAACACGGAATTTAGAATGATAAAGGAAGCAGCACACAATTACAGCAATTGTGCACTGAATATAGATTAGAGACAGCGGTGCGCGCAGCGCAGCAACAGCTACGCAGCACGACACGCCGATGCCTTGAGTACGAGACGTTGTGTGTAATTCACTGCAATCACTCAACACTGTATTGCAGAGTGATTGCAGCGAATTAATGAGCATGTACTATAACCAGTATCTGAGTGCAGTGACTTTGTGTGCGACCTGCTACGCAGTCAGTACTGCTTAGCACACCGCAAACAGACACTGAGGCTGTACGGTTGAGCAAAATTACACTCACTGTATTCTCCCAGCAGATTTCCTGGGGGAAAATACAGTGAATGTGCGGCACATGCTTAATTATATTAATTAAGCCGGCAAAATAACATGAGGAGAACGTGGTACAGCATGTGCTGCAACGCACGCCACAGGTGAGACCCAGTGAGGATGCACCGATTTCTCCTCTCCGGCAGTGAATTAATGCATAATTGTGCCAGAGCACTCTTACCTTGAGCAAAGAGTCCTGATGTGCGTGAAGTTGAGCGATTCCGATGGATGATTGTCCGAGAAAAATGTGTGGAAGTCCGATGGATGCGCGTGCTGTCCAGAGGATGTGTGTCGCAAAAGTGCCAAATTCTCAAGATGGCTGCGAGTACGAAAAAGGTTCGTTGGGCGCTGGAGTCAATTGAGCGAGACAGCCGGTGAGCGAAACCGAAGTCAAGCAAGAGAGACACCCTCGCGCTTGACGCGGCGTGCCAGTGAGGCACATCCTCGGCTTCGCGAAGCCCTTGCTTCGGCTGTCTCCGCCTCAACCGAACACCGTGTAGCAAGGCAGCGCAACAGGTAGGCGCACGACGATTATCGATCGCCGTGCGCCAGCTGATTTTCCAACAGACCGAGATTCCGATCGGTTTACGAGTGGAAGAAAAACTTAATTTTTTCGTCGAAAACCCAGATTCTGATCCATCCACGAGTGGAAAATATTTTTATTTTTCCGCCGAAGACCGAGATTCTGATCGATTTACGAGTGGAAGAAAAATTTAATTTTTTCGTCGAAAACCAAGATTCTGATCGGTTTACGCGTGAAAGAAAATTTTTATTTTTTCGTCGAAAACCGAGATTCCGATCCATCCAAGAGTGGAAAATATTTTTATTTTTTCGTCGAACACCAAGATTCTGATAAGTCTACGACTCGAAGAAAAATTAAATTTTTTCGTCGAAAACCAAGATTCTGATCGGTTTACGAGGGGAAGAAAATATTTATTTTTTTGTCGAAAACCAAGAATCTGATCGGTCTACGAGTGACATTTTTTTTTTATTTTTTCGTCAAAAATCAAGATTCCGATCCGTCTACGAGTGGAAAATATTTTTATTTTTCCGTCAAAGATCGAGATTCCGATCGGTCCACGAGTGGAAGTACAATTAAATTTTTTCGTCGAAAACCAAGATTCGCATCGGTCTACGAGTGAAAAAATTTTTTATTTTTCCGTCAAAACCCGAGATTCCGATCGGTCTCCGAGTGGAAGAAAATTTCAATTTTTTCGTCGAAAACCAAGGTTCTGATTTGTCTACGGGTGGAAATTTTTTTTTATTTTTCCGTCGAAAACCAAGAATCTGATCGGTCTACGAATGAAATTTTTTTTTTTCGTCCAAAACCGAAATTCTGATCGGTCTACGAGTGGAAAATGAATTTTATTTTTCCGTGAAAAACCGAGATTTCGATCGGCTTACGAGTGGAAGAGAAATTCAATTTTTTCGTCGAAAACCAAGATTCCGATCGGTTTACAAGTGGAAGAAAAATTGTACTTTTTCGTCGAAAACCGAGATTCTGATCGGTCTACGAGTGGAATTTTTTTTTTTTTTTTCGTCCAATACCGAGACTATGATCGGTCTACGAATGGAAAAGAAAATCATTTTCCGTCAATGACGGAGATTCCGATCGGTTTACGAGTGGAAGAAAAATTTAATTTTTTTGTCGAAAAGCAAGATTCTGATCAGTCTACGAGTGGAATTTCTTTTTTCTCGTCAAATACCGAGATTTCGATCGGTCTACGAGTGGAATTTTTTTTTTATTTTTTCGTCGAATACCGAGATTCCGAGCCATCCACGAGTGGAAAATATTTTTATTTTTTCGTCGAAGACCAAGATTCCGATCGGTTTACGAGTGGAAGGAAAATTCAATTTTTTCGTCGAAAACTAAGATTCTGATCGGTTTACAAGTGGAAGAAAATTTTTATTTTTCCGTCGAAAACCGAGATTCCGGTCCATCCACGAGTGGAAAATATTTTTATTGTTTCGTTGAAAACCCAGATTCTGATCCATCCACGAGTGAAAAATAATTTTATTTTTCCGTCGAAGACCGAGATTCCGATCTGTTTACGAGTGGAAGAGAAATTTAATTTTTTCGTCGAAAACCAAGATTCTGATCGGTTTACGAGTGAAAGAAAAATTTTATTTTTCCGTCGAAAACCGAGATTCCGATCCATCCAAGAGTGGAAAATATTTTAATTTTTTTCGTCGAACACCAAGATTCTGATAGGTCTACGAGTCGAAGAAAAATTAAATTTTTTCGTCGAAAATCAAGATTCCGATCCGTCTACGAGTGGAGAATATTTTTATTTTCTGTCAAAGATCGAGATTCCGCACGGTCTACGAGTGGAAGTACAATTAAATTATTTCGTCGAAAACAAAGATTCGCATCAGTCTACGAGTGAAAAAAATTTTTATTTTTCCGTCAAAACCCGAGATTCCTATCGGTCTACGAGTGGAAGAAAATTTCAATTTTTTCGTCGAAAACCAAAATTCTGATCGGTCTACGAGTGAAAAGAGAATTTTATTTTTCGTCGAAAACAGAGATTCCGATCGGTTTACGAGTGGAAAAAAAATTTAATTTTCCGTCAACAACCGAGATTCCGATCGGTCTACGAGTGGAAGAAAAATCAAATTTTTTCGTCGAAAACCAAGGTTCTGATTTGTCTACGGGTGGAAATTTTTTTTTATTTTTCCGTCGAAAACCAAGATTCTGATCGGTCTACGAATGAAATATTTTTTTTTCGTCCAAAACTGAAATTCTGATCGGTCTACGAGTGGATAATGAATTTTATTTTTCCGTGAAAAACCGTGATTTCGATCGTCTTACTAGTGGAAGAAAAATTCAATTTTTTCGTCGAAAACCAAGATTCTGATCGCTCTACGAGTGGAATTTTTATTTTATTTTTTCGTCGAAAATCAAGATTCCAATCCGTCTACGAGTGGAAAAGATTTCTGATTTTCCGTCAAAGACCAAGTTTCCGATCGGTCTACGAGTGGAAGTACAATTAAATTTTTTCGTCGAAAACCAAGATTCTGATCGGTCTACGAGTGGAATTTTTTTTTTATTTTTCCGTCCAAAACCGAGATTCTGATCGCTCTACGAATGGAAAAATATTTTTATTTTTCCGCCGAAAACCGAGATTCTGATCGGTTTACGAGTGGAAGAGAAATTTAATTTTTTCGTCGAAAACCAAGATTCTAATCGGTTTACAAGTAGAAGAAAAATTGTACTTTTTCGTCGAAAACCGAGATTCCGATCAATCCACGAGTGGAAAATATTTTTATTTTTTCGTCGAAGACCGAGATTCTGATCGGTTTACGAGTGGAAAAAAAATTAAATTTTTTCGTCGTAAACCAAGATTCTGATCGATCTACGAGTAGAATTTTTTTTTTTGTCCAAAACCGAGATTCTGATCGGTCTACGAGTAAAAAAAAAAATATTTTTCCGTCAAAGACTGAGATCCCGATCGGTCTACGAGTGGAAGAAAATTTTAATTTTTTCGTCGAAAACCAAGATTCTGATCGGTCTACAAGTGGAATTTTTTTTTATTTTTTCGTCAAATACCGAGATTTCGATCGGTCTACGAGTGGAAGAAAAATTATATTTTTTCGTCGTAAACCAAGAATCTGATCGGTCTACGAGTGAAATTTTTTATTTATTTTTTCGTCGAAAATCAAGATTCCGTTCCGTCTACGAGTGCAAAAGATTTTTGATTTTCTGTCAAAAACCGAGATTCCGATCGGTACACGAGTGGAAGAAAAATATAATTTTTTCGTCGGAAACCAAGATTCTGATCGGTCTACGAGTGGAATTTTTTTTTTTTTTTCATCAAATACGGAGATTCTGATCGTTCTACGAGTCGAAAAAAAAATTTATTATCCCGTCAAAGACCGAGATTCCGATCGGTTTACGAGTGGATGAAAAATTCAATTTTTTCTTCGAAAACCCAGATTCTGATCCATCGACGAGTGGAAAATATTTTAATTTTTCCGCCGAAGACCGAGATTCTGATCGGTTTACGAGTGGAATAGAAATTTAATTTTTTCGTCGAAAACCAAGATTCTGATCGGTTTACAAGTGGAAGAAAAATTTTATTTTTTCGTCGAAAACCGAGATTCCGATCCATCCACGAGTGGAAAATATTTCTATTTTTTCGTCGAAGACCGAGATTCCGATCGGTTCACGAGTGGAAGAAAAAATGTATTTTTCCGTCAAAGACCGAGATCCTGATCGGTCTACGCGTGGAAGAAAAATTTAATTTTTTCGTCGAAAACCAAGATTCTGATCGCTCTACGAGTGGAACTTTAATTTTATTTTTTCGTCGAAAATCAAGGATCCGATCCGTCTACGAGTGGAAAATATATTTTTTTTTCCGTCAAAGATCGAGATTCCGATCGGTCTACGAGTGGAAGTACAATAAAATTTTTTCGTCGAAAACCAAGATTCAGATCGGTCTACGAGTGAAAAAAATTTTTATTTTTCCGTTAAAACCCGAGATTCCGATCAATCTACGAGTGGAAGAAAATTTCAATTTTTTCGTCGAAAACCAAAATTCTGATCGGTCTACGAGTGGAAAAAGAATTTAATTTTTCGTCGAAAACAGAGATTCCGATCGGTTTACGAGTGGAAAAAGAATTTAATTTTTCGTCGAAAACCGAGATTTCGATCGGCTTACGAGTGGAAGAAAAATTCAATTTTTTCGTCGAAAACCAAAATTCTGATCGCTCTACGAGTGGAACTTTAATTTTATTTTTTCGTCGCAAATCAAGATTCCAATCCGTCTACGAGTGTAAAAGATTTTTGATTTTCCGTCAAAGACCAAGATTCCGATCGGTCTACGAGTGGAAGTACAATTAAATTTTTTCGTCGAAAACCAAGATTCTGATCGGTCTACGAGTGGAATTTTTTCTTTATTTTTCCGTCCAAAACCGAGATTCTGATCGCTCTACGAATGGAAAAATATTTTTATTTTTCCGCCGAAAACCGAGATTCTGATCGGTTTACGAGTAGAAGAGAAATTTAATTTTTTCGTCGAAAACTTAGATTCTAATCGGTTTACAAGTGGAATTTTTTTTTTTTTTTTTCGTCCAAAACCGAGATTATGATCGGTCTACGAATGGAAAAGAAAGTCATTTTTCGTCAATGACGGAGATTCCGATCGGTTTACGAGTGGAAGAAAAATTTAATTTTTTCGTCCAAAAGCAAGATTCTGATCGGTCTACGAGTGGAATTTTTTTTCATTTTTTCGTCGAAAACCGAAATTCCGATCCATCCACGAGTGGAAAATATTCCTATTTTTTCGTCGAAGACCGAGATTCCGATCGGTTTACGAGTGGAAGAAAAAATGTATTTTTCCGTCAAAGACCGAGATCCTGATCGGTCTACGCGTGGAAGAAAAATTTAATTTTTTCGTCGAAAACCAAGATTCTAATCGGTCTACAAGTGAAAAAAAAATTATTTTTTTGTCAAAGACCGCGATTTCGATCGATCTACGAGTGGAAGAAAAATTTTATTATTTTGTCGAAAACCGAGATTCCGATCGGTCTACAAGTGGAAAAAAAAATAATTTTTTCGTCGAAAACCAAGATTCCGATCGGTTTACGAGTGGAAGAGAAATTTAATTTTTTCGTCGAAAACCAAGAATCTGATCGGTTTACGAGTGAAAGAAAATTTTTATTTTTTCGTCGAAAACCGAGATTCCGATCCATCCAAGAGTGGAAAATATTTTAATTTTTTCGTTGAACACCAAGATTCTGATAAGTCTACGAGTCGAAGAAAAATTAAATTTTTTCGTCGAAAACCAAGATTCTAATCGGTTTACGAGGGGAAGAAAATTATTATTTTTTTGTCGAAAACCAAGAATCTGATCGGTTTACGAGTGAAATTTTTTTTTATTTTTTCGTCGAAAATCAAGATTCCGATCCATCTAGGAGTGGAAAATATTTTTATTTTACCGTCAACGACCGAGATTCCGATCGGTCTACGAGTGGAAGAAAAATTAAATTTTTTCGTCGAAAACCAAGATTCTGATCGGTCTACGAGTGGAAGTTTTTTTTATTTTTTCGTCGAAAACCAGGATTCTGATCGGTCTACGGATGGAATTTTTTTTTTCGTCCAAAACCGAGATTCTGATCGGTCTACGAGTGGAAAAAAAATTTATTTTTCCGTCAAAAACCGAGATTTCGAACGGTTTACGAGTGGAAGAAAAATTTCATTTTTTCGTCGAAAACCAAGATTCTGATCGGTCTACGAGTGGAATTTTTATTTTATTTTTTCGTCAAAAATAGATATTCCAATCCGTCTACGAGTGGAAAAGATTTTTATTTTTCGTCAAAGACCGAGATTCCGATCGGTTTACGAGTGGAAGAAAAACTTAATTTTTTCGTCGAAAACCCAGATTCTGATCCATCCACGAGTGGAAAATATTTTTATTTTTCCGCCGAAGACCGAGATTCTGATCGATTTACGAGTGGAAGAGAAATTTAATTTTTTCGTCGTAAACCAAGAATTTGATTGGTCTACGAGTGAAATTTTTTTTTTATTTTTTCGTCGAAAATCAAGATTCCGATCCGACTACGAGTGCAAAAGATTTTTGATTTTCCGTCACAGACCAAGATCCTGATAGGTCTACGAGTCGAAGAAAAATTAAATTTTTTCGTCGAAAACCAAGATTCTGATCGGTTTATGAGGGGAAGAACATTTTTATTTTTTTGTCGAAAACGTAGAATCTGATCGGTCTACGAGTGAAATTTTTTTTCATTTTTTCGTCGAAAATCAAGATTCCGATCCGTCTACGAGTGGAAGAAAATTTCAATTTTTTCGTCGAAAACCAAAATTCTGATCGGTCTACGAGTGGAAAAAGAATTTAATTTTTCGTCGAAAACAGAGATTCCGATCGGTTTACGAGTGGAAAAAAAATTTAATTTTCCGTCAACAACCGAGATTTCGATCGGTCTACGAGTGGAAGAAAAATCAAATTTTTTCGTCGAAAACCAAGGTTCTGATTTGTCTACGGGTGGAAATTTTTTTTTATTTTTCCGTCGAAAACCAAGAATCTGATCGGTCTACGAATGAAATTTTTTTTTTTCGTCCAAAACCGAAATTCTGATCGGTCTACGAGTGGAAAATGAATTTTATTTTTCCGTGAAAAACCGAGATTTCGATCGGCTTACGAGTGGAAGAGAAATTCAATTTTTTCGTCGAAAACCAAGATTCTGATCGCTCTACGAGTGGAACTTTCATTTTATTTTTTCGTCGCAAATCAAGATTCCAATCCGTCTAC
This sequence comes from Cylloceria caligata, assembly GCA_963942595.1. Classification (NCBI taxonomy): domain Eukaryota; kingdom Metazoa; phylum Arthropoda; class Insecta; order Hymenoptera; family Ichneumonidae; genus Cylloceria; species Cylloceria caligata. The sequence goes on along the minus strand of OZ012707.1, from coordinate 54,914,482 downwards.
GAGTGGAAAAGATTTTTGATTTTCCGTCAAGAACCGAGATTCCGATCGGTCTACGAGTGGAAGTACAATTAAATTTTTTCGTCGAAAACCAAGATTCTGATCGGTCTACAAGTGGAATTTTATTTTTATTTTTCCGTCCAAAACCGAGATTCTGATCGCTCTACGAATGGAAAAATATTTTTATTTTTCCGCCGAAAACCGAGATTCTGATCGGCTTACGAGTGGAAGAGAAATTTAATTTTTTCGTCGAAAACCAAGATTTTAATCAGTTTACAAGTGGAAGAAAAATTGTACTTTTTCGTCGAAAACCGAGATTCCGATCCATCCACGAGTGGAAAATATTTTTATTTTTTCGTCTAAGACCGAGATTCCGATCGGTTTACGAGTGGAAGAAAAATTAAATTTTTTCGTCGTAAACCAAGATTCTGATCGGTCTACGAGTGGAATTTTTTTTTTTTTTTTCGTCCAAAACCGAGATTATGATCGGTCTACGAATGGAAAAAAAAATCATTTTTCGTCAATGACGGAGATTCCGATCGGTTTACGAGTAGAAGAAAAATTAAATTTTTTCGTCGAAAAGCAAGATTCTGATGGGTCCACGAGTGGAATTTTTATTTTTTTTCTCGTCAAATACCGAGATTCCGATCGGTCTACGAGTGAAAAAAAAAAGTATTTTTCCGTCAAAGACCGAGATTCCGTTCGCTCTACGAGTGGAAGAAAAATTTAATTTTTTCGTCGAAAACCAAGACTCTGATCGGTTCACAAGTGGAAGAAAATTTTTATTTTTCCGTCGAAAACCGAGATTCCGATCCATCCAAGAGTGGAAAATATTTTTATTGTTTCGTCGAAAACCGAGATTCCGATCGATCTACGAGTGGAAAAAAATTTATTTTTTCGTCGAAAACTAATATTCCGATCGGTTTGCGACTGGAAAAAAAATTTAATTTTTTCGTCGAAAATCAAGATTCCAATCCGTCTACGAGTGGAAAACATTTTTGATTTTCCGTCAAAGACCGAGATTCCGATCGGTCTACGAGAATTTTTTAATTATTTTTTCGTCGAAAACCAAGATTCTGATTTGTCTACGGGTGAAATTTTTTTTTTATTTTTTCGTCAAAAACCAAGATTTTGATCGGTCTACGAATGACATTTTTTTTTTTCGTCCAAAACCGAAATTCTGATCGGTCTACGAGTGGAAAATGAATTTTATTTTTCCGTAAAAAACCGAGATTTCGATCGGCTTACGAGTGGAAGAAAAATTCAATTTTTTCGTCGAAAACCAAGATTCTGATCGCTCTACGAGTGGAATTTTTATTTTATTTTTTCGTCGAAAATCAAGATTCCAATCCGTCTACGAGTGGAAAAGATTTTTGATTTTCCGTCAAAGACCAAGATTCCGATCGGTTTACGAGTGGAATTTTTTTTTTATTTTTCCGTCCAAAACCGAAATTCTGATCGCTCTACGAGTGGAAAAATATTTTTCTTTTTCCGCCGAAGATCGAGAGTCTGATCGGTTTACGAGTGGAAGAGAAATTTAATTTTTTCGTCGAAAACCAAGATTCTAATCGGTTTACAAGTGGAAAAAAATTGTACTTTTTCGTCGAAAACCGAGATTCCGATCCATCCACGAGTGGAATTTTTTTTTTCTCGTCAAATACCGAGATTTCGATCGGTCTACGAGTGGAAATTTTTTTTTATTTTTTCGTCCAAAACCGAGATTCCGATCGGTCTACATGTGGAAGTACAATTAAATTTTTTCGTCGAAAACCAAGATTCTAATCGGTCTACGAATGGAATTAAAAAAAAATTTTTTTGTCCAAAACCGAGATTCTTATCGCTCTACGAGTGGAAAAAAAATCAATTTTCCGTCAAAGACCGAGATTCCGATCGGTTTACGAGTGGAAGAAAAATTTAATTTTTTCGTCGAAAACCCAGATTCTGATCCATCCACGAGTGAAAAATAATTTTATTTTTCCGTGGAAGACCGAGATTCTGATCGGCTTACGAGTGAAAGAAAATTTTTATTTTTTCGTCGAAAACCGAGATTCCGATCCATCCAAGAGTGGAAAATATTTCAATTTTTTCGTCGAACACCAAGATTCTGATAAGTCTACGAGTCGAAGAAAAATTAAATTTTTTCGTCGAAAACCAAGATTCTGATCGGTTTACGAGGGGAAGAAATTGTTTATTTTTTTGTCGAAAACCAAGAATCTGATCGGTCTACGAGTGAAATTTTTTTTTTATTTTTTCGTCGAAAATCAAGATTCCGATCCGTCCACGAGTGGAAAATATTTTTATTTTACCGTCAACGACCGAGATTCCAATCGGTCTACGAGTGGAAGAAAAATTAAATTTTTTCGTCGAAAACCAAGATTCTGATCGGTCTACGAGTGGAAGTTTTTTTTATTTTTTCGTCGAAAACTCGGATTCTGATCAGTCTACGGATGGAATTTTTTTTTTCGTCCAAAACCGAGATTCTGATCGGTCTACGAGTGGAAAAAAAATTTTTATTTTCCGTCAAAAACTGAGATTTCGATCGGTTTACGAGTGGAAGAAAAATTTCATTTTTTCGTCGAAAACCAAGATTCTGATCGGTCTACGAGTGGAATTTTTATTTTATTTTTTCGTCAAAAATAGATATTCCAATCCGTCTACGAGTGGAAAAAATTTTTATTTTCCGTCAAAGACCAAGATTCCGATCGGTCTACGAGTGGAAGTACAATTAAATTTTTTCGTCGAAAACCAAGATTCTGATCGGTCTACGAGTGGAATTTATTTTTTATTTTTCCGTCCAAAACCGAGATTCTGATCCCTCTACGAGTAGAAAAAAAAATTTATTTTTCCGTCAAAGACCGAGATTCCGATCGGTTTACGAGTGGAAGAAAAACTTAATTTTTTCGTCGAAAACCCAGATTCTGATCCATCCACGAGTGGAAAATATTTTTATTTTTCCGCCGAAGACCGAGATTCTGATCGATTTACGAGTGGAAGAAAAATTTAATTTTTTCGTCGAAAACCAAGATTCTGATCGGTTTACGAGTGAAAGAAAATTTTTATTTTTTCGTCGAAAACCGAGATTCCGATCCATCCAAGAGTGGAAAATATTTTTATTTTTTCGTCGAACACCAAGATTCTGATAAGTCTACGACTCGAAGAAAAATTAAATTTTTTCGTCGAAAACCAAGATTCTGATCGGTTTACGAGGGGAAGAAAATTTTTATTTTTTTGTCGAAAACCAAGAATCTGATCGGTCTACGAGTGACATTTTTTTTTTATTTTTTCGTCAAAAATCAAGATTCCGATCCGTCTACGAGTGGAAAATATTTTTATTTTTCCGTCAAAGATCGAGATTCCGATCGGTCCACGAGTGGAAGTACAATTAAATTTTTTCGTCGAAAACCAAGATTCACATCGGTCTACGAGTTAAAAAAATTTTTATTTTTCCGTCAAAACCCGAGATTCCGATCGGTCTACGAGTGGAAGAAAATTTTAATTTTTTCGTCGAAAACCAAAACTCTGATCGGTCTACGAGTGGAAAAAGAATTTAATTTTTCGTCGAAAACAGAGATTTCGATCGATTTACGAGTGGAAAAAAAATTTAATATTCCGTCAACAACCGAGAATCCGATCGGTCTACGAGTGGAAGAAAAATCAAATTTTTTCGTCGAAAACCAAGGTTCTGATTTGTCTACGGGTGGAATTTTTTAGTTATTTTTTCGTCGAAAACCAAGATTCTGATTTGTCTACGGGTGAAATTTTTTTCTTATTTTTTCGTCAAAAACCAAGATTTTGATCGGTCTACGAATGACATTTTTTTTTTTCGTCCAAAACCGAAATTCTGATCGGTCTACGAGTGGAAAATGAATTTTATTTTTCCGTGAAAAACCGAGATTTCGATCGGCTTACGAGTGGAAGAAAAATTCAATTTTTTCGTCGAAAACCAAGATTCTGATCGCTCTACGAGTGGAATTTTTATTTTATTTTTTCGTCGAAAATCAAGATTCCAATCCGTCTACGAGTGGAAAAGATTTTTGATTTTCCGTCAAAGACCAAGATTCCGATCGGTCTACGAGTGGAATTTTTTTTTTATTTTTCCGTCCAAAACCGAGATTCTGATCGCTCTACGAGTGGAAAAATATTTTTATTTTTCCGCCGAAGACCGAGAGTCTGATCGGTTTACGAGTGGAAGAGAAATTTAATTTTTTCGTCGAAAACCAAGATTCTAATCGGTTTACAAGTGGAAAAAAATTGTACTTTTTCGTCGAAAACCGAGATTCCGATCCATCCACGAGTGGAATTTTTTTTTTCTCGTCAAATACCGAGATTTCGATCGGTCTACGAGTGGAAATTTTTTTTTATTTTTTCGTTGAAAACCGAGATTCCGAGCCATCCACAAGTGGAAAAGATTTTTGATTTTTCGTCGAAGACCGCGATTTCGATCGGTCTACGAGTGGAAGAAAAATTTTATTATTTTGTCGAAAACCGAGATTTCGATCGGTCTACGAGTGGAAATTTTTTTTTATTTTTTCGTTGAAAACTGAGATTCCGAGCCATCCACAAGTGGGAAAGATTTTTGATTTTCCGTCAAAGACCAAGATTCCGATCGGTATACGAGTGGAAGTACAATTAAATTTTTTTGTCGAAAACCAAGATTCTGATCGGTCTACGAGTGGAATTTTTTTTTTTTTTTTTCGTCCAAAACCGAGATTTTGATCGCTCTACGAGTTGAAAAAAAAAAATTATTTTTCCGTCAAAGACCGAGATTCCGATCGGTTTACGAGTGGAAAAAGAATCTAATTTTTCGTCGAAAACCGAGATTCCGATCCATCCACGAGTGAAAAATATTTTTATTTTTTCGTCGAAGACCGAGATTCCGATCGGTTTACGAGTGGAAGAAAAATTAAATTTTTTCGTCGTAAACCAAGATTCTGATCGGTCTACGAGTGGAATTTTTTTTTTTTTTTCGTCCAAAACCGAGATTATGATCAGTCTACGAATGGAAAAGAAAATCATTTTTCGTCAATGACGGAGATTCCGATCGGTCTACGAGTGGAAAAAAATTAAATTTTTTCGTCGAAAACCGAGATTCTGATCGGTCTACGAGTGAAAAAAAAAGTATTTTTCCGTCAAAGACCGAGATTCCGATCGCTCTACGAGTGGAAGAAAAATTAAATTTTTTCGTCGAAAACCAAAATTCTGATCGGTCTACGAGTGGAATTTTTATTTTTTTTTTTCGTCCAAAACCGAGATTCTGATCGCTCTACGAGTGGGAAAAAAAATTATTTTTCCGTCAAAGACCGAGATTCCGATCGGTTTACGAGTGGAAGAAAAATTTAATTTTTTCGTCGAAAACCCAGATTCTGATCCATCCACGAGTGAAAAATAATTTTATTTTTCCGTCGAAGACCGAGATTCTGATCGGCTTACGAGTGAAAGAAAATTTTTATTTTTTCGTCGAAAACCGAGATTCCGATCCATCCAAGAGTGGAAAAAATTTTACATTTTTTCGTCGAACACCAAGATTCTGAAAAGTCTACGACTCGAAGGAAAATTAATTTTTTCGTCGAAAACCAAGATTCTGATCGGTTTACGAGGGGAAGAAAATTTTTATTTTTTTGTCGAAAACCAAGAATCTGATCGATCTACGAGTGACATTTTTTTTTTTTTTTTTTTTCGTCGAAAATCAAGATTCCGATCCATCTACGAGTGGAAAATATTTTTATTTTTCCGTCAAAGATCAAGATTCCAATCGGTCGACGAGTGGAAGTACAATTAAATTTTTTCGTCGAAAACCAAGATTCGCATCGGTCTACGAGTGAAAGAAATTTTTATTTTTCCGTCAAAACCCGAGATTCCGATCGGTCTACGAGTGGAAGAAAATTTCAATTTTTTCGTCGAAAACCAAAACTCTGATTGGTCTACGAGTGGAAAAAGAATTTAATTTTTCGTCGAAAACAGAGATTCCGATCGATTTACGAGTGGAAAAAAAATTTAATTTTCCGTCAACAACCGAGAATCCGATCGGTCTACGAGTGGAAGTACAATTAAATTTTTTCGTCGAAAACGGAGATTCTGATCGGTCTACGAATGAAAAAAAAAGTATTTTTCCGTCAAAGACCGAGATTTCAATCGCTCTACGAGTGGAAGAAAAATTTAATTTTTTCGTCGAAAACCAAGATTCTGATCGGTTTACTAATGGAAGAAAATTTTTATTTTTCCGTCGAAAACCGAGATTCCGATCCATCCACGAGTGGAAAATATTTTTATTGTTTCGTCGAAAACCGAGATTCCGATCGATCTACCAGTGGAAAAAAATTAATTTTTTGGTCGAAAACCAATATTCCGATCGGTTTGCGTGTGGAAAAAAAATTTAATTTTTTTGTCGAAAATCAAGATTTCAATCCGTCTACGAGTGGAAAACATTTTTGATTTTCCGTTAAAGACCGAGATTCCGATCGGTCTACGAGTGGAAGTACAATTAAATTTTTTCGTCGAAAACCAAGATTCTAATCGGTCTACGAGTGGACTTTTTAAAAAATTTTGTTGTCCAAAACCGGAATTCTGATCGCTCTACGAGTGGAAAAAAAAAATTATTTTTCCGTCAAAGACCGAGATTCCGATCGGTTTACGAGTGGAAGAAAAATTTAATTTTTTCGTCGAAAACCCAGATTCTGATCCATCCACGAGTGAAAAATAATTTTATTTTTCCGTCGAAGACCGAGATTCCGATCGGTTTACGAGTGGAAGAGAAATTCAATTTTTTCGTCGAAAACCAAGATTCTGATCGGTTTACGAGTGAAAGAAAATAAAATTTTTTTGTCGAAAACCAAGATTCTGATCGGTTTACGAGGGGAAAATATTTTTGATTTTCCGTCAAAGACCGAGATTCCGATCGGTCTACGAGTGGAAGTACAATTAAATTTTTTCGTCGAAAACCAAGATTCCGATCCGTCCACGAGTGGAAAATATTTTTATTTTACCGTCAACGACCGAGATTCCGATCGGTCTACGAGTGGAAGAAAAATTAAATTTTTTCGTCGAAAACCAAGATTCTGATCGGTCTACGAGTGGAAGTTTTTTTTATTTTTTCGTCGAAAACCCGGATTCTGATCGGTCTACGGATGGAATTTTTTTTTTCGTCCAAAACCGAGATTCTGATCGGTCTACGAGTGGAAAAAAAATTTTTATTTTCCGTCAAAAACCGAGATTTCGATCGGTTTACGAGTGGAAGAAAAATTTCATTTTTTCGTCGAAAACCAAGATTCTGATCGGTCTACGAGTGGAATTTTTATTTCATTTTTTCGTCAAAAATAGATATTCCAATCCGTCTACGAGTGGAAAAGATTTTTATTTTCCGTCAAAGACCAAGATTCCGATCGGTCTACGAGTGGAAGTACAATTAAATTTTTTCGTCGAAAACCAAGATTCTGATCGGTCTACGAGTGGAATTTATTTTTTATTTTTCCGTCCAAAACCGAGATTCTGATCCCTCTACGAGTAGAAAAAAAAATTTATTTTTCCGTCAAAGACCGTGTTGAGAAATCAACAAAAGATGTTGAGAGTCCGTCCTGTGTGACTTGACCGACCTGTGAATATATTGAGAAAGCATGAAAACTCACTCGAAGCAAGAGGAAAATGAAACCAGACACCGAGATGTTATCTTGAGGAAGCGGTTCGCTACCTTCCTCTTTTATTATAGAAATACAAATCTTATACACAATGAGGAGATCTTAAATTTAGAAATTACCATCCAAAATACGTTTAATTTTAACAACACTCCAAATATGAATTTAGAAAGTCAAATACAAATTATAAAATGAGTGACAGATTGAGCAGCGAATTTGTCATAGTTGAGCAGCACACAATTATATTAATTGTGAGCTGAGTTCAACCATGAGAATGCGGTGCGTGCAGCGTAATGATAACTACGCAGCACGACACACTAAGCCCACTGAGTGCAATACACAAAATAAACTAGAACACGGAATTTAGAATGATAAAGGAAGCAGCACACAATTACAGCAATTGTGCACTGAATATAGATTAGAGACAGCGGTGCGCGCAGCGCAGCAACAGCTACGCAGCACGACACGCCGATGCCTTGAGTACGAGACGTTGTGTGTAATTCACTGCAATCACTCAACACTGTATTGCAGAGTGATTGCAGCGAATTAATGAGCATGTACTATAACCAGTATCTGAGTGCAGTGACTTTGTGTGCGACCTGCTACGCAGTCAGTACTGCTTAGCACACCGCAAACAGACACTGAGGCTGTACGGTTGAGCAAAATTACACTCACTGTATTCTCCCAGCAGATTTCCTGGGGGAAAATACAGTGAATATGCGGCACATGCTTAATTATATTAATTAAGCCGGCAAAATAACATGAGGAGAACGTGGTACAGCATGTGCTGCAACGCACGCCACAGGTGAGACCCAGTGAGGATGCACCGATTTCTCCTCTCCGGCAGTGAATTAATGCATAATTGTGCCAGAGCACTCTTACCTTGAGCAAAGAGTCCTGATGTGCGTGAAGTTGAGCGATTCCGATGGATGATTGTCCGAGAAAAATGTGTGGAAGTCCGATGGATGCGCGTGCTGTCCAGAGGATGTGTGTCGCAAAAGTGCCAAATTCTCAAGATGGCTGCGAGTACGAAAAAGGTTCGTTGGGCGCTGGAGTCAATTGAGCGAGACAGCCGGTGAGCGAAACCGAAGTCAAGCGAGAGAGACACCCTCGCGCTTGACGCGGCGTGCCAGTGAGGCACATCCTCGGCTTCGCGAAGCCCTTGCTTCGGCTGTCTCCGCCTCAACCGAACACCGTGTAGCAAGGCAGCGCAACAGGTAGGCGCACGACGATTATCGATCGCCGTGCGCCAGCTGATTTTCCAACAGACCGAGATTCCGATCGGTTTACGAGTGGAAGAAAAACTTAATTTTTTCGTCGAAAACCCAGATTCTGATCCATCCACGAGTGGAAAATATTTTTATTTTTCCGCCGAAGACCGAGATTCTGATCGATTTACGAGTGGAAGAAAAATTTAATTTTTTCGTCGAAAACCAAGATTCTGATCGGTTTACGAGTGAAAGAAAATTTTTATTTTTTCGTCGAAAACCGAGATTCCGATCCATCCAAGAGTGGAAAATATTTTTATTTTTTCGTCGAACACCAAGATTCTGATAAGTCTACGACTCGAAGAAAAATTAAATTTTTTCGTCGAAAACCAAGATTCTGATCGGTTTACGAGGGGAAGAAAATTTTTATTTTTTTGTCGAAAACCAAGAATCTGATCGGTCTACGAGTGACATTTTTTTTTTATTTTTTCGTCAAAAATCAAGATTCCGATCCGTCTACGAGTGGAAAATATTTTTATTTTTCCGTCAAAGATCGAGATTCCGATCGGTCCACGAGTGGAAGTACAATTAAATTTTTTCGTCGAAAACCAAGATTCGCATCGGTCTACGAGTGAAAAAATTTTTTATTTTTCCGTCAAAACCCGAGATTCCGATCGGTCTCCGAGTGGAAGAAAATTTCAATTTTTTCGTCGAAAACCAAGGTTCTGATTTGTCTACGGGTGGAAATTTTTTTTTATTTTTCCGTCGAAAACCAAGAATCTGATCGGTCTACGAATGAAATTTTTTTTTTTCGTCCAAAACCGAAATTCTGATCGGTCTACGAGTGGAAAATGAATTTTATTTTTCCGTGAAAAACCGAGATTTCGATCGGCTTACGAGTGGAAGAGAAATTCAATTTTTTCGTCGAAAACCAAGATTCCGATCGGTTTACAAGTGGAAGAAAAATTGTACTTTTTCGTCGAAAACCGAGATTCTGATCGGTCTACGAGTGGAATTTTTTTTTTTTTTTTCGTCCAATACCGAGACTATGATCGGTCTACGAATGGAAAAGAAAATCATTTTCCGTCAATGACGGAGATTCCGATCGGTTTACGAGTGGAAGAAAAATTTAATTTTTTCGTCGAAAAGCAAGATTCTGATCAGTCTACGAGTGGAATTTCTTTTTTCTCGTCAAATACCGAGATTTCGATCGGTCTACGAGTGGAATTTTTTTTTTATTTTTTCGTCGAATACCGAGATTCCGAGCCATCCACGAGTGGAAAATATTTTTATTTTTTCGTCGAAGACCAAGATTCCGATCGGTTTACGAGTGGAAGGAAAATTCAATTTTTTCGTCGAAAACTAAGATTCTGATCGGTTTACAAGTGGAAGAAAATTTTTATTTTTCCGTCGAAAACCGAGATTCCGGTCCATCCACGAGTGGAAAATATTTTTATTGTTTCGTTGAAAACCCAGATTCTGATCCATCCACGAGTGAAAAATAATTTTATTTTTCCGTCGAAGACCGAGATTCCGATCTGTTTACGAGTGGAAGAGAAATTTAATTTTTTCGTCGAAAACCAAGATTCTGATCGGTTTACGAGTGAAAGAAAAATTTTATTTTTCCGTCGAAAACCGAGATTCCGATCCATCCAAGAGTGGAAAATATTTTAATTTTTTTCGTCGAACACCAAGATTCTGATAGGTCTACGAGTCGAAGAAAAATTAAATTTTTTCGTCGAAAATCAAGATTCCGATCCGTCTACGAGTGGAGAATATTTTTATTTTCTGTCAAAGATCGAGATTCCGCACGGTCTACGAGTGGAAGTACAATTAAATTATTTCGTCGAAAACAAAGATTCGCATCAGTCTACGAGTGAAAAAAATTTTTATTTTTCCGTCAAAACCCGAGATTCCTATCGGTCTACGAGTGGAAGAAAATTTCAATTTTTTCGTCGAAAACCAAAATTCTGATCGGTCTACGAGTGAAAAGAGAATTTTATTTTTCGTCGAAAACAGAGATTCCGATCGGTTTACGAGTGGAAAAAAAATTTAATTTTCCGTCAACAACCGAGATTCCGATCGGTCTACGAGTGGAAGAAAAATCAAATTTTTTCGTCGAAAACCAAGGTTCTGATTTGTCTACGGGTGGAAATTTTTTTTTATTTTTCCGTCGAAAACCAAGATTCTGATCGGTCTACGAATGAAATATTTTTTTTTCGTCCAAAACTGAAATTCTGATCGGTCTACGAGTGGATAATGAATTTTATTTTTCCGTGAAAAACCGTGATTTCGATCGTCTTACTAGTGGAAGAAAAATTCAATTTTTTCGTCGAAAACCAAGATTCTGATCGCTCTACGAGTGGAATTTTTATTTTATTTTTTCGTCGAAAATCAAGATTCCAATCCGTCTACGAGTGGAAAAGATTTCTGATTTTCCGTCAAAGACCAAGTTTCCGATCGGTCTACGAGTGGAAGTACAATTAAATTTTTTCGTCGAAAACCAAGATTCTGATCGGTCTACGAGTGGAATTTTTTTTTTATTTTTCCGTCCAAAACCGAGATTCTGATCGCTCTACGAATGGAAAAATATTTTTATTTTTCCGCCGAAAACCGAGATTCTGATCGGTTTACGAGTGGAAGAGAAATTTAATTTTTTCGTCGAAAACCAAGATTCTAATCGGTTTACAAGTAGAAGAAAAATTGTACTTTTTCGTCGAAAACCGAGATTCCGATCCATCCACGAGTGGAAAATATTTTTATTTTTTCGTCGAAGACCGAGATTCTGATCGGTTTACGAGTGGAAAAAAAATTAAATTTTTTCGTCGTAAACCAAGATTCTGATCGATCTACGAGTAGAATTTTTTTTTTTGTCCAAAACCGAGATTCTGATCGGTCTACGAGTAAAAAAAAAAATATTTTTCCGTCAAAGACTGAGATCCCGATCGGTCTACGAGTGGAAGAAAATTTTAATTTTTTCGTCGAAAACCAAGATTCTGATCGGTCTACAAGTGGAATTTTTTTTTATTTTTTCGTCAAATACCGAGATTTCGATCGGTCTACGAGTGGAAGAAAAATTATATTTTTTCGTCGTAAACCAAGAATCTGATCGGTCTACGAGTGAAATTTTTTATTTATTTTTTCGTCGAAAATCAAGATTCCGTTCCGTCTACGAGTGGAAAATATTTTAATTTTTCCGCCGAAGACCGAGATCCTGATCGGTCTACGCGTGGAAGAAAAATTAAATTTTTTCGTCGAAAACCAAGATTCTGATCGCTCTACGAGTGGAACTTTAATTTTATTTTTTCGTCGAAAATCAAGATTCCGATCCGTCTACGAGTGGAAAATATATTTTTTTTTCCGTCAAAGATCGAGATTCCGATCGGTCTACGAGTGGAAGTACAATTAAATTTTTTCGTCGAAAACCAAGATTCAGATCGGTCTACGAGTGAAAAAAATTTTTATTTTTCCGTTAAAACCCGAGATTCCGATCAATCTACGAGTGGAAGAAAATTTCAATTTTTTCGTCGAAAACCAAAATTCTGATCGGTCTACGAGTGGAAAAAGAATTTAATTTTTCGTCGAAAACAGAGATTCCGATCGGTTTACGAGTGGAAAAAGAATTTAATTTTTCGTCGAAAACCGAGATTTCGATCGGCTTACGAGTGGAAGAAAAATTCAATTTTTTCGTCGAAAACCAAAATTCTGATCGCTCTACGAGTGGAACTTTAATTTTATTTTTTCGTCGCAAATCAAGATTCCAATCCGTCTACGAGTGGAAAAGATTTTTGATTTTCCGTCAAAGACCAAGATTCCGATCGGTCTACGAGTGGAAGTACAATTAAATTTTTTCGTCGAAAACCAAGATTCTGATCGGTCTACGAGTGGAATTTTTTCTTTATTTTTCCGTCCAAAACCGAGATTCTGATCGCTCTACGAATGGAAAAATATTTTTATTTTTCCGCCGAAAACCGAGATTCTGATCGGTTTACGAGTAGAAGAGAAATTTAATTTTTTCGTCGAAAACTTAGATTCTAATCGGTTTACAAGTGGAATTTTTTTTTTTTTTTCGTTCAAAACCGAGATTATGATCGGTCTACGAATGGAAAAGAAAGTCATTTTTCGTCAATGACGGAGATTCCGATCGGTTTACGAGTGGAAGAAAAATTTAATTTTTTCGTCCAAAAGCAAGATTCTGATCGGTCTACGAGTGGAATTTTTTTTCATTTTTTCGTCGAAAACCGAAATTCCGATCCATCCACGAGTGGAAAATATTCCTATTTTTTCGTCGAAGACCGAGATTCCGATCGGTTTACGAGTGGAAGAAAAAATGTATTTTTCCGTCAAAGACCGAGATCCTGATCGGTCTACGCGTGGAAGAAAAATTTAATTTTTTCGTCGAAAACCAAGATTCTAATCGGTCTACAAGTAAAAAAAAAATTATTTTTTCGTCAAAGACCGCGATTTCGATCGATCTACGAGTGGAAGAAAAATTTTATTATTTTGTCGAAAACCGAGATTCCGATCGGTCTACAAGTGGAAAAAAAAATAATTTTTTCGTCGAAAACCAAGATTCCGATCGGTTTACGAGTGGAAGAGAAATTTAATTTTTTCGTCGAAAACCAAGAATCTGATCGGTTTACGAGTGAAAGAAAATTTTTATTTTTTCGTCGAAAACCGAGATTCCGATCCATCCAAGAGTGGAAAATATTTTAATTTTTTCGTTGAACACCAAGATTCTGATAAGTCTACGAGTCGAAGAAAAATTAAATTTTTTCGTCGAAAACCAAGATTCTAATCGGTTTACGAGGGGAAGAAAATTATTATTTTTTTGTCGAAAACCAAGAATCTGATCGGTTTACGAGTGAAATTTTTTTTTATTTTTTCGTCGAAAATCAAGATTCCGATCCATCTAGGAGTGGAAAATATTTTTATTTTACCGTCAACGACCGAGATTCCGATCGGTCTACGAGTGGAAGAAAAATTAAATTTTTTCGTCGAAAACCAAGATTCTGATCGGTCTACGAGTGGAAGTTTTTTTTATTTTTTCGTCGAAAACCAGGATTCTGATCGGTCTACGAGTGGAAGAGAAATTTAATTTTTTCGTCGAAAACCAAGAATCTGATCGGTTTACGAGTGAAAGAAAATTTTTATTTTTTCGTCGAAAACCGAGATTCCGATCCATCCAAGAGTGGAAAATATTTTAATTTTTTCGTTGAACACCAAGATTCTGATAAGTCTACGAGTCGAAGAAAAATTAAATTTTTTCGTCGAAAACCAAGATTCTAATCGGTTTACGAGGGGAAGAAAATTATTATTTTTTTGTCGAAAACCAAGAATCTGATCGGTTTACGAGTGAAATTTTTTTTTATTTTTTCGTCGAAAATCAAGATTCCGATCCATCTAGGAGTGGAAAATATTTTTATTTTACCGTCAACGACCGAGATTCCGATCGGTCTACGAGTGGAAGAAAAATTAAATTTTTTCGTCGAAAACCAAGATTCTGATCGGTCTACGAGTGGAAGTTTTTTTTATTTTTTCGTCGAAAACCAGGATTCTGATCGGTCTACGGATGGAATTTTTTTTTTCGTCCAAAACCGAGATTCTGATCGGTCTACGAGTGGAAAAAAAAATTTATTTTTCCGTCAAAAACCGAGATTTCGAACGGTTTACGAGTAGAAGAAAAATTTCATTTTTTCGTCGAAAACCAAGATTCTGATCGGTCTACGAGTGGAATTTTTATTTTATTTTTTCGTCAAAAATAGATATTCCAATCCGTCTACGAGTGGAAAAGATTTTTATTTTTCGTCAAAGACCGAGATTCCGATCGGTTTACGAGTGGAAGAAAAACTTAATTTTTTCGTCGAAAACCCAGATTCTGATCCATCCACGAGTGGAAAATATTTTTATTTTTCCGCCGAAGACCGAGATTCTGATCGATTTACGAGTGGAAGAGAAATTTAATTTTTTCGTCGTAAACCAAGAATTTGATTGGTCTACGAGTGAAATTTTTTTTTTATTTTTTCGTCGAAAATCAAGATTCCGATCCGACTACGAGTGCAAAAGATTTTTGATTTTCCGTCACAGACCAAGATCCTGATAGGTCTACGAGTCGAAGAAAAATTAAATTTTTTCGTCGAAAACCAAGATTCTGATCGGTTTATGAGGGGAAGAACATTTTTATTTTTTTGTCGAAAACGTAGAATCTGATCGGTCTACGAGTGAAATTTTTTTTTCATTTTTTCGTCGAAAATCAAGATTCCGATCCGTCTACGAGTGGAAAATATTTTTATTTTTCCGTCAAAGTTCGAGCTTCCAATCGGTCTACGAGTGGAAGTACAATTAAATTTTTCGTCGAAAACCAAGATTCGCATCGGTCTACGAGTGAAAAAATTTTTTATTTTTCCGTCAAAACCCGAGATTCCGATCGGTCTACGAGTGGAAGAAAATTTCAATTTTTTCGTCGAAAACCAAAATTCTGATCGGTCTACGAGTGGAAAAAGAATTTAATTTTTCGTCGAAAACAGAGATTCCGATCGGTTTACGAGTGGAAAAAAAATTTAATTTTCCGTCAACAACCGAGATTTCGATCGGTCTACGAGTGGAAGAAAAATCAAATTTTTTCGTCGAAAACCAAGGTTCTGATTTGTCTACGGGTGGAAATTTTTTTTTATTTTTCCGTCGAAAACCAAGAATCTGATCGGTCTACGAATGAAATTTTTTTTTTTCGTCCAAAACCGAAATTCTGATCGGTCTACGAGTGGAAAATGAATTTCATTTTTCCGTGAAAAACCGAGATTTCGATCGGCTTACGAGTGGAAGAGAAATTCAATTTTTTCGTCGAAAACCAAGATTCTGATCGCTCTACGAGTGGAACTTTCATTTTATTTTTTCGTCGCAAATCAAGATTCCAATCCGTCTACGAGTGGAAAAGATTTTTGATTTTCCGTCAAGAACCGAGATTCCGATCGGTCTACGAGTGGAAGTACAATTAAATTTTTTCGTCGAAAACCAAGATTCTGATCGGTCTACAAGTGGAATTTTATTTTTATTTTTCCGTCCAAAACCGAGATTCTGATCGCTCTACGAATGGAAAAATATTTTTATTTTTCCGCCGAAAACCGAGATTCTGATCGGCTTACGAGTGGAAGAGAAATTTAATTTTTTCGTCGAAAACCAAGATTTTAATCAGTTTACAAGTGGAAGAAAAATTGTACTTTTTCGTCGAAAACCGAGATTCCGATCCATCCACGAGTGGAAAATATTTTTATTTTTTCGTCTAAGACCGAGATTCCGATCGGTTTACGAGTGGAAGAAAAATTAAATTTTTTCGTCGTAAACCAAGATTCTGATCGGTCTACGAGTGGAATTTTTTTTTTTTTTTTCGTCCAAAACCGAGATTATGATCGGTCTACGAATGGAAAAAAAAATCATTTTTCGTCAATGACGGAGATTCCGATCGGTTTACGAGTAGAAGAAAAATTAAATTTTTTCGTCGAAAAGCAAGATTCTGATGGGTCCACGAGTGGAATTTTTATTTTTTTTCTCGTCAAATACCGAGATTCCGATCGGTCTACGAGTGAAAAAAAAAAGTATTTTTCCGTCAAAGACCGAGATTCCGTTCGCTCTACGAGTGGAAGAAAAATTTAATTTTTTCGTCGAAAACCAAGACTCTGATCGGTTCACAAGTGGAAGAAAATTTTTATTTTTCCGTCGAAAACCGAGATTCCGATCCATCCAAGAGTGGAAAATATTTTTATTGTTTCGTCGAAAACCGAGATTCCGATCGATCTACGAGTGGAAAAAAATTTATTTTTTCGTCGAAAACTAATATTCCGATCGGTTTGCGACTGGAAAAAAAATTTAATTTTTTCGTCGAAAATCAAGATTCCAATCCGTCTACGAGTGGAAAAGATTTTTGATTTTCCGTCAAAGACCGAGATTCCGATCGGTCTATGAGTGGAAGTACAATTAAATTTTTTCGTCGAAAACCAAGATTCTAATCGGTCTACGAGTGGAATTTTAAAAAAATTTTTTCGTCCAAAACCGAGATTCTGATCGCTCTACGAGTGGAAAAAAAAATTATTTTTCCGTCAAAGACCGAGATTCCGATCGGTTTACGAGTGGAAGAAAAATTTAATTTTTTCGTCGAAAATCCAGATTCTGATCCATCCACGAGTGAAAAATAATTTTATTTTTCCGTCGAAGACCGAGATTCCGATCGGAGTAGTATGTGTACACCTTTGCTCCATCCCACTCCTATCCCCACTCCTTCCCCCACCACGCGGCTACCCACACCACCTCACTTTTCCACCGCCGCGCTACCCGCTCTGCTTGACCAGTGCCGGTAACATGGAGATGGTAAAGTGAGGTGGTGTGGGTACCTTAGTGAACAAGGAAGAGTAGAGATAAGAGTAGGATAGAGCAAAGGTGTACACATACTTGGAATAAAATTTTCAACTCACCCTTGTGTTGGCGGCATCCGCGACGACTCTCCAGGGTGACGGGCACAATATTCAATCCAGGACACACACATATGCACTATCTCTCTCTCTCTCTCTCTCTCTCTCTCTCTCTCTCTCACGCACTCACTCACTCACTCACTCGCTTACTCACTCACTCAGTCACGCTCGCACACGCTCACCCACGCATCAAAAGCCGCAACTACGTGCCCTGGTAATACGAATTACCCGCACCCATGGAGCGTGGGCATCGGCAGGGGTGGGCATACGTACTCCGATCAGCGTATCGTTACCGCGCGTTACATCGATCCGATCTAGATAGCCGTCCTCGTCAATTAAATGATCGAGGCCGAATATCGTACACTTCACGAGCAACACAGGTAACTCGCTAATCAGTGGCTCGGGATGATATAGCTGCTGCCAATCGACGTATACCGATTCATCGATATCGACAAGCAGCACCTCGCAGCACCCGTCATCGTCCATGTTTACGATCTCACCGCGCAGAGCCCTTTGATGCCGCACAACGACACATGAGGCTCCCACACACAACTCCTTAAATTTAAAAGCACTCCTGTCCACAAATCCGTCAATATATAACCGCTCCAAATCGTCCTCTAACCTTAGCCACGCAGCGCACATTAATTCAGTGCGCAGGAATATCGCGTTATCCCACGCACCGCAAACCACCCGAAACACAAAAGCCGCGGCTAGCGCGAAGTTGTCGTATCGCGGATACATTTTTTCTATTTAAACTCGCGACGTGCACTGCTAAAGACAGACTGAATGCTCCGGATGAGGCTGGCGGTGACCACAGTGTTTGAAGATAACAAACCCCTCCTCTGAGTCATACCTAGGTGTGCAGCGCTTTGAATGCAATGTCAGCAGTTTTGCACGTGTGTACCGCTTTGCGCTGTGCTTCTCGCGAAGCGAATGCTCTGCAGTAAAAGACGCGGAATATGATACAGTGCCGCGAGAGACCTCGATTATATTATATTATAATTTATATATAACTATAAAAGAAGAGACACAGTAAACCGATGTATTTGTTTTTAATTAATCAATATTTTATTTAAATCACTTTACAGATATTTACCGCCGTATGCAACATCCCTGCAAACACGGTAATCTTCGCTCGGAGACTCCTCTGCCGTTAAATTTATTTTTATCACTGTCTGATCGTCGAGAGGCAAAAGCATTGTAATATTCACGCACTAATCTGTCGTTTTTCGTTACATTATCGCTAAAGAGATTATTAAATCGCGACATGGTGAAGCCGCACGACATAAGGTGTAGGAATACGATGCAAAATTGTCCACACACATCCGACGTATTACTCTGTAGCTGCTTGAGGCCGTACCGATAGAACTTGCAGTTTCTTCGTAGTCGGGCGAGATGTTGAGGTATAACCGGTGGTAGCCCGTAGCTATCAAAGTACATTCCTTTTCCATGATGGTTAACGTACATTGCGATCCAATGCTCCCCAGGTCCGTCGTGGTTATCCGTGTTAACTACGAGTCCGGCTGGTAACGACCATACACGAGGAATTCTGTCAGCCGGGTATACGCCAACGGTTGAAAGTGGTAGATACTGCAGACTCTCGTAGATTTGTCTAGTGTTCATGCTGAACACATAGTCAATGATTAAATGATGACCGATACGCTTTGAAAGACGTATATATGCAAAATTTATTTCAAAGTGTCGTCGATCGTGTCACGACCACATGATGAAGATTTCTCCTCTTTTTTATTCTCTTCCTCTTCGTCTGCTGACCAAACATCCATGTATGATTCTCCTTTAAATGGATGCTCGCGAAGCCAATTTTTTATTTGGAAAGCCTGGCGCATTGCACAATGCGAAGACGCTGTATCGTTTATCATAGCGTGTCTGAAGCATTTTCGCAAAGATTTCGGCATAAATGTGTACGATGGGGCGCCCTCCTCATCCTCCAGGTTGGAAATTTCACGACTCGTGATATCGCAAAGAAGTATAGCCTTCTCGTGACCGCGCGTATAGATGCGTCTTGATTTTCGCGAAATTTCACGCAAGTTAGCGTATACCTGTTTACAGCTCACATCGCCCTCGTACCACTCCATACCGTGAAAATATTTCGAGAGAAAATTATTCTGGCTTCTCGATTGCTGTGGTAATTCGGCAAAGTGACACGGCGGTGCAACGATCCAATGAGCAGAGTACGGTCTATCCACTGCTACCACGGCAATTTCTTTCGGAATAAATTCCGAGTCTTTACCACGCATTCCCTGTATATCCACGACGATATCCATTTTCGCGTCTAATCCGTACAGATGACTGAGTTCGACTGATTAGTTACTCGCGGACACGCTTCTACGTGTCTTAACACGAAATAATTTTATGCCGACATCAGCACATTTTTCGCTTATCCGGTAAAATCCACCATTACCTGCCGAGAGGCATCAATTTCAAGGACATTATCATATTCCGCGTAGACTACACAATTTATCGTTGAAGCAAGCGCATCCTCAAATCGTACCTCTATTCTCACACTACCGTGCTTTATTAAATTCCAATGTGTATTGCTGTTCGCCGAAAGATCGGGTGTCAAATCAAAAGCAAACAGACAGTATCCATCGCGATAATTATCGCGATCGATCGAATTACCGTCGTTCAAGAAATGTATTCCAGTTCCCGAAAACAACGTTTGAAAAGCATCCACATATAGAAGATTTTTCGTGAAATCAGGTTGTAACGGTTTCGAAGGTATTTGAGCACCATCTACATACAACGAGAGATAATTTATCTTGTAATTTTGGAAATTGAACGGATTCATACTGAAGTCACCGTTAAACGCTTTGTTATCGACAAAACCGATAATTATACGCTTCGGCAACTGACCTAACACGATAGTATCGATAGTCTCTCCATGAACACCCGAGTGTATTGAAACGGCTTTTACCTCGACTCTCGTAAGAGGATATTTAGCCGTAGATTTTGCCAGAGTTCTAGCATGTGAGAGCAGCACACCAGGAGCTATTTTTGTTCTACGAACGAGAAGCGATGCCTCGAGAATCTTTAAGCCGCATTGACCATTCTTTGTATCCCCCACAAGACAAAATGAATCTCTAGACCGAACCAACCGTAGACGCATCTCGACACCGTTTAATAGGAACCGCTCCTGATTGAATATATCGCAATGCAGATGACCGAGCAAGTCTACAGTTTTTTCGACATTTAAAAATTGTTTTCTCTTCACAAGCCCCGTATTTTCCGATGTTATATCATCCATTTTTCCAGGTGTATCGTCGTACCAGAGAACGCTCGTGAGATGCGAATTTTTTGCTGCTGGACCGTAATTCAAAAGTGTTTCTATGTACGCTCGATAAGCGTAGGCATTATTTGGAGGTGAAACTAATTTTTGATTCAGGTATACATCCACCTGATTAAACATAGAATGCAAGAGGTTGTTTACAGGGCCGGCACTTACTTTCGGCGATGTGCCCGCGGCAATTTCCGTAACGGTAGGAGATGTTATTTTCACTCTCAGACTAAGCATAGTATGCGCGAGATCGATATACTCATCACCCTGTCCGGGGATAACAAATTCAATCGGTGAATCATCTGTTAGCGAAGATATTGGTTTGTAATACACCCAATTGGAGCTTTCGATAGTAGTTTGCGTCGGTGGGAGTGAAAATAATTCAAGTTCCGATTTAAGACACTCGCACGAGTGCGCATGTAGAAAAGCCATCTTGTTTCAGCTATCCAAAAATATCTGCAACTGTTCGTTGACGAGTCTTCTTCTTCTTATTGTTCTTATTATTCTTCTTCTTCTTTATTGTTTTTCTCTTTATTACACTTTTATTTTTACGAGAGGTACGTCGTGGTTTACGTTCGTTCGATGAATGAGGAGTACGTGAAATTTTGCGCTTTTTATAACCAGACCCCCGCATGAGAGTGTCAATTTTTTCAGAGGCTTTGCGTTTGAGATTACTGCCTGATTCTCGCGCTCTCTCGCGAATAGCATCTTTCACAGCTATATTTCTATCGAGGATATCACCGGCTACGTTTACACCAGCACGCAACGCCTCTTTTCCAACTGCTTTAGCGCCCTTCTTTAAAAGCGGTAACACTCGACGAAACAGGCCCCCGAGAAAGCTACCGATACCGTGTCCTCGCTGATTAGGTGTTCCGATATAAACATGGCTAATACCACCGTACCCGCGACGACCCCATCCGTGCTGCACGCTGTCAATATCATCCATAGTGGTGTAATCAATCGTGGGACCTTTTGAAATGTAGTGTCACAGTCAACGTTCCCTGCTCGAATGGTATAGGATCCCCAAATTCGTCTCTTATATCGATCTCGATAGTGTGTAAATTATTGCGCAAGAGAGGTATATATCGTGGCGTTGAAAACGATTTAATTTTTATCGAACCATACGGACAGTCATCAGTATCAATGGGAACAACTCGTAAGAGGGGTGTTTGTACATCGCCTGTAATATAGCTCTCGCAGATATCTGTGTATAAAAACATGCTGCCCGGTATAGCACCGGTGAGAGATGCAGGCCTCGACCCTGTGTATTCGCAATGCGGTTCTATCATTACGGGGCTACAAGCCTCTTCCGAGAATCCTAGTAGCCTTGCGATAGCGGGCGATACGCGAAAGTCGTGGTAGCGTAGATCGTCGCATACGCGTGCCACTTCGACCTGCCCGCTCGGAAGCGATTTAAAGCGCAAATGATCGGCCACGTGAGGTAGCTGATTTATACTCTCCAAAAGAGCGTCTATAGAGCGATATACACCAGGTGCTACTTGGTCTCTATCAGTGCTCCTCCGTGTTAAAAGATTTAAACCCGATAAATCATAATCACCATCTTCAAAAGTTACGAGATTTTCTACAGTAGGAACATGTAAAAGAGTCATCGGATAAGCAATTTCCACAAGAGAAACAGCCCATTCTCCGTGCAGGCGTATCTGACGCGGTAGTTTTGTAATAAATTTCGTCGTCGTATTATCCGGAAAATACTGCATACTACTGTTGCTCGGTAGTACGACAAAGAAAGAGCTATCCTTGGAGCTCATATTTATCACGGACGATGATCCCGAGCGTTCTTCTTCTTCTTCTTCTTCTTCTTCTTTGTCCTCTTCTTCTCTTTCGTCTTCTCAGATGACGGAGGCACTCGTACTCGTGATAATTCTGCTTCGTAGAAAATACCGTCGATAGTCTCGTTATTCAGATCGTGTAAAATATACACGAATGGCTCCCGATTCACCGATATTCGTTGAATCTTGAATAATTCGTTACTCCAACCACGCTCATATCCTTTCACGAAAGCTGCTTTAGCTGTACTGATACGTACCAAGTCAACGATGCTGTATTTAGGCTTTTTAATTTTTTTCGCGTTACGCTCGTAACGCCGTGCTAAATTGTCTCGGGCTATAGAGGCATTTTCGAGGGTTACTTCGCTCGGAGGAATACGCGTTCCGCTGTGTCTAGTGTGATTATAAGCATATAAAAATTTTTGTAAAACATCGATGTAACGCTTATTTCGCGTGTATGTAAAGTAGCGCCACATTCGCTCTTTTATTGTTCGATTAAAGCGTTCGGCAATCGAGGCTTTTATATCAGGGTTACGAGCAGCGCGAAAATCGATATTCTTTTTCTTGAGAATTTGCTGAAACGGTGCGCCGATAAATTCTTTGCCTCGATCAGTTTGCAATTGTTGCGGGCGACGATTGTTACTGCGCGCGAGTATGCGTGTGAGACCGCGGGCCACGTTTGCGCTCGTTTTGTCACGCAAAGCCTCGACCCACGCGTATTTGCTCAACACATCAATAACAACAAGCAGATACGCGTACCCATCGTTGTACGTGGCTATCGAGCGAAGATCAGCTAAATCAGCCTCCCATACATCGTCTATATTACTCACACTGTACGTACGACGGGGAAATCGTCGTCGTACGAGGCGATGCATGTTATATGAATCCTGTGTCTCGAGCCATGGTAAAACATTTTTTCGCGCTACTCTACGATCCACCTGGGCCAAATTTTTTGCTCGAGAATAGGAAGCAGGATGAGCGGTGTCATAATAGATTTTTTGAAGAATTTTCATAATTTTAGCGATGACCAGTTAAATGGATTCTTTTTCTTTTTCTTTTCTAACTGTGTGGGTGGTCGATATTCTACTTGTGCAAAGTTTTGCAATTGTTCGTCCTCTTCTTCATTCCCCTCCTCCCCCTCGACGATGTCGTTTTCAGCCGTGAGCATTAAATCTCTGTTTGAGTGTGCGGTCTCGGCCTCGTCGTCGTTGTTGTTGTTGTTGCTACCGTTGCTGCTGCTGCTGCTGCTACTATCGTTTTCGCGCGGTAAAATAAGACGCCGCTGTGGTGTCGAGGATGATGTAGGTGTAGGCTCGTGTAGTAACGCGGGATTACCGATAAATTCACGGGGCATCTGTATCGCTCGCAGGAGTTTGGCAAAGTGAGATCGTCCGATGGGTTTCTCGCGTTTTCTAGCACGCATAGCATCGTTAACAAGATCAACGATATTGGAATTTGAAATTCTTCTGCCGTCTATGGAAACAACGCCGTTACGGTCCCATGTCATTTTTTTACCAACGGCGCTGCGATGCAAATTGCGAAGCAACGATATTGCTTTAGATTTAAATTTTTTTGGTACGCTATCGATAATAAGTGTGTCATTGAGCCGCGATTTAGCTTTGTTCATTAAATCGTCGTCGGATTTATTCTCGTGGCTATCGAGTATTGCTACTTTTCGTTTTGATGAAATATTCGGTACGGCATTATCGTATTCGACCATGTGAAGATAACGCTGTAAAACCTGTTGGTACGCTATCCACTTCTCTCTCTCGCTCTTGTACGAGTGAGAGTTTAGAATTTCACTCAGCTCAGAGTCGAGGCGCGATAATGGCGTACCGGTAGTCTGTACGGAAGGCAACGGGTCTGCACTAGTAGTAGTAGTAGTAGTAGTAGCAGCGGCAGTAGCGGCGAGTCCAGCGAGACGATGTATGTTATCATGAGGAATAAGTACCATCTTTCTGGCATACTCCATGTCTCGCGTAGGCCAAGACAGGCGCAAGAAGCAACTTGAGAAATCCGACACAGTGCTCGACGATGATCTTCCTCTTACCGCTCCAATTTCCCCTTTTGGCGGCTAGTCGTCGAAGAATTGTCGCGTGCCTCCGAAGATGATTCTTTTGCACGTTGTTCAGACTCACGTTTCCCTGTAAAATGTTTAGAGCACACTCGCATATACAGCGTACAAGCGCTACATCTGCTTTGCGCAAAATTGCACGTCGTTGCTCTTGCTTCAGATAACACAACGCTTGCAATATAATTATTTGCTTTTTATCGAGAGGTCCGCGCAACGCCATTACAAGCGCATTACTGGTACATCGCGCGACGCATCGCGAACTTTTATTGCTTTTTGAGGCACGTAAACGTAATGGTATTGGTCATCGGGAAATATACAGGCGCGAAATCGACAATTATCAGGCGTCGATTGTTTCAAGTCGAATAATAGATAGCCGTGCGGTACGGCTGTTGCATCGAAATATACTTCCTGCAAAAATCGTGGATTCTCGGGACATACCTGTCGGGCTAGGTGTTGAATTTGCGCGCGATCTCGCGGATTTTTGAAGACAATGATATAATTAGCGTTTAAGGAGATATCGCGCTGCCCGTGACCCTGATGGAAGAGATTTTGCGTGATGAAAATGACACTAAGATTTTTATGATGGCTACCCTTGGTGAAAAGATCGACCACCGTATTGTTGGATGCCTCGCGCATTAGATCGTCAATGACCACAAGTTTAGGCCTTGCGTCATTCGAGTAGTCTACTGCTTGCGGTAAACCCTCGCGAAATTCGATTTTATCACCGTACTCTGAATACCCGGACTGCCACTCTGAGTAATAAGAAAGTATACGCTCGAACGGGACATCCGTCATTTCGCGCATGTATTTAAAGAATTTTTTTACAAAATATGTTTTACCACACCCCGTAGGACCGCTTATCACAGCTGTTCACGGATGTTTCCAACGTGTATCCATATCGATGAGTGTCTATCAAAATCAATCAGCATACTCTTAAATAAGCTTATACCGCTGCTGCGGCTGCGGCGGCGGCGGCGGCGGCCCCGCGGCATCAGCTATTTTCGCGGCCTTGAAGAGCTGATAAGACGCAGCGCGCCTGCACTAGCTGATGAGGCGCGGGCCCGCGGTATAAGCTGGCGTTTACGCTGTATGTATATTAAATAACGATAATTTTTATATTTCTCACAAATAAAGCAATATTTTTATTTCACTATGCATACATCTCTATATACAAATTTTACGAATCATCAAATTCTAAACAACGATATTATATCCACGGATGTAGCACTAGAAAGCCAGAACAAAAGGAAACACTCGATAAGAAAGACGGGACAAAAGGAATCAACGATGAGAAAGTCAGCACAAAAGGGAACGGTAGAGAGATAGCAGCTACAGTTACGAATAGCAGCACAAAAAGAACGATCCGATAACGATTTTATACATGATAAATCAATTTTTTCAATGTATTGTACACAGTAAATATGTTACATGAAATTAGACAAAAAGATTATTTTTAAATATCGCGAATTCACCCGTAAAACTATATACTTTTTGCGTTATACTAATTAGCGTATTTCACAATAGCCATACGGTACAGTAGAGTACACCCCGTGCCGTTTTCGCTTCGTGTTAACAGGCTCGCATGATTTCGTTTCTTTACGCGTTACTACATGATGAAATTCCGTACGTCGAATAGCTTCGAATTTTAAAATAATAGGTACGCTCCTTGCTCCTGTCACGAAAGATCGTAATGCGTTATAATTTACGTGACGGCTATTCGCAAAGTTTAGCGTGATACCCTTCACTTTACATTTTTCAATAACCGTACCGTCTGGTTTACGTACAAGATATGCGTAAAATTTTGGTCCACCCGAAACGAACGAAGTTATATAACTACCAGGCCCGTATTCACTTAATTCATCCGTAAGATCTCCTAGAAATTGACCGATTGGCGGCTCATACTCGTTACCACCGGGATGGCTCACGTAAATACAGGAGTCCGTATCGCAGTACAATATTCGCCGCCCGAGCCCCTCAAGATAACTGTATAATTTTAGGCGTGCCTGTGCCGTCGTGTATGCTGCAATCACGGCGTTTGATGTCGGTGATGGTTGGATAGCATCGCGGTTGCTCACATAGTTTACATACATAATCTTGTGATTAACCGGTAGCATCCCCGTCACCTCAATCTCCGGACTCGTTAGTAAATTCATTAACTCAGCGCGCGTGAAGACGATAACGGTTTTCGTGAGATTCTCTCGTTGACCAAACTTTCCCCAGAATGAATTAAGAGCCAATTTCGCTAGTGAACGTAAACCCGGATTTGGCTGCAAAGCACTTCGCTCGAGATATACACCCTCAGACTCGTTGTACAATGCTATAAAACGCTCTATTGCTTCCTCGTCATCGTTACACTCTGTTGGCGGACCACTCGCCTCCTGTTTTATTTTTAGGAATGTATCGATGTACTCGGCAAAATGACCGCCTCGTCGCGTTGTCGCGTCATACTGCGTAACAACGTATTGCCAAATTTCATAGATACGCGTCACTTTATATCCGAGCGACACAGCTTTTCTCAGTTCGTCCACGACCCATGTGCCGTCAAACGCTCGCTCAGTCGCGTCATCGTGTGTACAAACCTCGGATGTGTCCATATCTGTACAGCACGTTCTACACAGGGGGAGCAGTAGTTTCCCATGCATGCGAACAGGCAGTACGGGTATATACAAATCGCGCGGTGCCAGCACGGTACACTTCACGAGACCCTCGACGACACTTAGATCGTTTTCAAGTCCTACGAGTTCTCGACACTCGTCGCCTACGTATAATTTCGGGTGTCCAACGGGATATTTTCCATTCTTACATACCCACGGATACAGCGAGCAAACATCCACATAGCGTATCTGCTCCCCGTTCGCGACGTCGTACAAGCTTACAAAATTTTCCGTTCGACCGCCAAAGAATGCATCGCGTGGCTCGAGAGGCGCCTGCTTGACCATGGCGTGATTTTTCACGTATATCGACATTTCCTCGTTATTCTCGAGTAATCTGTCAAAATCGCATTCCCATATTTCGGTTAGAGTGTACCCTTTTGATCTGATTCGCCCGGAAATAAGAATGGTACGCTCGTATCGCTCATCCATTGTATCGCCGAATTTAGTTCGAGCATCTCTATTCACGCGATAACATCGCGGACAACCGTGCCAAAAGCAGCCATGAAATTGAAGAACGTGATGGACCCCCGCATCCACGTAGTAACCGTCCACGGCCGGTAGGCCAGCCGGAGGGCGATACTCTCTCGTGCGTCCAGCATGAGCGATAACGCAGTTGAGCTCACGCTCGAGCCATACGAGCCATACGACGGCCTTGCGCGATTGCTTATCGCCCCAGCGATATCCTCCTGACGGTAACACCGCAATGCGATCTTTCTGTAGAAAATTCTTTCGAAATACTCTCATACATGCTTATGCTATCGTGCATGCTTCTGTAAAGGGGCACACGCTCCCACAACGTATAAGTAACTCTCGAAAAGCTAAACACGCTCGTCTCAAAACCGTAACATCTGTACGACAATATTGCACAAATTGCGTCGCAAAATCAAATTTATAATCTACGCGACTCGATTCTTCCTCATACCATTTTAAAAAGCGCTCGCGATCCGCTGAGAACATGGTATCGGGTGAGTAAAAATGCAAAGCCGGCAGAGGACCTGAGTAATTCTGATATTCCGGTGTGTTGAATAAATGGGGAAATGTACCTTTTGCCACCTCATCAGCGAAACCAAAGGCCTTAGGTAAAGCGCTAAGAGCCATGGGTAAATAGTTTAGACTATCGAGAAAAACGACATCGCCAATTTTCATCGAGACAATCTTCGTACCGTTCATAATCAGAGAGGGCAGCTGTGTTTTTTGCACCTCGATTAAATACCGTAGAATAAATTGTGCGTCGAAACCTCTAGCATTATAGGCGATGCAGATGGTCTTTTTAAATTTTTGCGATAATGCCAATTTTACGAGATCCCCAACAGGATCATCGATAAACACGAATTCACGTTTACCACAGTTAGCACAATCTGTCTCTATATCTGTGATATCCAGACATGCCATACATACGCATTGTGCGACACATAAATTCGGCTCGTGAATTCGTGTCGATTTATCATCATGCAATTGCGCGTGTTGCTGCGTCTCAAAATCATAAAATAAAAATCTCGTGGAAGACTTGTCTTTTTTCTTCTCCTTTTGCGCATCTGATTTCTTAAGAGGTGCTATAAAACATGCATGCGTAGTCGGCCGCGTTTGTTTGCATGTAGCACAAAACGATATACCACATACATGCATCTTTTTATCTGTGATTTTAATCATACGCGAGCAGTCTACAGATTTTCAATGCGTTACAGACACTGTACCGTCTATATTTACGAGACGTGATGCCCGCGGAGCCCTCACTCTTGTGATGAGCGAGGCAAAAAGCACCAAAGAACGAACGATTACAGTCTGCGCAATACTCAGGCTGAGAGTCTCTATTACCGTTGCAATAAGTGGATTTACATCGAGCACATTGATAGCTACATCGATGCTCGAGTACTCGAATATACTTGGAATTACATTGCGTGCAGAACCCCCGACTACCTAGCGCACCGGCGAGATTTAATATCGGTTGATAGTGATGAGAACGTTCGTAATAGAGAATAAAGAGTGTATGATTAATTTTACCTGTTGCAGTGAGTACGTATTTTCGCCCATCGTACAGAGCCGGAACGCGTTTTCCGAAGGTGAGAAATTCATAAACAACAATCGCTATACCCTCGTGAACCAAGTACTCCTGAAAGAGCTGAATTTCGCGCGCACCACACCCCCTAGACGGTGTCGTTACCCCTGCATTACGTGTGAGCTCTATCGCCGCTGTATATTGCGCACCTCGAAGCCCGTTCCGAATTTGACACCATCGTCTGTGTAGCACACCCGCACGTATTTGACCGCGTTCGGCATGCGCTCGGGCAGTGACAAGGGATCGTTGTAGACACAAATTATCGCGATTACTTATGCGTAAAATTGACTTTTTTGCTATAGACTTGTGTGTAAGCCTAGTGCCCACACCGGCTCCTTCGACGCCTCGTACTATACACGTCGTCATTCTACATGTACCAGCGTCTATTCGAAATTCGCGCGCGCTCTGAGCTACACTATTAATTAGTCGCCATATATCGTCGGGAACGATGTCACGAGCTGGTCGAAATGATAACCATACAGGTCCTTGCGCAAAAGACGGTACGCTCAGAGTCATACCCACATAATCATGTCCTTCGCACGATTCTGTAAGACGTGTAAGAACATCTCGTACACCTCCCTCGAACCATGTCAGATGATCGATACCGACCGGTGGCTGACGAAAATAAAAATCTGTCTCTCGACCCTGCATCCTAAAGCGTGAAAAATAACGTCTCTGTTCGTTGTCGATACCGAAACGTTCACCAGGAGGCAAAATATCACCACCCCGTGCAGCAGTCCTTCCATCGCCGGTCTGTCCACCTGCAGGCATAATTAAACCATTTATTAGAATTTTTATTTAATTTACTTTAAATTTTTGTTTGTCGCTGGCTATATACTATGCATATAATTCGTGTAACGTAAGAATTACAAACTTATATTTGCTTCTAGTCCTCGAATCCGTCGACTGCACCCGGGAACCGCCGACGCATTTCGTAAACCAACTCGATTGTCGGCGGTCTCGGCACAGTGAATCGTGCAAAGCGAAAAACGTTTGGGTCCGTCTCGTACCCTGCTTTTTCATTTTACTATTATTATCCGCGTAATTTTTTTATTTTTGTCAGCGTAGTTGTATTATTAAAAGCTTACCTGAATCTACAGGGTCCTCCTCCTCTTCCTCCTCCTCCTCGTCGTCATCGTCTACGTCTTGCTCCTCCTCCTCCTCTTCTTCTTCTTCTTCTTCTTCTTCTTCTTCCTCCTCCTCCTCTTCTTCTTCTTCTTCTTCTTCTTCTTCTTCTTCTTCTTCTTCCTCGCTGTCTGTATTGCTGTTGGCATCATCGTTTGAACTGTATTGTCGCGATGGGCCTGCGACGGATTCATCTGGTTCTCTCGAGGGGCCTGCCATGAAAAGACCGTTTGTAGGTTTATAACCGCAGAATGGCTGGGTAAAATTTATCCAGCGATTCCCTACGGTGCTGTCGCCATCGTTGTCCCTGCTATGATCATCTGAATCGGTTCTACCCTCCTCATCGAAATCATAGGTGTCGGATCCCATTTCTGCGTCCTCATACCGTCGAACTATATAAAAATCTTATGAAATAAAGGAAATAAAATAAAAGTAATTAGCGCTGTATATTACTTACGTCTTTCATTGAGTATGGGTTGCAGAGCAGTCTCATTCAGCCAGCCTCGTCGACGAATAACACGCACCACCGAATCAATAATTATTTGATTATCAAACAATCCAATATTATACGCGTCAACTAAATCGCGCTGATGACACTCGCACAGCATACCGCGAATTTTACGAACAACCGCCTGTGTCGGAAGTTCCCATAGGGTGATCTGTAAATTTCTTCTACCCCAGCGCGAACGCAACGACGGTCTACGCTTCAATATAAACTCTATCAATTTTCTTATCAATGAGCGCTTTACCACTCTGACCATGATTGTGCTGTTAGAGTAGTAGTAGTAGTAACCACAGTAAATCAGACAATTAACTAGAGAATTTTCAAAGCGGCTCACTTATATATATATTCCTTTAACAAGCTCTCTCTCTCTCTCTCTCTGCATATACTGCAACGATGTAATGAATACGACTAACCAAGAAGATGGCCGCACGTGATCGCTTTACAAAAGCAAGACCTAGGGAAATATTTAGCGATGGTGATGTACTTAGTTATCGAGTTTCGCTGCTGAAAGTCATATTGTTTTCATCTAATTTCAAGGCACTCGGCCATGAGGAAAATCATCAAATTTCACCGACGAATATTATTTAGTTTTCATGGTACATATTATCTGTACGTCAATGTGTGCGTGTGCGCATAAGTGTGCGCGAGTATGCAAGAGTTTTGGGATATATCTGCTGCTGTTACTAGGCTGTTGAGGAGAATGCGACAAATATCAAAGGATATTGGCTAGCAATTTTCAGGCGTATGATTTGCAGTATCAAAAGAAGAGGTAATGCAGTTAAGTGGTGGGGGAAATCTGTATAAAACGGAGTATGAACACCACCGACGATTCATTCGAAAAGTTACAGTCTACAGGAAAGCAATAAAAATGGCAAATAACGGTGCTAAGCCTCATGCGATATCGCAGTATATAGCGAACCCCGTTATGTACGGTTTAAATAAATCATTTGGTAAAATAATCGTAGCCGGGTTCGAGTTGAACTCTACGTGTACGCTTACACCGGTGGTGAAAATATTGTCGAATACTTTTACCGGAATTACACTCGGTGCGGACGAGTGGCGAGTGTTTAAAAGTGATTTTTCTCGCGTACAGCAATATTTCGAAGCTCATGGGACTGATGCCGAGAAAATGTGTAATACCCGCATAGAGCACACAACGCATTACACACTTTTAACCTCGTGTTACCAGCACAGAGCTGTGTCATTTGGTAAAATAAGCGGTAGCGCTGATGAGGAATACGAGAATCAAGAGGAATCTGGAGAATCGAAACGGAAACGCTTCCGAAAATACTCTCCAAACATTGTTCTTCAGCGGTCTACATTTGATATGCTCGTCGAAATAAGTAGAAGAATTGATATCCATATGCAGGCTCTAGAGAGCAAAAGTGAAACGATTCAGAGGTGTATGAACGAGGTGGTATCATATGTCCGTGAAAAGATAGTTGCCAGTGAAATGACTCGTGCAGTAGCGTATGAGATCATCGGTTCCAAGGACTTCTTTGAAGAAGCGCTCGAACACATCGCGATCTTGCTAAGGCCAGAGGATACGGAGTTTATGAAAATTATTTTGTCCGAAATAATTGTGCTGTTTCGTGGTCATATCGCTGATCATGCATCGGGTGTTGCGTTGCGAACGCAATAATTCTACGTATGTGCAGCTATTTGTGATAAAGAAACTGTTGTAAATAATTGTATATAGTGTACATTTCGCTCGAAATATTATAAAGTATACACAGATGTCAGTCACAGTGAGAGAGAGAAAGAGAGAGAGAGAGACAGTCGTAAAACCGAAGCATCAGCAAAGGTCTGCGCTAGAAAGAAGACGGATCGCTCGTCTCTGTTTTATTAACACAGCAGATCATGGAATACGTGCCAATGTCGATTAGCAGCAAAGCAGCGGAGCTTGGTAAGTAAGAAATATAAAATAATTTTAAATCATGTGATATTTATTTTTAATTAAAAAAATAATGTTTTGCAGAGCGAGCAGCCCCTGCATATGAGCCGTCACCGAGGGTTCGTTATTCGTGTCATGGAGAGCGAGAGGAAGATAGAGCTAACTTTGGGAAAGAAAAGTGCCACCCGACATCCTCATCCGCAGTTGTCGTCGGTGGCAGAAGATCAACGCTGCCAACTTTGTATAATGAGTCGTGGCATATCAGGTAAGACAATATCGATTATTCTGTACACGATGTTTTTTATTGATCAGTGCGCTCAATTAAATAGTTGTTTCGTTCTTTTTTTCAGAAGTACACTATGATGACAACGTCCACAGCGAAAAATAATTTAAAAGCAATATTACGAGTGATAATACAAATTAATTCCATATAGCGATAAAAATAAAATTAACGGTGAAGGAATCTCCGAGCGTGGATGACCGTGTTTGCAGGGCTGTTGCATACGACGGTAAATGTATAAAGTGCTTTCCATAAAATATTGGTTAATTTAAAAATATCTGATCTTACTGTGTCTCTTATTTTTATAGCATAATAATTAAAGTCTTTCTCTCTCTGTGAGGGAACATATTCTATATCTTTTACTGCAGAGCAAGCACTTTGCGAGGAGCATAGCGCAGGGCTATGCATGCTCGAAAACCTCTTTCGTTGCATTCAAAGTGATGGATACCTAGTTATGATTTATAGGAGGCTGTTATCTTTATGCCCGTGATACTCTCAAGTAGCGTCTCGAGCATTTAGTCTGTCTTTGGCATCCTGTTTGGAAACAATAAAAAGCAATATGTATCCACGATACGGCAAGGAGATTTTAAGCGACGCGTTTTGGTGCCGATTAATGTTTGTCGAGAGTGTAATGAGTGTGTTTCTGCGTACGCAGGAAATGTGCGATGCATACGACGAGTTGGAAGAACTCCTACGTAGTGTGTATTTAGTGGAACGTCGTGGAAGATCCATTGAACTTGGGGAGTTGCATATCGGCATGTCCTGTATTGTGCCTCGTTTCAATAACGTTGCCCGCGGGGAAGTGGTTTACCCGGACTTTGATGGGTACTGCGAGGTGTTGCTAGTCGATTTCGGCGAAACTATTTACATCGAGTGGTCTCACCTATTTCATCCGGATCCTCTAGCAAGTATGCTACCGGTTCTTGTCATGGAGTTTTCCATATACGGACTCGACCGCGTGGACGTTGCAGGTATCGAGCAGCTCGTCGAAGAAGCGTGCGGTGGAGATGACTTGATCGCTGTCATGATGCGACCTCTTGCCGGCGATAGCGTTCCGCGGGTTCGCTTATCGAACGGTGAACGCGTGGATGTGGCGGCGTTTATTATAGAAGCCCTCGGTGATGAGATAGATATCGGCTACGATATCGATGCCGTGGACGAGGGCTTTGACGAGGACATAGTAATGAATTAAAGACGCTGTGCATGTGTATGTGTGTGTGTGTGCGTGTGTGAGAGAGTACATTCGAGAGACAGGAGTTTAAAATCGCTTTGGCAGGAGGGTAGATGCATACAACAGCTGCGGTGGTGGTGAGTACATAATTTTATTCATTTTTCCAAGTATGTGTACACCTTTGCTCCATCCTACTCTTATCTCTACTCTTCCTTGTTCACCAAGGTACCCACACCACCTCACTTTACCATCTCCACGTTACCGACACTGGTCAAGCAGAGTGGGTAGCGCGGCGGTGGAAAAGTGAGGTGGTGGGGGTAGCCGCGTGGTAGGGGAAGGAGTGGGGATAGGAGTGGGATTGAGCAAAGGTGTACACATACTACTGATCCGTTTACGAGTGGAAGAGAAATTTAATTTTTTCGTCGAAAACCAAGAATCTGATCGGTTTACGAGTGAAAGAAAATTTTTATTTTTTCGTCGAAAACCGAGATTCCGATCCATCCAAGAGTGGAAAATATTTTAACTTTTTCGTCGAACACCAAGATTCTGATAGGTCTACGAGTCGAAGAAAAATTAAATTTTTTCGTCGAAAACCAAGATTCTGATCGGTTTATGAAGGGAAGAAAATTTTTATTTTTTCGTCGAAAACGTAGAATCTGATCGGTCTACGAGTGAAATTTTTTTTTCATTTTTTCGTCGAAAATCAAGATTCCGATCCGTCTACGAGTGGAAAATATTTTTATTTTTCCGTCAAAGATCGAGAATCCGATCGGTCTACGAGTGGAAGTACAATTACATTTTTTCGTCGAAAACCAAAATTCGCATCGGTCTACGAGTGAAAAAAAATTTTATTTTTCCGTCAAAACCCGAGATTCCGATCGGTCTACGAGTGGAAGAAAATTTCAATTTTTTCGTCGAAAACCAAAATTCTGATTGGTCTACGAGTGGAAAAAGAATTTAATTTTTCGTCGAAAACAGAGATTCCGATCGGTTTACGAGTGAAAAAAAAATTTAATTTTCCGTCAACAACCGAGATTCCGATCGGTCTACGAGTGGAAGAAAAATCAAATTTTTTCGTCGAAAACCAAGGTTCTGATTTGTCTACGGGTGGAAATTTTTTTTTATTTTTCCGTCGAAAACCAAGATTCTGATCGGTCTACGAATGAAATTTTTTTTTTTCGTCCAAAACCGAAATTCTGATCGGTCTACGAGTGGAAAATGAATTTTATTTTTCCGTGAAAAACCGAGATTTCGATCGGCTTACGAGTGGAAGAAAAATTCAATTTTTTCGTCGAAAACCAAGATTCTGATCGCTCTACGAGTGGAACTTTAATTTTATTTTTTCGTCGCAAATCAAGATTCCAATCCGTCTACGAGTGGAAAAGATTTTTGATTTTCCGTCAAAGACCAAGATTCCGATCGGTCTACGAGTGGAAGTACAATTAAATTTTTTCGTCGAAAACCAAGATTCTGATCGGTCTACGAGTGCAATTTTTTTTTTATTTTTCCTTCCAAAATCAAGATTCCAATCCGTCTACGAGTGGAAAAGATTTTTGATTTTCCGTCAAAGACCAAGATTCCGATCGGTCTACGAGTGGAAGAAAAATTAAATTTTTTCGTCGAAAACCAAGATTCTGATCGGTCTACGAGTGGAATTTTTTTTTTTTTTTTTCGTCCAAAACCGAGAGTCTGATCGCTCTACGAGTGGAAAAAAAAATTATTTTTCCGTCAAAGACCGAGATTTCGATCGGTTTACGAGTGGAAGAAAAAATTAATTTTTTCGTCGAAAACCCAGATTCTGATCCATCCACGAGTAAAAAATAATTTTATTTTTCCGTCGAAGACCGAGATTCCGATCGGTTTACGAGTGGAAGAGAAATTTAATTTTTTCGTCGAATACCAAGATCCTAATCGGTTTACGAGTGAAAGAAAATTTTTTTTTTTTCGTCGAAAACCGAGATTCCGATCCATCCAAAAGTGGAAAATATTTTAATTTTTTCGTCGAACACCAAGATTCTGATCGAAATACGAGTCGAAGAAAAATTAAATTTTTTCGTCGAAAACGAAGATTCTGATCGGTTTACGAGGGGAAGAAAATTTTTCTTTTTTTGTCGAAAACCAAAAATTTGATCGGTCTACGAGTGAAATTTTTTTTAAATTTTTTCGTCGAAAATCAAGATTCCGATCCGTTTACGAGTGGAAAATATTTTTATTTTTCCGTCAAAGATCGAGATTCCGATCGGTCTACGAGTGGAAGTACAATTAAATTTTTTCGTCGAAAACCAAGATTCGCATCGGTCTACGAGTGAAAAAAAATTCTATTTTTCCGTCAAAACCCGAGATTCTGATCGGTCTACGAGTGCAAGAAAATTTCAATTTTTTCATCGAAAACCAAAATTCTGATCGGTCTACGAGTGGAAAAAGAATTAAATTTTTTCGTCGAAAACAGATATTCCGATCGGTTTACGAGTGGAAAAAAAATTCAATTTTCCGTCAACAACCGAGATTCCGATCGGTCTACGAATGGAAGAAAAATTAAATTTTTTCGTCGAAAACCAAGGTTCTGATCTGTCTACGGGTGGAATTTTTTTTTTATTTTTTCGTCGAAAACCAAGATTCTGATCGGTCCACGAATAAAAATTTTTTTTTTCGTCCAAAACCGAAATTCTGATCGGCCTACGAGTGGAAAATGAATTTTATTTTTCCGTGAAAAACCGAGATTTCGATAAGTTTACGAGTGGAAGAGAAATTCAATTTTTTCGTCGAAAACCAAGAATCTGATCGGTCTACGAGTGAAATTTTTTTTTTATTTTTTCGTCGAAAATCAAGATTCCGATCCGTCTGCGAGTGGAAAATATTTTTATTTTACCGTCAACGACCGAGATTCCGATCGGTCTACGAGTGGAAGAAAAATTAAATTTTTTCGTCGAAAACCAAGATTCTGATCGGTCTACGAGTGGAAGTTTTTTTTATTTTTTCGTCGAAAACCAGGATTCTGATCGGTCTACGGATGGAATTTTTTTTTTCGTCCAAAACCGAGATTCTGATCGGTCTACGAGTGGAAATTTTTTTTTATTTTTTCGTTTAAAACCGAGATTCTGATCGCTCTACGAGTGGAAAAAAAATTTTATTTTTCCGTCAGAGACCGAGATTCCGATCGGTTTACGAGTGGAAGAAAAACTTAATTTTTTCGTCGAAAACCCAGATTCTGATCCATCCACGAGTGGAAATCATTTTTGATTTTCCGTCAAAGACCGAGATTCCGATCGGTCTACGAGTGGAAGTACAATTAAATTTTTTCGTCGAAAACCAAGATTCTAATCGGTCTACGAGTGGAATTTTTAAAAAATTTTTTCGTCCAAAACCGAGATTCTGATCGTTCTACGAGTGGAAAAAAAATTATTTTTCCGTCAAAGACCGAGATTCCGATCGGTTTACGAGTGGAAGAAAAATTAAATTTTTTCGTCGAAAACCCAGATTCTGATCCATCCACGAGTGAAAAATAATTTTATTTTTCCGTCGAAGACCGAGATTCCGATCGGTTTACGAGTAGAAGAGAAATTTAATTTTTTCGTCGAAAACCAAGATTCTGATCGGTTTACGAGTGAAAGAAAATTTTTATTTTTTCGTCGAAAACCGAGATTCCGATCCATCCAAGAGTGGAAAATATTTTAATTTTTTCGTCGAACACCAAGATTCTGATAGGTCTACGAGTCGAAGAAAAAATAAATTTTTTCGTCCAAAACCAAGATTCTGATCGGTTTACGAGGGGAAGAAAATTTTTATTTTTTTGTCGAAAACCAAGAATCTGATCGGTCTACGAGTGAAATTTTTTTTTATTTTTTCGTCGAAAATCAAAATTCCGATCCGTCTACGAGTGGAAAATATTTTTATTTTTCCGTCAAAGATCGAGATTCCGATCGGTCCACGAGTGGAAGTACAATCAAATTTTTTCGTCGAAAACCAAGATTCGCATCGTTCTACGAGTGAAAAAAATTTTTATTTTTCCGTCAAAACCCGAGATTCCGATCGGTCTACGAGTGGAAGAAAATTTCAATTTTTTCGTCGAAAACCAAAATTCTGATCGGTCTACGAGTGGAAAAAGAGTTTAATTTTTCGTCGAAAACAGAGATTCCGATCGGTTTACGAGTGGAAAAAAAATTTAATTTTCCGTCAACAACCGAAATTCCGATCGGTCTACGAGTGGAAGAAAAATCAAATTTTTTCGTCGAAAATCAAGGTTCTGATTTGTCTACGGGTGAAATTTTTTTTTTTTTTTTCGTCAAAAACCAAGATTCTGATCGGTCTACGAATGAAATTTTTTTTTTTCGTCCAAAACCGAAATTCTGATCGGTCTACGAGTGGAAAATGAATTTTATTTTTCCGTGAAAAACCGAGATTTCGATCGGCTTACGAGTGGAAGAAAAATTCAATTTTTTCTCTACGAGTGGAATTTTTATTTTATTTTTCGTCGAAAATCAAGATTCCAATCCGTCTACGATTGGAAAAGATTTTTGATTTTCCGTCAAAGACCAAGATTCCGATCGGTCTACGAGTGGAAGTACAATTAAATTTTTTCGTCGAAAACCAAGATTCTGATCGGTCTACGAGTGGATTTTTTTTTTTATTTTTCCGTCCAAAACCGAGATTCTGATCGCTCTACGAGTGGAAAAATATTTTTATTTTATATCGGTTTACGAGTGGAAGAGAAATTTAATTTTTTCGTCGAAAACCAAGATTCTAATCGGTTTACAAGTGGAAGAAAAATTGTACTTTTTCGTCGAAAACCGAGATTCCGATCCATCCACGAGTGGAAAATATTTTTATTTTTTCGTCGAAGACCGAGATTCCGATCGGTTTACGAGTGGAAGAATAATTAAATTTTTTCGTCGAAAACCAAGATTCTGATCGGTCTACGAGTGGAATTTTTTTTTTTCTCGTCAAATACCGAGATTTCGATCGGTCTATGAGTGGAAATTTTTTTTTATTTTTTCGTCGAAAACCGAGATTCCGAGTTATCCACGAGTGGAAAATATTTTTATTTTTTCGTCGAACACCAAGATTCTGATAGGTCTACGTGTCGAAGAAAAATTAAATTTTTTCGTCGAAAACCAAGATTCTGATCGGTTTACGAGGGGAAGAAAATTTTTATTTTTTTGTCGAAAACCAAAAATCTGATCGGTCTACGAGTGAAATTTTTTTTTCATTTTTTCGTCGAAAATCAAGATTCCGATCCGTCTACAAGTGGAAAATATTTTTATTTTTCCGTCAAAGATCGAGATTCCGATCGGTCTACGAGTGCAAGTACAATTAAATTTTTTCGTCGAAAACCAAGATTCGCATCGGTCTACGAGTGAAAATTTTTTTTATTTTTTCGTCAAAACCCGAGATTCCGATCGGTCTACGAGTGGAAGAAAATTTCAATTTTTTCGTCGAAAACCAAAATTCTGATCGGTCTACGAGTGGAAAAAGAATTTAATTTTTCGTCGAAAACAGAGATTCCGATCGGTTTGCGGATGGAAAAAAAATTTAATTTCTTCGTCGAAAATCAAGATTCCAATCCGTCTACGAGTGGAAAAGATTTTTGATTTTCCGTCAAAGACCGAGATTCCGATCGGTCTACGAGTGGAAGTACAATTAAATTTTTTCGTCGAAAACCAAGATTCTAATCGGTCTACGAGTGGAATTTTTAAAAAATTTTTTCGTCCAAAACCGAGATTCTGATCGATCTACGAGTGGAAAAAAAAATTATTTTTCCGTCAAAGACCGAGATTCCGATCGGTTTACGAGTGGAAGAAAAATTTAATTTTTTCGTCGAAAACCAAGATTCTGATCGGTTTACGAGAGGAAGAAAATTTTTCTTTTTTTGTCGAAAACCAAGAATCTGATCGGTCTACGAGTGGAAAAAGAATTTAATTTTTCGTCGAAAACAGAGATTCCGATCGGTTTGCGGATGGAAAAAAAATTTAATTTCTTCGTCGAAAATCAAGATTCCAATCCGTCTACGAGTGGAAAAGATTTTTGATTTTCCGTCAAAGACCGAGATTCCGATCGGTCTACGAGTGGAAGTACAATTAAATTTTTTCGTCGAAAACCAAGATTCGCATCGGTCTACGAGTGAAAAATTTATTTATTTTTTCGTCAAAACCCGAGATTCCGATCGGTCTACGAGTGGAAGAAAATTTCAATTTTTTCGTCGAAAACCAAAATTCTGATCGGTCTACGAGTGGAAAAAGAATTTAATTTTTCGTCGGAAACAGAGATTCCAATCGGTTTACGAGTGAAAAAAAAATTTAATTTTCCGTCAACAACCGAGATTCCGATCGGTCTACGAGTGGAAGAAAAATCAAATTTTTTCGTCGAAAACCAAGGTTCTGATTTGTCTACGGGTAAAATTTTTATTTTTTTTCTCGTCAAATACCGAGATTTCGATCGGTCTACGAGTGGAATTTTTTTTTTATTTTTTCGTCGAAAACCGAGATTCCGAGCCATCCACGAGTGGAAAATATTTTTATTTTTTCGTCGAAGACCGAGATTCCGATCGGTTTACGAGTGGAAAAAAAAATAATTTTTTCGTCGAAAACCAAGATTCCGATCGGTTTACGAGTGGAAGAAAAATTAAATTTTCTCGTCGTAAACCAAGATTCTGATCGGTCTACGAGTCGAATTTTTTTTTTTTTTTTCGTCGAAAACCGAGATTTCGATCGGTCTACGAATAAAAATTTTTTTTTTCGTCCAAAACCGAAATTCTGATTGGTCTACGAGTGGAAAATGAATTTTATTTTTCCGTGAAAAACCGAGATTTCGATCGGTTTACGAGTGGAAGAGAAATTCAATTTTTTCGTCGAAAACCAAGATTCTGATCGGTCTACGAGTGGAATTTTTATTTCATTTTTTCGTCGAAAATCAAGATTCCAATCCGTCTACGAGTGGAAAAGATTTTTGATTTTCCGTCAAAGACCGAGATTCCGATCGGTCTACGAGTGGAAGTACAATTAAATTTTTCCGTCGAAAACCAAGATTCTAATCGGTCAACGGGTGGAATTTTTAAAAAATTTTTTCGTCCAAAACCGAGATTCTGATCGATCTACGAGTGGAAAAAAAAATTATTTTTCCGTCAAAGACCGAGATTCCGATCGGTTTACGAGTGGAAGAAAAATTTAATTTTTTCGTCGAAAACCCAGATTCTGATCGATCCACGAGTGAAAAATAATTTTATTTTTCCGCCGAAGACCGAGATTCTGATCGGTTTACGAGTGGAAGAGAAATCTAATTTTTTCGTCGAAAAACTTGATTCTGATCCTTGCACGAGTGGAAAATATGTTTATTTTTCCG
This sequence comes from Cylloceria caligata, assembly GCA_963942595.1. Lineage (NCBI taxonomy): Eukaryota > Metazoa > Arthropoda > Insecta > Hymenoptera > Ichneumonidae > Cylloceria > Cylloceria caligata. Next base: position 54,873,011 of record OZ012707.1, on the reverse strand, counting down.
CCGAAGACCGAGATTCTGAACGGTTTACGAGTGGAAGAGAAATTAAATTTTTTCGTCGAAAACCAAGACTCTGATCGGTTTACAAGTGGAAGTCAAAAATTTTTTTTTTTCGTCGAAAACCGAGATTCCGATCCATCCACGAGTGGAAAATATTTTTATTTTTTGGTCGAAGACCGAGATTCCGATCGGTTTACGAGTGGAAAAAAAATTAAATTTTTTCGTCGTAAACCAAGATTCTGATCGGTCTACGAGTGGAATTTTTTTTTTTTTTTCGTCCAAAACCGAGATTCTGATCGGTCTACGAGTGGAAAAAAAAAATTATTTTTCCGTCAAAGACCGAGATCCCGATCGGTCTACGAGTGGAAGAAAAACTTAATTTTTTCGTCGAAAACCAAGATTCTCATCGGTCTACGAGTGGAATTTTTTTTTTATTTTTTCGTCAAATACCAAGATTTCGATCGGTCTACGAGTGGAAGAAAAATTATATTTTTTCGTCGTAAACCAAGAATCTGATCGGTCTACGAGTGAAATTTTTTTTTTATTTTTTCGTCGAAAATCAAGATTCCGATCCGTCTACGAGTGCAAAAGATTTTTGATTTTCCGTCAAAGACCGAGATTCCGATCGGTTTACGAGTGGATGAAAAATTCAATTTTTTCTTCGAAAACCCAGATTCTAATCCATCGACGAGTGGAAAATATTTTAATTTTATCGCCGAAGACCGAGATTCTGATCGGTTTACGAGTGGAATAGAAATTTAATTTTTTCGTCGAAAACCAAGATTCTGATCCATCCACGAGTGGAAAATATTTCTATTTTTTCGTCGAAGACCGAGATTCCGATCGGTTTACGAGTGGAAGAAAAAATGTATTTTTCCGTCAAAGACCGAGATCCCGATCGGTCTACGCGTGGAAGAAAAATTTAATTTTTTCGTCGTAAACCAAGATTCTGATCAGTCTACGAGTCGAAGAAAAATTAAATTTTTTCGTCGAAAACCAAGATTCTGATCGGTTTACGAGAGGAAGTAAATTTTTCTTTTTTAGTCGAAAACCAAGAATCTGATCGGTCTACGAGTGAAATTTTTTTAAAATTTTTTCGTCGAAAATCAAGATTCCGATCCGTCTACGAGTGGAAAATATTTTTTTTTTTCCGTCAAAGATCGAGATTTTATCGGTCTACGAGTAGAAGTACAATTAAATTTTTTCGTCGAAAACCAAGATTCTGATCGGTCTACGAGTGGAATTTTTTTTTTATTTTTCGGTCCAAAACCGAGATTCTGATCGCTCTACGAGTGGAAAAATATTTTTATTTTTCCGCCGAAGACCGAGATTCTGATCGGTTTACGAGTGGAAGAGAAATTTAATTTTTTCGACGAAAACCAAGATTCTAATCGGTTTACAAGTGGAAGAAAAATTGTACTTTTTCGTCGAAAACCGAGATTCCGATCCATCCACGAGTGGAAAATATTTTTATTTTTTCGTCGAAGACCGAGATTCCGATCGGTTTACGAGTGGATGAATAATTAAATTTTTTCGCCGAAAACCAAGATTCTGATCGGTCTACGAGTGGAATTTTTTTTTTTTTTTCGTCCAAAACCGAGATTATGATCGGATTACGAATGGAAAAGAAAATCATTTTTCGTCAATGACGGAGATTCCGATCGGTTTACGAGTGGAAGAAAAATTAAATTTTTTCGTCGAAAACCAAGATTCTGATCGGTCTACGAGTGGAATTTTTTTTTTTTCTCGTCAAATACCGAGATTTCGATCGGTCTACGAGTGGAAATTTTTTTTTATTTTTTCGTCGAAAACCGAGATTCCGAGCTATCCACGAGTGGAAAATATTTTTATTTTTTCGTCGAAGACCGAGATTCCGATCGGTTTACGAGTGGAAAAAAAAATAAATTTTTTCGTCGAAAACCGAGATTCTGATCGGTCTACGAGTGAAAAAAAAACTATTTTTCCGTCGAAAACCGAGATTCCGATCCATCCACGAGTGGAAAATATTTTTATTGTTTCGTCGAAAACCGAGATTCCGATCGATCTACGAGTGGAAAAAAATTAATTTTTTCGTTGAAAACCAATATTCCGATCGGTTTGCGGATGGAAAAAAATTTTTATTTTTTCGTCGAAAATCAAGATTCCAATCCGTCTACGAGTGGAAAAGATTTTTGATTTTCCGTCAAAGACCGAGATTCCGATCGGTCTACGAGTGGAAGTACAATTAAATTTTTTCGTCGAAAACCAAGATTCTAATCGGTCTACGAGTGGAATTTTTAAAAAATTTTTTCGTCCAAAACCGAGATTCTGATCGCTCTACGAGTGGAAAAAAAAATTATTTTTCCGTCAAAGACCGAGATTCCGATCGGTTTACGAGTGGAAGAAAAATTTAATTTTTTCGTCGAAAACCCAGATTCTGATCGGTTTACGAGTGAAAGAAAAATTTTATTTTTCCGTCGAAAACCGAGATTCCGATCCATCCAAGAGTGGAAAATATTTTAATTTTTTTCGTCGAACACCAAGATTCTGATAGGTTTACGAGTCGAAGAAAAATTAAATTTTTTCGTCGAAAACTAAGATTCTGATCGGTTTACGAGGGGAAGAAAAATTCTATTTTTTTGTCGAAAACCAAAAATCTGATCGGTCTACGAGTGAAATTTTTTTTTTTATTTTTTCGTCGAAAATCAAGATTCCGATCCGTCTACAAGTGGAAAATATTTTTATTTTTCCGTCAAAGATCGAGATTCCGATCGGTCTACGAGTGGAAGTACAATTAAATTTTTTCGTCGAAAACCAAGATTCGCATCGGTCTACGAGTGAAACATTTTTTTATTTTTTCGTCAAAACCCGAGATTCCGATCGGTCTACGAATGAAAATTTTTTTTTTCGTCCAAAACCGAAATTCTGATTGGTCTACGAGTGGAAAATGAATTTTATTTTTCCGTGAAAAACCGAGATTTCGATCGGTTTACGAGTGGAAGAGAAATTCAATTTTTTCGTCGAAAACCAAGATTCTGATCGGTCTACGAGTGGAATTTTTATTTTATTTTTTCGTCGAAAATCAAGATTCCAATCCGTCTACGAGTGGAAAAGATTTTTGATTTTCCGTCAAAGACCGAGATTCCGATCGGTCTACGAGTGGAAGTACAATTAAATTTTTTCGTCGAAAACCAAGATTCTAATCGGTCTACGAGTGGAATTAAAAAAAAATTTTTTCGTCCAAAACCGAGATTCTGATCGCTCTACGAGTGGAAAAAAAATTATTTTTCCGTCAAAGACCGAGATTCCGATCGGTCTACGAGTGGAAGAAAAATTATATTTTTTCGTCGTAAACCAAGAATCTGATCGGTCTACGAGTGAAATTTTTTTTTAATTTTTTCGTCGAAAATTAAGACCGAGATTCCGATTGGTTTACGAGTGGATGAAAAATTCAATTTTTTCTTCGAAAACCCAGATTCTGATCCATCGACGAGTGGAAAATATTTTAATTTTTTCGCCGAAGACCGAGATTCTGATCGGTTTACGAGTGGAATAGAAATTTAATTTTTTCGTCGAAAACCAAGATTCTGATCGGTTTACAAGTGGAAGAAAAATTTTATTTTTTCGTCGAAAACCGAGATTCCGATCCATCCACGAGTGGAAAATATTTCTATTTTTTCGTCGAAGACCGAGATTCCGATCGGTTTACGAGTGGAAGAAAAAATGTATTTTTCCGTCTAAGACCGAGATCCCGATCGGTCTACGCGTGGAAGAAAAATTTAATTTTTTCGTCGAAAACCAAGATTCTGATCGGTTTACGAGAGGAAGAAAATTTTTCTTTTTTTGTCGAAAACCAAGAATCTGATCGGTCTACGAGTGAATTTTTTTTTAAATTTTTTCGTCGAAAATCAAGATTCCGATCCGTCTACGAGTGGAAAATATTTTTTTTTTCCGTCAAAGATCGAGATTCTATCGGTCTACGAGTAGAAGTACAATTAAATTTTTTCGTCGAAAACCAAGATTCGCATCGGTCTACGAGTAAAAAAAATTTTTATTTTTCCGTTAAAACCCGAGATTCCGATCGTTCTACGAGTGCAAGAAAATTTCAATTTTTTCATCGAAAACCAAAATTCTGATCGGTCTACGAGTGGAAAAAGAATTTAATCTTTTCGTCGAAAACAGAGATTCCGATCGGTTTACGAGTGGAAAAAAAATTTAATTTTCCGTCAACAACCGAGATTCCGATCGGTCTACGAATAGAAGAAAAATTAAATTTTTTCGTCGAAAACCAAGGTTCTGATCTGTCTACGGGTGGAATTTTTTTTTTTATTTTTTCGTCGAAAACCAAGATTCTGATCGGTCTACGAATGAAAATTTTTTTTTTCGTCCAAAACCGAAATTCTGATCGGTCTACGAGTGGAAAATGAATTTTATTTTTCCGTGAAAAACCGAGATTTCGATCGGTTTACGAGTGGAAGAGAAATTCAATTTTTTCGTCGAAAACCAAAATTCTGATCGGTCTACGAGTGGAATTTTTATTTTATTTTTTCGTCGAAAATCAAGATTCCAATCCGTCTACGAGTGGGAAAGATTTTTGATTTTCCGTCAAAGACCAAGATTCCGATCGGTCTACGAGTGGAAGTACAATTAAATTTTTTCGTCGAAAACCAAGATTCTGATCGGTCTACGAGTGGAATTTTTTTTTTTTTTTTTCGTCCAAAACCGAGATTTTGATCGCTCTACGAGTGGAAAAATATTTTTATTTTTCCGCCGAAGACCGAGATTCTGATCGGTTTACGAGTGGAAGAGAAATTTAATTTTTTTGTCGAAAAACTTGATTCTGATCCATGCACGAGTGGAAAATATGTTTATTTTTCCGCCGAAGACCGAGATTCTGATCGATTTCCGAGTGGAAGAGAAATTTAATTTTTTCGTCGTAAACCAAGAATCTGATCGGTCTACGAGTTGTTGTGCCGCGGAATATTCCACTCCGTGTTTAGTATATTCGGGAATATTCCATAGCAAAGTAACATTGGAATTCGTTCAAGACAGGAAACGAAGTCCAATGCCCGATCGTATGAACGACCCCAAGAACGCTGACGCAGCATGAGCGACTCGCTTGGCGTTCGGGCGAAAGGCTAACGCCAAAATTGCGAATTAAGGGATTTTCGTGAAGACAGTTAGCAACTGCTTTACGAAAAGACAGTATTAAATTAGATTGAAAAGAGAACGGTTGGTTCCTCGTTTAATACTCGAAACAACGCATTATTGTACTTCTTACTTTGATATATAAATAGGCAACGGAAAGTTACCATTGCTTATAATAAATACTTCCTTTTATATAAATTCGCGTTTCCATCTTTTACTCGAGATCCATCTCCTTATCGGCAAACGATCCCAAAAAATAATAACTTTTAATATTATACCGACTACCGAATAATCCAATTACTCGGTACTGGCATAACATTTGGTGGCAGCGGTGGGATCTGCCGAAGTTAAGTGATTCGTGATTTATTAGGACAAAAGTGTTTTGGACAAAGTTGAGAATACTCTGAAGTGACGACTACGACGCGTGCAAGGACACCAGTGTAGTTCGTGAAAACCCGACTAATCTAACGCGAAGACGCAAAGTGAACGTCGGTGCGGGGTGACGTATCGGTCAACCGTTTAAAGTCCCGATTGACGGTGTCACGTCAAGTCGCGGAAAACCGCACAAAGTGTGCAGCCGAGTACGCAAAGCAGCTGCTCGAGAAGATGCCGTCGCGTAACCATTGGCGACGCACCAAGGACGAACCCAGGAACCAACGGAGATACGGGTCAACGGTACCAGGGAGGACAACTGGACCAACCTTCGAGGAAAGCTAAGAGACAACGGGTCTACAGCACCGAAGGAACAGCACCCGAGGACATCGCAATGGAAAGGACCGCCTTCCAGATCATCATACTGTAAGTGGCGGTTACGTTATTAGTACATATTGCCGATAAAAATCAAAGCCAGTCAGGGAAAAATATATTTTGAAATTTTGAAAAAACAAAATTAATAATTTTGCCGAAGCCAGTGTAGAACAGATATTTGGGAATATTCTAAAGTAGAGTTAGCCGAGAAATTTGCAAGCATGTCAGATCCTAGAGGAACCCGACCAAGAAATAGGGGCAATTCGCTAGAGACGACGTTGCCCGGCGAAGAGGTAGACCCTACAGCCGGTTTAGCTGCGGCAGTAGGAGACATAGTTTACGAAGCGCGCAGGGCGCTATTCGAGCTCTCGCCGTCGGGGCGAATCCCTTCGTCCAGACAAGGGGCCCTGGCGGACAGACTGACGGCCCAGTTTGGCGTAAACCCACGTAGGGGTGCGTCGTTCGGGGATTTCGACAGCAACGCTAGCGACGACTTGCTTAATATGGCCACTGGCGAGCAAACGCCTGAACGCATCACCGAGGACATGGTTGAGCGAGAAATAGAAAATATGCGAACCATAGATCGTGTAGGTTTTTCAGCAGCTACCGGTACGACAGCCCGGTCGGTACCAGCGAGAGTACGCGATCGGTTGGAGGCGGTCGATCGAGGCCAACGCGAACTTGATCGCGAACTCAGGGAGGCAGAAACGCCGTCGGCAAGACGGAATTTGGCCGACACGCTGAACGAGGTTGGTGCGGACGAGTACGAGCTCATCCACTCCTTAAGAGAGCAAATTGCCGAGCTCCAGCGACGGTTAGGAGGAGCAGGGATGGAGGACATCCCGCCCCCCCGCACTGCCCCCGAGACGCACGCGGTTCGAAGAGACGCAGAGGCCCTCAAATATGCTCAGCCTCAGCCTCGGAATAAAAATGGTAAAAACATTCGACGGCAAAGATTCGAAGGCATTGCCGCTCTTCTTAAAGTCCTGCGAGACGATATTCCGCAGGGTAGCAGAGGAGGAGCATGACACTCTCCTCGAGTTGATCGTTATGAGTAAGCTAGAGGGTGCAGCAGCAAGACAACTGCAGCACAAAACCATCAGCACCATGGCGCAACTCAGGAGCGAGTTGGAAGCGTTGTACGGACAACGGAAGTCCCTGGCCGCGCTGCAAATGGAGTTCAGCTCCCTCCGGCAGGGACAGAACGAGGACATCGCCGCCTATGCGGCAAGAACGGAGAGAATCACGGTAGACATCGCCGAAATACTCTGCGAACCGTTGCAAACGGAGGATCAAAAGATCACCGTCGAGAGCGTCACACGACGAAGCGCACAGGCCAACTTCGAGAACGGCCTGCACGGCCAGGTGCAAGTGCTGGTGCGTGCTAGAAATTACCAAACGCTGCATGACTCTGTGGCAGGGGCCATAGAGATAACCAACATGGTACAGCCAAAGGGAGGGGTAGGTGGAGTATTAAGCCACCCCAGAAGGTCCCAAGGCGCATCACCCCGGCAGGGAGAAAATTGTTTCACCTGCGGAAAACCTGGGCACGTGGCTCGAGACTGCACCCGCAGATCGGGAAGAGTAAGCCTACCGATGCCCAGCGAGAATACATCCATTCACAACGTTGACGTCGTGTGCAACTATTGCCAAAAAAGGGGCCACATGTGGAAAGACTGCAGGAAAAGATTGTCGCAGAACAAAAGCGATCCTGCCCAGTCTTCACAGCATCCCCAACGTCCAAGGGACTCAGGGGGCAAGAATGAAAGGTCCACGGTAAATGCAAGTGCAAGTCGATCGAATACCTATGCCAGCCCGCTGGAAACGATGAGAATAGATACACTTACGGCCCATCAGAGACCCGCGCGCAGGAAGAAAACGACGCAGCAGTTATTGCAGGTAACGCTGCCGGCGTCCAGCGCTACGGCCAGCGACTTCGACATAATTGCACCGTTGGCCACAACCGGGGTACTCACCCTCAAGGCGGACACCGGAGCGCAGTGCAGCATAATAAAGGAAGGCTGCCTCAAGGCCGAAACCATGGTGAGCAGGTGCTCCGTGGAACTGCAGGGTGTTGCAGGAGAAAAATTCACCCCCCTTGGCATAGCAAAAATTGTGTTAGAGACACCGGCGCTAAACGTGGAACATTGGTTCTACATCGTTCCGAACGATGTGCCGTTGAAGGTCAACGGACTACTTGGCATGGATTTTATCAAGCAGCATAAAGCGGATATCCTGCATGGCGAGATGCTCAAGTTGTATGGGCACTGCATGCCGCTACGGGACGGCGCGACGAGGATAAATTCGTCACCACGCGGTAGAACTGCAGCCACGTGCAAATACATAGGCCTGCTTACGAAGACAAATTCTCTTTACGGAAACGGGTCTAACACGGATGCCGCCAAGGAGAATAAATCTGTCGGACTACCTATGAGGAGCGGAATCAGCCGAGGAAAAGTAGCGAGATTCCGTGTCACACCGTCAAAACCTAATAAAGTGAGTTTATATGGTAATAAAAACGACGGAGAAGTGCAATGGCCGTCGGCGACACTCGAGCCGTCGGAGATAGCGAAGGCCGTACGGAACCGGCAGGTCAAGGCACTACGCGTACGCTCAACGAGCACGGGGGCCAAACGCTTCGCGCAGCAACGACGGAAGCCCGACTTGGTGCCCCCCAGCAGTGAAAAGCAAGCAGCTCGCGCCGGAATAATGTGCGAATACAAGCGTGTATTCTATCTACAAGGGAACGAGCGACAGCACACGCACGAGGTGCAGTATCGCACACCCTTTAGGGTCAGATCGAAGGACCAAGAATTGCAACCCTTGCCTGGAAAGAAAGTAAAATCGGGGCATGGGTCCGGTAAAATGAATAAAGCCGAAAAAAGAAACACAGATGTAGACGCTCCGAGTCGCATATACGCGACCACGCGAAGTCTTCCAAGAGAGAGCAGAGAATGAAATCCGTGGATCGGAAAAGGACGGCACCACGGGGTAACTCGGCACAACGAATGACCGCACAAAGCGGAGGGCCGAGGATACCCCTTACAGCCGTGGTAGCTCGTCGGAGCGAGGGACCAAGCTCGCCCACGAGAAAGAAAAGGACAGCAAGCGCCCGGGTACGGACAGCCGCACAAAGCGGAGAGCCGAGAATACCCCGGGCCAGCCTAGCAACGCGGCAGAGAGAGAGGCCGCGCTGGCCAATGCGCCAGAAGAGGACAGAGAGATTCGCAGCGTGCCTGCAGAACGCTCTACTGAACCCCACAACCCCGCCGAAAAGCCGTGCGGTCGGGGAAGGGGTAGACCACGCAAGTTACATACGCAGGCCACTGGTAAGACTGCGAGCACCGCTAACAAGGATAGAGCGGGCCCAGCACAGCATGGCGGACCCGCGAAGCGCGGAAGGCCGCGAAAGGCAAACGTTGCAAGGCCGCTCGAGACAGAGAGCGACCCAACGGCGGAGCCACCGGTGGGCACACCGAGTGAAGAAACTGCGGACAGAGCACCGCAAAGGCCTGTTGAGGAAGCGAGGCACGGCGGGGCCCGTAGCCCACGAACTTCCAGCAGCGCAGACGAAGACAGCGTTATAAAAGAATATAGCGACTGCCACAGTGGCGTAGCCACTCCTACTGCCGATGACCGCCTGAAAATAATTGAAGGAAATGGAAATGAGTGCCGATGAGGGTAATCGACACCCCATCGAAGTCCCTCGAGAAAGTAACGGTCGGCAAAATAGGACCGCTACCAGGAACGCATCAAAGAAAAGATGTATACTTACCGTCCAGGATGCGCTAGCAAATTACGGTGCATAGGACGGCCGAACCAAGAGGTCTCGAATTCATAATTAATAATGAAGAATTAATAAAACTAAATAAATGTGGGTAGGGAGCTTCTCGAAGCGCAAGGTAAGGAACTTCAATGACACACCAAGTACGGCATAAAACTTGGTTCATTTATTAAAAAACTCGCCTACAAAACGGGCAGGGATAGCGATCTTTAGGTGCATCCTGTTCGAAGAGACGTCCGAGCCCGAGAGCGCCCTCGGGGAAATCCTCGTCGGCATAGTGGCCGTCGCCCCATAGAGCGTCGACTCGTTGGCGGCCGGCCTCCCGACGGCGACGAACCCCCAACGCCCGAGCGATAAAAGTAATCTCCCAACCCGGGCGAAGCCGAGCCGGAACGCTCGGGAAATACGCTTCCTGGAACAAAATAGCGAATCAAAAGGAGAAAAAAGGAAAAAGAAAAGAAAAGAAAAGACTTTTCCCGGCCAAAATAAAATGCTTACCTCACTCCGCAGCAGCCCGGGCGTGAGGTCGCCCTCACGGCAGATCAGAACGCCATTCACCGCGTCTTTCACCAGAAAGGCCATAGTTAATGATTAATAATTAACGAAGCGGTAGAGCGGACGGTTAGAGTAAGAATGAGCCAAAGAGCCCTCGCACATCGAAACCCGCGAGACCGCTCTAGGAAAGAAGGAGAACAAACACAGTAAGCATTCTCACGTTTTTCTCCTACCTCATTACAGGCTGACAGCAGCAAAAGGTGGACTAACAAAAGCCACGCAGCATCCCCCGGACTACGTCGTCAGCACGTTTGCCAGCAACCCGGGAATCTACTACGAAGACATAGGAAGCCTCAAGATAATCCAATCGACGTGGCGGTTGATTATCAGGTTGGACCTCGCCGCTCTAATGCAGCGAGAAGTAGAAATTAGCGAAAATCTACAACGCCTCACCGAACTGTGCGAAGGCGAAACTCGGGTCAACGACATATGCCCCATCCTCAACGACTCCGTTCTACGAATGAAGAAAAGGATAGAGATGGGGGTATTGACCATATTCGACCTCCTCGGGACGCGCCCCGTCAGAGAGCGCAGAGGATTGATAGACGGCCTAGGAAGCATAATAAAGGCCATCACAGGAAACATGGACGCCGCCGACGCGCGGGAGCTACATGAAGAAATAACGAATCTTAAGGCGTCCCAACAGACCCTGAAGGAAGGGCTGAAAAACCAAGTCCAGATCATAAAAACCACGCTCAGCCTATTCAATGAAAGCGCACATCATATACAGGCTAACGAACAGACGCTGCTGGCCCAAATGCAGCTTGTAAACCGCACGCTCAACAGCGACGTATACTACTTGAAGAGACGCCAACACTTAGACGAGACGCTCAACGCAATAAGTATTGCAGTCGAAGCATTACTAAGCGACGTACAGGAGCTAGTGTGGCTAGTGGACGATATAGCTAGTGGTAAGGCCAGCGCAACGTCCTTGCTACCACGCACACTCGTCAAGCACCTCGTCGAAGCACTACCACACCTACCGCCAGGCAGTAGTTTCCCAGTAGCCATAGCACACGACCAAGCGTCAACACTTATGCGACTGGCTGATACCAGGGCCTACAGCGAAGGCAACGCGGTAGTACTCGTGCTGGATATACCGCTGATCGGGCAGCAACAGTATAGCATACAGAAAGTATATCCTATACCCATGCGAGCGGACAATGGTAGACACTACTACATCGACACGACCGAGAATCGCGTAGTCATAGATATCGAAAATCGCAGATACCTCAGGATGACAGCCGACGACGTAAAAATTTGTAAGGTACTGGACAAATCATACATCTGCCCTCCAACACACCCTACAATTCCGATTACGAACGACGCACCCTGCGAGGTCCTTATCTACGCAAAAATGGACACCGATAACGGCAAAAATTGTGCAAAAAGGGTCATCGAAATAACCCATCCCTTCGTCGTCCCAATGCAACAGCAAGGGCGATGGCTATACGTCGCGCCAACCCCCGAACCAGTAGGAATAAATTGTGGAAAAAATCCCACTCAACACGAAATACTGAGCAATTCGGGAATACTGGCATTGATAGGCATATGTATAGTAACCGCCCGAGATTTCAGTATCAGAACCATCGGGCGAACGTCGCAGGTCATCAGGGAAAACTACCTTCCATCGTTCGATTTAAAATTAACGGAAATTGAAGGTCAGGCACCCCCTAAGCAGACCGAGAGGACAAGTCCACTGCAGAGCGTGCTGCGAGACCCGGAAGAGCTTCAAAAGCTCGGAGCTCGAGCCGACCAAATCTTGGACAACGTCAATACAGACGGAGACGGGATGCAACACATCCATAATCTGAGTTTCTACTCACTGGGTGCAGTAGCACCGATAGCCTTGGTTGGCTATGTTCTGTTTAAATGTTATAGGTATCAACGAAACCGAACACCAACAAGGACAAGCGAGGCAACGGCCCCGGCAACAGCCGAGGTAAACATCAACCTCGAGCCGATCGGACGACAACAGCCAGAAGAGCAACCGCGATCCGAGCTGGCCAGGTTATGCACCCGTCCCCTCAACCGAGAACGACTCGCTCGGCACGAAAGACGATAAGAAGCAGAGGAAAAACTTCATCGTCAACGAATGAAAAAATGAAACATTTTATTGTATTGTTATATAACATCAAACAGTAAAATTGTAAGAGGAAATACGAGAAACCAATCGAAGAAAAAAATTTTTAAAGAAAAAATTTTTCCTTTTAAGGGGGGAGGGATGTTGTGCCGCGGAATATTCCACTCCGTATTTAGTATATTCGGGAATATTCCATAGCAAAGAAACATTGGAATTCGTTCAAGACAAGAAACGAAGTCCAATGCCCGATCGTATGAACGACCCCAAGAACGCTGACGCAGCATGAGCGACTCGCTTGGCGTTCGGGCGAAAGGCTAACGCTAAAATTGCGAATTAAGGGATTTTCGTGAAGACAGTTAGCAACTGCTTTACGAAAACACAGTATTAAATTAGATTGAAAAGAGAACGGTTGGTTCCTCGTTTAATACTCGAAACAACGCATTATTGTACTTCTTACTTTGATATATAAATAGGCAACGGAAAGTTACCGTTGCTTATAATAAATACTTCCTTTTATATAAATTCGCGTTTCCATCTTTTACTCGAGATCCATCTCCTTATCGGCAAACGATCCCAAAAAATAATAACTTTTAATATTATACCGACTACCGAATAATCCAATTACTCGGTACCGGCATAATAACTGCGTGACACATAACAAACATAGACTGAGGATGCACAAATGAGCAGAGTATAGTCACTGTATTTTCCCAGCAGATTCTCTGGGGGAAATTACAGTGAATATAAAGCACATGCATAATTATATTAATTATGCCGGCAAGATAAAGTGAGGAAAACGTCGTGCAGCCCATGCTGCAGCGCACGCCACAAATTGAGACAATGATGTTGCTGTACCGCTTATTTTATTCTCCTCACCGCCAGTGAATTGCACTGAATTATGACGATGTACGCTTACCTTGAGTTCTGAGTCCTGATGAGCACAAAAAGTTGAGCGAGGCCGGTGAATGCAGTGAAGAAAAGTCCGAGAGTCCCGAAATGCGTGCGCTGTTCCCGTGGTTGTTCCAAAAAAGTGTCAAAATTTCCAACATGGCTGCGGGATACGAAAGCGTCGTTGGGCGCTGAAGTCAATTGAGAGAGATAGCCGGTGAGCGAAGCCGAAGTCAAGTGAGAAAGATATCCTCCCGCTCAACGCAGCGTGCCTACGAGGCACAGCCTCGGCTCCGCGAAGCCCTGCCTCAGCTATCTCCGGCCCAACCGAACGCAGTGTGCTAGAGCACAGCAATAGGTAGGCGCACGACGAATATCGATCGCCATGCGCCAGCTGATTATCCAACACAACGGAATCAGGAAATGCGTTAAATTTTTAAGAATGGGTGTACGAGGGTGCAGTTATTCGTACGTTCGTTCGTTCCTTTCGTACGTTATTAAGCGAGCTGGCTCAGTTCGAAGGATTTAAGAAAGAAGACTGAGAGATTAAAGGGGGTAGTGTAGGTCTTTTGAGTATACGGGACTAAAGAGTATGTAGGATCTTGGGAAGGGAAGCAGCTCAGTTCGAATTTGAAATTTTCCTGTACAGTCTTTTATTCTTGTACGTTCCGTCGATGGTGCTAAATCGATTCTTCTGTTACTATACGTGTGTGATCTTCGAAGTGGCTTCTTCGTTGGACTATAATTTACGTCGTATTTTGATTGTTTATATCGATTCATTGATCGAACATCAAGGTGATAGGTTTTTGGGTGATTGATTTTCAGTTGGTGAATTTCCCGTGCCTAAGAAGGGATATGTTCCTTGGTAAAATAACTTGTAAGTTTATTTCTCTTTATGTGATTAATTTATGAATGAAACTCAGTTAGAACACAGCTGTTTGATTATTGTTATCATCATTATTTTGAATGTCGTCTAGAATAAGTTAAAAAATTAGAATTCGTTGCTATAGGTGGGAAGAAACACCTCTCGTAGGAGTTGAGACTTTTAATTTGCGATGATTATTCGAGATGGTACCACTATCGGTATGGCTAAATGTGAGATCTGCGGCACTGTGGGTCCCGGAACATTATGCTATGGGATATGGTTGGCGACCCTGACGGAGGAATTTTGGACAGTAGAGATGTTGGAAATTGTGCTGGAAGGGATGTGGCAAGGATATCCAGAAGAATCTAACGCTTTTGAGGCTATCTCTTGGGGGCGGCGTCAAAGAAGATTCTTGAGCACTGAGTAAGAAAAATGATGGTTATTTTGTGTTGATGCTATAATACTTACTTGGGGATATACGTACATTTTAACAATTTAAATTTTAATTTTCATATTTTTATTCTAGATGGGTGGAAAATGTGGGATCGTTGGGATGAGAACTTCTCTTTCGTTCCTGTTCCCCTCCAGGAAGTGTATCGACCCATTAACCAGGGGAGACATTAATTCTCAATTTTTACCTTGTAATTTCTCGATGTAGATAAGAGAGAATAAGGTGTAAATTTTGGAAAAACAAAAAGGAGAAACAAGAATATAAATGTGGATGTCAAAATATTGCAGTAAAAAATGTTGACAAATGCAAGCATGCAATTTATAATTTGTGTTGGTTTGTTTCTTTTTAACGATTAGTGGGAGTGCATATTAGAGTGTGAGTTACTTCTAAACAGCATACTCGTATATCGCATATTGTTTCGTTTCTTTTACACCCAGAACACATATAAGGGTGTAGGCAAGGTATAAATATGCCTTCACCAGGCCCCAGTCGGCAGCATCGACATAGTCCAGTATCGTGTCGTTAGTGGTCGTTATTGACAAAGATGATAAATTCAGTATTTCCGACCAGGGGGTCGGGGGTCGAGAGAAATCGTTTCTGTCAATAGGAGATGGTGGTGGGATAGTACGACTACGAGGCAGCGGACTAGACGTGGCCAGAGACCCACCTGGGTATTGAGTTGGTAGGGAGATCCCTAAAGTCATGTGCAGGTAACGACAACTTGGGTAACAAAAAGCGTGCTGTTCCCAAGGATCGTCTTTAATTTCCCAATTCCCCATCACTATTCCACAATGAAAATACGTTACTTCGTCGTCTTTTCCCGAAAAGAAAAATCCGGCGGAGGCTAATCGTACAGGATTTAACGCGTAGATTTCGGGCCAAAAGGTGAAACTTTCTAATCATTTCCTATTATTTTCACAAGCTGGATACGATGGGGTCAATGAACTTCTTATCGGAGGTCTGTCGTCGTGACAGTCGGGGGTCGCGTTTACTCTTACGTTTCTGCAGGGAATACCTCGTACAAATCGGCATTGTTCTTGCCATCTACTGTGATCCTTCATAGGGATATCACCGACTTCCCAATTTTTAATAATCACCCTATAGTCAAAGCAACTAACTTCGTCATCTATTCCAGTATAATAAAACCCTGCCGCAGCTAGGTCTGCGGGGTCTAAAAATGTAACTGGCCAATTATGATAGCTGTCTAAACGGATTTGTTCAAACAAAAATTTCCCACGTGGCCTTTTTTTGACATGATTAAGGTATGAATATACACAAGCTTCGCAATTTATAGTTCAAGAGTAGGAAACTTTATTATTATTATTATCATTATGATTTTTGTTGCAACGGTTGCTGTTATTATTAGTCTATACTAAATATTCTTTTCTTTTTCAATGTTCAATTATGAGGATTAAATTATTTATTGATTCCCAAGAGATTAAGGTATCTCATATGTCGCAACTATTGTTATGACAGGATTATCATTACCGTCATCATATTATAGCACTATCTATCATAAATTATTTTTCAAAGATTATCAATACTATCATCATATTACTATCGTATTATTGAAGTATTATTAGTATTATTATTACGTACTTTTTATTAACTTTTCTTTTGTTTTTCTTTTGTACGTTACCCCATTAACAATTTTGTTGCAAGGTTTCGAATCCGCTCGTGGTAATTCCCAGAGTTTCCCAGTCCGTCCTTAAAGTAAAAAGACCAGTTTGTTTACTTTGGAATACTACTGTGTTCTAGGGTCTATGTTTGATCTACTGAAAAGCCAGGCCTTTCCTCAATAGTAATACTTCTACACGGTTGGTCCAGGTGAAATAGCATATTTCCCAAAATTATACGTGATTCTTGTTATCAATATTCTTATCGTTAGTTATTAGGGAAACATATATGGATTATTAATTAAAATATATTGAGAGGTACATACTGTTACAAACGACAGTATGCAAGCTTCAAAAGCATAGATCGAGCGGTAGACGAATAATACAAGAAGGCCGTGAGATTGAGAGACACGAGTCGACGGCCGTTAAATCTCAACAACAAAGGAGAGACAGAGACAAGAGGTTCGGGAACACCTGAGCGTACGACTCGGTACAGGCTGTAACATAAATTTGTGCCTCAACGTACCACGTTACCTATAGCTGACCCAAACAATTTTTCCTTCCTTTAATTTACTCTTTCGAGATGGGCGCCAGGCGCTTACGCGCCGGAAGGAAAAATAACGAGATGTTCGGCCAGACTCAACCCAGGCTAGCTACAGCTGTTCCAGGCAGAGTGGGTGGTTCGGACTGTCAAGGTAGTCAGAAGCCCATAAAATCCCTAAATAAAATAGGTCAAGAAAATGGAGTCAATAGACAAAACTCAATAAATAAAAGAAGTCAAATAAAAAATGAAATCAATAAATAACCCCGAGCAAGCAATAAAATAAAGTCAATGAATAAAAATTAATAACATGACGTTAGGAGGTAAAATAAATAAATAACACCAACAACATAGCAGGTACGGGATTTACAAATGCCACTCGGCAAATCGTTTATTTAATTACCAGGACTACTAGTCCTCCAACAAAAATAATGACCAAGAAAAATATAAATAAAATATCCCGTAAAATCAACTCTTTAACAATTCATAAATTTAATTATTCTGGCTGTTCAGTTTTCGCACCTACCAAGCACACACTCAACTCATGCACACACTACACTCACAATCATCTGACGCCTCGCGTCATATGGTATAGCTTGCAGGTATGCTATATCGATTTATCGACCGCGCACTCAAGCACATTGTCCATCAGCTCACATCCTCGATCGAAGCTCACTCAAGCAGCCAACGCTGCTAGCGTGGCCCCAGCGGCAAGACTACTCACAAGGCTCACTTTCCATCGTTGGCGGCGAATCACAACTCAACCGAGCTGTGACGCACGTCCGCCCTCTTGATACTCTGCCTCGTGGTCGACGGATGTGGCCTTTGTTCTCGCTCGAGTCGCTCGCGCTACACGTTCCCGCGTAAACTCACAGAGAGATTCATTCGTTCCACTCACTTTTGTGTGCATTCAGTATTATAGTGTATTACATTCTTGGTCAAATCACCCGTGTATCAAATCAGTGTCAGTGCAAATCACAGCAAACCAACAGGACTAGTGCAGCACTCACAAAAACGTCAACGGCGTGGTTCGTTCGTTGGCAGCAAAGACGCCATTCTGCCTCGCACCGTTCATTGGCGTCAGAACACTCACCAGCCTGCCGTGTGGCTTTACTAGAGCTCTACAATCAGACCTTATCACCAGGATCAACCACACGGAATCAACAAGTCAACTCAGAGGCCTGAGAACCTACTCACCGCCAGTACATCAACACACAGGCCAGAACAAATCAAATTACATTTCTTGTAATATTCACCAGGTATTTTTTTATGCAATCACTGTTATATAATTAAAATAAATATTGAATCAATTATTGTTACATACTGAGTGCATTTAATTATTTATACTTGTCACCAGGATCCTTAACCTTACTTTTCACATCTGTCACTCGACATGCTACGTGTGAATGCATCGACTTGTTACCAGTCGACAGGTTAAAAATAATTTCAAACTCAGTCTCACATTCATTATCATACCATTTGTTGGTCCTTCGAGTCGGATCTACTTTACTCACACTCATTATCATAACACTGGCAGTATATTTTATCCCGGCATTCGTCTTGACTCTCAGTCTCTCTCATACACGATCTATATTCAGACGGTTGCGGGAAACGACCAAAACACGGCCAGGCAAAGTAAACTTGACAGATCGCCTCGCAATTCGGCTCACGATACGGCCTACACCGAACTAATCCCACATACATCCAACAACTATAACTACGGGACGTCAAAAGGTCACGTACGCGAAGCCTTTAACGATTTGAATCTCCCAACTATCACATTGCAGGCAGCAAAATCGGGAAAGTATCGTGAACCAAAATAACGATAAATGAACCACGGTTATATCCAATAAAATAGGCAGACCTTCATTAAATAACCCACTTAAAAATAGCCGTGATATCAATCCCCAAATTATTCCAAATAAAGGATCACAAAAGTCAAAGCGAGATACGTCTCGAGCCGTACCAATCCCTCGCGATCAAGTTCCAAATACGGGACGACGACCGAGCACGCACTGCATAAGCTCACAAAATGAAATAAAGTAATGTCCAACATAAGAAAAATAAATAAAGTAATCCAAGTCAATATAAAATCAATTGTTCATATAAAATCCGTGACGCGGTCTATCCCGTTCAAATCCCTCACACATTTAAGCAAACATGGGATAACGGCCTAACGCACGCACGACTTTACAGCACACGACTACAGAACAGCAACAACGAAAACAACGAACGAACTATTTATCATAGCAAGATACGCTTCGAACCGTACTAATCCCTTGCTATCAAGTATAAACACAGGACGACGGCCGAGCACGCACTGCATGCATTCGCAGAAATAAAATAATGTCCAATATAATAAGAGAGATAAATAAAATAAAATAAGACGAATACAATAATATAAATCTATAAGTGCCAATTATTCCTGAAAGTCCGCGACACAGTCTATGACATTCAAATCCCTCAAATACAATCCGACCACGGGATGATGTACCAACACGCGCGCGGCCTTACAGCAAAATGACTACAAAACAGTAACCAAAAAAAAAGAACAACAAGGGAGGTGACTTCTTCCCGGCTCTAACCACCAAACGATCTCGATGTTACACTCTACTCGATGCAGTCTGTCCCGATACGAATAGTACTCTGTGCGTGGTCTATCAGAATCGCAGGTACGACCAGGTTCTAATTTATCATTTATATAGATCGGCAATAGAAATTACGAAAGACCGTAGAGAGTAAGAGAGCTCACCGGGACGATGCTGCAGCGATGTTCCTTGTAGATCCGGGGAAACTCAAAGTAGGGCCGCAAGATTCTCTCCTCAATTTACTCCTCGTCATTTCGGAGGATATACCCTGGTACCCACGATAGGTGGTGACCGATTTTAACGAAACCAATGGTAGAGTGGGACGATATAATATTCGCAACTACGTCCTGTTCGCTCAACGGTAACCGGGAAAAAGCCCTGAGGTCCTGCCGGCACGCGTGCCCATGAACTATGATCCCCTCCTAACGAGCCGAACTCGGTTAATTGGGGGAATCGGTGTCGCTCGATGACCGCGTCTAGCGCTTCCGCTGGACGATGTATAAATTAGCGACAGACAATACCAACGGTGCGTAGTCCAGCAGATGACCCCCTGAGATATATAGATTTCCGTGGGTCGACGGCGGCTGAGGATAGAAAGCCGCGTATCATTTGGTACGTCGCGCGGGACAACGATATATCCCGACAGGGAAAGATGTGAAATGTCGGTCCAAATAAAAGGCCGAATCCCGAAGCCTTCAGTTGTTGGATGTGTTGCTCCCCTCTTCTTTGTACTCTATCTCCGTCCCTCGGTCGTATAAATCGCAATATATATATAAAAAAAAAGAAAGAAAAAAGTAATTAAATAAAGTACGCCAACTATATTTTGCCACGTTACAAGGCGTACCGAGGTTTGCGGGCACTAGGCCATCGCACTCGAACCCATGAAAAACTTGCTACGTCACACCTCCGGAATTCCCTCGCTGCCGTAAACAGCAGGTCAGCGACCAGCTGGCCTTGCTCGGAGGCGAGGGGAAGACGGATAGCGCGGCGACGGCAAGCCACAAAATTAAGAAATGCGTCAGATTTTTATACAAAAATGGATGATGACGTAGAGCAGAACGGAGCGAGGGGAAGACTATAAAAGAGCCCGCGTGGGGGAAAATCACTCTCTTAGCGTTTTGGCACTAGTGTAAAAGGACAGGAAAATCGATAACGAAAACATTAAAATTACAAGTGAACATTCAGGAGTTATCTCTCGATTACATATTGTAGAGTCCGTATTTGCTTAAGAAAAGTAAAAACGAGTGAGTGATACACGGAGGCCAGCGAAAAAAGAAAAGACAGGCGAGTTATTCCCAAAATATGAACACATTTGAGGAATATTGTAGGAACTGATATTTATAGAGATTTCGATAGAATTTCAGTCAAAAGAATTAGTTACGTAGAATAAATTATATAGGATTGAGCGGATAGTTTTTAAGAGAATCGAATTAAGTGAATAGAGTCAAGTATAGAAAATAAATTAAATAGAATTAGGTAAGCAGGGTTTAAGAAAATAAAACTAGGTCACATAGCATTTAAACAGGTAGGATAATCGAGATGCGTATAAGCAAGTGAGAAAATAAAAGATCGAAAGAAAGTGGATTGTGTGAGAGATAGAGAGAGATAAAGGTAGAAGCGACATATCGGCTCGAAAAGCGAGGCAGGCGGATCTGGTGTGTGTGTGTGTGTGTGTGTGTGTGTGTGTGTGTGTGTGTGTGTGTGTGTGTGTGTGTGTGTGTGTGTGTGTGTGTGTGTGTGTGTGTGTGTCGAACGTCCAGCTCAACACCACTGTACGGAACAATAACAGATTTTCGAGCCAAGCATACCGAGAATCTGTTCAAACGCAATATACGAAAATAATGTAATAATAATCTCCGAAATTACCGAATTTAAATGCATTGTCCGGGGTATCAGTGGCCAGAAACCGAATATTGACATTTTTATAAATTGTTTTCTTTGTTAATAAACCCCACTCTCACCCACCTCCAAGTCTACATTAATTAGTCCTGTGATTGAGCCTGAATTCTCACGAAAAATAAAAATAATTGTGAACGATAAAAGATTACCGTTTCAATATGTATATATATATTTTTTCTTTTTCATTTCTTCATTTATTATTCTTTTGAGTGTTACTTAATACTACTATATTGTAACCATAATTTTCTTCCGTTCACATATATTTTATTTTTCGTGGGGATTTGGGCTCGACACATAACTAATTAATTGAGACTTCATGGTGGTCGATAGTGATGCTTTATTAAAGAAAAACAGTTTCATAAAAAACGTCACTTTTTAATTATGTTCATTTAAATTTTTTGTGATCTTCTTTCTAAACTCGTAATTCTAGCGATAATTTAGACGATTATAATCCTATTCAGTATGCACAAGTTCTCGGTATTCCTCGTGAGTCCATTATGGTTCTGTACAACGGTATTACCGTAAATTCGATGCGCAGATATATCTATATTGTACCACTAGCTATTTTTTCATCGCTCTCACTCCTTTGGTAGAGCGTGTCAGCTCTATTCACGATTCTTTCGCTCTTGCCTTTATTATGCTTTCTCTCGCTTTATGTTAAACGGTATTACCGGATACTGGTTGCATCAATATCTCGCCTACTAGCTATATTTCTACGCATTTGCTCTTTTTATAGGGTGTATGAACCCTATTTACAATTCTTTTTCTTCCACACTGCTTTCGCTCATACACACTTCATCACCTATATTCTCAGATGCGAGATTCGTTTACTCGTACTTATTCATCCTATGTATTTAATGCTACTTATTCTCATGTAATTACAATTATCCTATCTTCTACATTTCCTAATTCTATTTTCTCGGCTTCAAAAATTAGGGAATTCCCTTGATTATATTTATTATTATTTCTACTTATTTTACCCGAAATTCTTGGTATTCCTCGTTGCCCACACACATACCACCACACACCCCAGACTCTCCTTGGACAGAGTGTAGCAACTCTGTTTACAATGCTTTGCTCTCTCACACTTCTCACACTTTTCGCCCTTTCTTGCTTTCTCTCGCAGGAAAGGCGATTCCTATGCTTCCTACTGGTTTAAAGTCCGCACTCTTTAATTTATTTTATCATACACTATTTTCTTATTCCTATGCACTAAATTCTCGGCGGGTATCTATTCAATTAATCCTATATGATGATTTTTAACTACTTCTAGTACTGCTTCGCTTTCAAACCACCGACTAATTAATTTTCTGAATATCCTTCCCTTTACTTTTGATATTATCGTTTTTAAGACTTATGCACTCCGAATTACTTTTAGTTGAGTTCGTGTTACCGAGTAAGAGAGCCTTCCTTTTGGTGCAAGCGCTTTTATAGCCGTCTCCCCACCCTGGTTCCCTCTACGTCACCCTAGACTTTGATTTTAAGATTTGTCCCGTTTCGCTTGATCTTTCAATACCGTTGTCACGCCCCCCCTGGCTCTCCCTCGTCGCCGAGCAAAGCCAGCTGGTTGCTGACCTGCTGTTTTCGACGACGAGCGAATTCCAGAGGCGTGACGACACTAGTTTTTACGCTAGGTCCGGGTTCGTCGGCCTAGCGTCCGCTGTACTTATTGCTCGAAATATATAATATCGGCTCCTCTAGCCGATCGGAAATATAAATTCGCGTTAGCGCGTGTAACTATGTTACAATATAGATGTGACAGATTAATTTTAGACACAGTTTTTCTCAAAAATTCCGTTTTTTTTTTCTATCTCTATCGAATTCAAATAGACAACGTTATTCCCTTTAGTACAATTATTGAAATCTTCCATAGGTTCTGTCCTTTCCACAGGTACAGGTTTCCTCAAAAATTCTGAATCGAGTTCCCTCAGTCCTCCATCGAGCGCTGCCCATTTCATCGGTACAGTCACCCCTGTGAAGCGTAGGCGAGACTCACATTTACTACAATTTCCTTCCGTCTCTATCGAATTCGGATAGACAACGTTTTCTTCGTGAATGCATTTATTAAAATCATCATTATTTAACACGTTATACCCCATTGGTATCTCTGCTTTTATCGAATCTAAAGAAACAACACTTTTTCCGTGAACACTGTTATTACAATGCTGAAGGGATTCTGTCCTTTCCATAGGCACAGTATTTCCCAAAAATTCTGAATCGAGCTCCCTCTGTCCTCCATCGAGCGCTGCCCGTTTCGTCGGCACAGTCACTTCTGTGAAGCGTAGGCGAGACTCACAATTACTACAATTTCTTTCCGTCTCTATCGAATTCGGATAGACAACATTTTCTTTAGGAACAATTATCTTTATAGGTTCCATACAAGTGCTATTTTCAGTTAGATTCGACGTGCAAATTTCCTTGGCCTTTTTTTACATATCTGACACCGAATGTTACTTGGATTCTGATATCGAAGATTCTGCGGCACCTGTTCTTGTGGCAAGGATATTAATGTAGGGGGGGGGGTCGGAGGGAAACGTGAACATCTATTAGTCTAATGACCATAATTTTTACAAAGTTGACAAAATGCAGATATATTTCCCTGTTCTTTTCTTTCCCTAGGAAAAATTTTATAACAACGATCGGCGGTCTGACCGCGTTTATTACAGACCTGGTATATGGTAAGTAAAGAGGCTTCAAACATGGATTTATTGTTATTTAAAGAGGGAAAGATTTTAAGACATTTGTCCGCCGAATGTTCAGTCTTCTGACAGATCTGACATATGCTCGGTCCCTTATCGGTATTTCCCGAATTTTGTGGACTGAAAACCAATGCTTCGCTAGACTTCTGGGTCGAGCATTCTTTAGCATTGTGCTCTTTTTTATTGCACAGCTGGCTATACACTTCTTCGCTTGCTACCACATGTACTCCCCGTTTCGCCTCAGGTTTATTTACCTTTGAACCCGAAGTTTCCAGCCCACCACGACGCAAGGCTGCCTGTGACACTAAACTTTTTTCTGTTTGAACCGCGAGTTTAATTAATTTATCAAGATTATTGTTCGGACTTAAACGTTGTTCGATTTCCGATTTTAACCCGTGCAGAAAACATGCCAGAAGACTTTCTTTAGTGTTATATGGATCCCAATTCCCCTTGAAGTTGATACACGTTCGCGTAGGTGCATAAATATCTTTAAGAAATTTACCCAGATCCTCTATTGTTTCAAAAGTTTGCCCCTGTATGGTACGACGAGGTTCGCCGAGTATTTTTATGCGAACTGCTCTTACTAGATTTGATTCGGTTCCTGGCCCCATCATAGCCAAGGCCTCTTTGCATCCTTGAATAAACATACCGAGTGATAAAGAATGACCGTCATAATTCGGTATGACAGCCAGGGCATCTCGAAGAGACAATGTTTGATTATAATTAACCATTGTGGGAGGTACATTTGGTGATGAGTCGTTAGACTTAATTCAGTTTTTAGTAGAAATTTTTATTGGCGGTATTCTATTCAATGTCTTGTCTGGGCTTGAGTCTTTGACCGTGGAATATGTGGAGCAACCGGGAGTAGACAAATTATATTCCGGCAAAAGATGTCATTTTTTTAGCAAATTTTTAGGTTTTGTATGTGAGGATTTGATAATTGACTTCAATGTGAATTTTTCACGATTCTCAGTTATTCCCTTTAGAGTTGATAATGATTCTTTGTCGACAAGGGAAGGTGATCTAGGAATAGTTCCGTCGAAAGGGGTAGATTCGCCTAATGGCGTGTAAAATATATCGCTGTTAGCTAAAGGGATTATACTAGGCGTAGCGCTAGCTACGGTCGAGGGGGTCTGTAAAGGTGTATCCGTGTTTACGGGTCCGCTTAGAGACTCGAAATTCTCCACGATATTTTCGGGGGATTTTAGTGACCGACCTAGGTCTTCGCTACGGGGGGTGGGGTATACTAACGCTGGAAGATATTCGTTGATATCGTCGTCCGGCCTTATGACAAACCCGACTAATGACAAAGGGTTATTTGGGGACTTTGCTTCTAACGTTTCCTTCAATTGACTCGTAATTTGGTTTAAACTTTCGTCGTCAGAACATTCTCTGATCTGTAAAGGAGTATATTCCAGACTATAATATTTTCCAAAATTGCTTTCTATAATTTCAACTGTATCGGATGAACTTGTCTCGTCTTCTATATTGTCTTGGGATCGAGTGATGATAATGTTGTCAGAAGTTAACTCGAGTGATTGTATGTTACTGTCTTGATCAAACCTTACTACTTTTGCTCTATGCGTGGCAGTCTCGGTTAACTTGTTGAAGTCTGAGTCTACAGTGGACACAACAAAATTCTTATTTGAACTGGTGGAGGAAGGAATTTTTTGGGAAATTGGAATTGGTATTTCGAGAGGTGAATTACTGGGACTATTACATGGGGACTCGGTTATAGTTTTAAGTATAAAATTATTAGGATTATCCTTCGAGGGCCTTTTTCTTCTTTCCTCAGAATAATCGTGGATTATTGACTCATCAATTCTTACCTTTGAACGAGTTGACTTCATTTATGATGTATTTTATACAAATATAATTTTTGGTATACCGCATCAAAGAGACATGCGACAATACATAAGAATATTATTCGGGTATAAATTGGGCAGGAGAAGAGAATAGGAATAACTTTCTTTTTTTTACTTGTAACAAAGAAGAATTATAGACCTTTATTATTTTAATTTTGTTTTAAAATTTCGTTGAGGTGAAATCAAATGGGGTTTTTCCTTAAGGAGGATGATTTGCAACACGTTCGTCTAGAAATTTTTTCCGCTCAGCTGCTCGAATTTCTTTAAGTTGATCTATTTGGTCGTTATCAGGTATTTCGTTACCGGCAATTTGAAAGTCCCGACTGTTGTTTGTTTTATATGCAGTCGCACTTACTTGATGCGATGTTCCAACTTCCGGGTGGTTTTACATTCCGCTACTTGCTTACCTAAAGGTCCCTGAAACCCTATTATTTTTTCTTTGTTAAGGAAAATACCTTTGTTATCTTTTGTAGATTTGATGACAGAGACTCCAAAATTTTGCTTGCTATACGACTCACTCACTGTTACCGTTAAAGGACAATTTGTTTTACTAGAATTTAAATTTATATTCCTTTCTAGCCTCGAGTAGCCGTTACGTTCTGCAATTGTGTCGTCGGAATAGTTCTTATGTTCTGTTTTTTCCTTCCTTTGAGAGGGATAGTTTTATTATCGTTTTCTATTTCAATACCAGATATTCTAGAATTTTGCTCGTTATACGACTTGCATGCAATTATTGGAACTTGGTACTGTTCTTTTAAGACTCGTCGTCTTAATTTCTGTGCTTGAATTTTTCTTCCTGCTCTACGGGTTTTCGGCATGGATAAATGATTCGGGTTGATAGTGGTAGGGTAATTGTCAAAATAAGTAAGTCGTACGTGTAGTTATGTCTGCCTTGTTTGTATGATGGGTTTCGTGAGCGAACCTTGCTAGCCCTTAATCTCACTTACGCGAGGAACTAAAACATAGGATTTCTCCCACTAGTGTAATGTATTTCGTGAGCGAACCTCGCTAGCCCTTAACCTTACTTACGCAAGGAGATAAAACATAGGATTTCTCCCACTAATGTCGATTCGGGTCACGCTGCGCTGTAGATCCGAGTCGCTTCTGCTGTCCCTTTTGTGACCAATACAGAATGTAGTTCTTCGATAATGTTAAACTTATTTTAATTCTTAATAGTGTGTAACGTAAAGGGGCATATATAACTACTATAGTAACTCAATCTTAATTGTTTTTATATCCTCTTACGATGCTAATTGTTTAGTTAAACCATGTACTGGCTTTGCGATTTTCATTAATATTTAATTTTCATAATTGGAATTATTTCTTGTATCCTTTTGCGTAAGCATTTCTTTTCTGAATTCTTATCATAATTCAATTATTATTTGTCTATTCAGAAAATTTGAAGAGCTGCCTTTTTAGCTTTTGGTGTTCTGATGTCAAATACAAATTCCAATTTTCTACCAATACCATTAATAAGACATATGTCTTCGTGTAATATTGAATATCAATTTTTTGTTCATTGCATCATTCGACGTATCATATAAGAACTTCCAAAGCAACGAAGACGTTGCCACGGCAGTTGGTCTATCTTCGTGACCTAGATACGGTACATGACAGGGGGAAGGAAGCGAGCACCCGACAGTCGCCAACAGAGCACGCGGGCACGAATCAACCAAAGACTTTGGTGATACACGCCACCAATGATATCCACAGGCCATAAAGGGAAAACTCTTGATACGAAATTCAGGTCCCTCCATGCTGACCGTTAGAGTGGGGCAGTGGCCTACCAACTCTTAACTTCTCGTTGTTAGGTACAGTGGTGAACCTGGTTGCCCATTCCTGGCGCGCACTATGTGTTCCCACTGCCCTGCCTCGATGTGGCTGCAGGTCTCACTCCTCCCGCCGTCATTATACCTGTATAATCTCTGGCAACAATAGGACCCGACCACAGTGTAGGTTTATGATCTTCTTCAAGAGAAAGAAAGATATGGGAGCATGGTTATGTCGGGACGTAACACTAGATCGAGATTCAAATCTGCTATTTTCAGATTATCAGTCTGGAACGCTACCACTGCGTTACCGAGCTTCTCTGGCATTTGATGTTGCACTATTAATATCACTTATCCGTGCTGACGTTAATATCGTTAATCATGTGCATTTTCGCGCATCAACACATAACTGCTTTATGACAGTATTATTATGCCATTTTATAGATTCTGCTTTGCGGGGAAAGAGCTTCCAGAATAGTAACGGCACAAAAAAAGAGAAATATATTTATTTATTATTTATTAATTTAGAAAGATATAATATAATACCGTTAATTATATATAGCAATTTATTTTTTTCCAAATTTGTAACTTGGGTTTTATTAACTTTTCATGACGCATTCCATTAACCTAAGACAAAAACAGAAATTTATTTATGTTTTTATTTCAAAATATTATTTATTATTTATTTGAAAAGAAAATACTGTTCTAGCCAAATCATATTTTATTTGTTGCTCTTAGTTTAATGAAGAAATAAAACGTTTAATTGTTGGAGGGATGGAGAGGGATCTTTCCTGTGTCTGTATTTGTTTGGCTATACAAACACAGGAACGGCCCACGGGTGGGTACTTATGCAGCAACCTCCACGTAGAGCATTACAATTTTTTTTATTCAACAAATTGTAATGAACCTTTCGTGTAAAGGACTACAATTTGGTGTTGGATATTGTAATGCACTATTCATTTGCTGACGGCTGCAAAATTAGTGAGCGTTTTATATATTTCTTCACTTTCATCATTTATTTATTTATATATATAATATTTATATTGTTGGAAAATCAGCTGGCGCACGGCGATCGATAATCGTCGTGCGCCTACCTGTTGCGCTGCTCTAGCACGCGTTGTTCGGTTGAGTCAAAGATAGCCGAGGCATGGGCTTCGCGAAGCCGAGGATGTGCCTCGTTGGCACGACGCATCGAGCGAGAGGATGTCTCTCTCGCTTGACTTCGGTTTCGCTCACCGGCTATCTCGCTCAACTGACTCCAGCGCTCAACGTAAAGTTCATACTCGCAGCCATCTTGAGATTTTGGCACTTTTGCGACACACATCCTTTGGACAGCACGCGCATCCACGGGACTCTTGGGACTTTACATCAACCTTTATACATCGGCATCGCTCAACATATCTCATCAGGACTCATTGCTCAAGGTAAGAGTGCTCTGGCATAATTATGTATTAATTCACTGTCAGAGAGGAGAAAATAGCGGTACATCCACATTTTTGTCTCACTCTGTGGCGTGCGCTGCAGCACATGCTGCACCACGTTCTCCTCACTGTATGTTGCCAGCTTAATTAATATAATTAAGCATGTGCTTTATATTCGCTGTATTTTCCCCCAGTAAATCTGCTGGGAAAGTACAGCGAATACTTTCTGCTCAATCGTGCATCCTCATTCTATGTTGTATTGTGCTACGCAGTGCTGACTGCGTAGCTGGTTTCACACACAGGCTTAGCACTCAAGCAATGTTTATTGCAAGTGCTCTCATTGAGCCACTGCAATCTCTCTTCAACAATTTGCTGAGGGCTTGCAGTGAATCAAACATAAAATCTGTCGCACTCGTTATTCACAGCGTGTCGTGCTACGCAGTACTGACTGCGGTGCACGCATTGCTCTCAATCTCAAGCTCAATCGCACTCAGCACACAATTAATAATTGTGTGCTGTTCAAATAATATCCAAAATTCAATTTGTTTATTTATTATTATAATTTGTACCTTTTTTCTAAATTGATATTTTTGACCGATTTTCTAAATTAAATTATTTCGGCATTAATTTTCAATCGTAGTGTCCACGCATTTTGTATTAAAATTGTACTTTGTACCACGTTTTTGGAAGGTAGAATAAACTGCTTCCTCACGATAACATCTACTTGGTCTGGTTTATTTTCCTCTTGCCTCGAATGAGTTCTCACATTTTTTCAATATATCCACAGATCAGTCAAGCTTCATCCGGACGGATTCTCAATATATATATATTCATTAAGAAATCTTCCATAACTCATTTCATAAAAACCCGCGCAGTGGCTGTTGTAAAGTGGGCGGGGCGAGACAGCGTAAAGCGCAATCGAGACGAGATTTGTTACGAGCGGCGCAAGCCTTACCCTGACGCGCCTAGCACGGGCAGCGTGGTGGGGCAGCGAGATAGGGGAAAAATTCCCTCATCTGGCATCACTGCTCGTAGCAGGCTGAAAGAGTGGAGATAGGAGTGGGGGTTTCCATAGCGCACCGTATACTACTAATGTTACGATCCTGACAAAACGCTATTTTTGCGGTTTTCGCTATCAGCGTCCTCCTGCGGCGTACTGAACAAGCAGTCGTTCCTGTCGGTCAAAAGCAATTCGAGAGATTGAGTCCTCGAAACATTGGTTACCACCCAACCGCGATCCCGTAAACGTCAAATTGGTGTAAAGTATAAAGTGTTGAAAATGTGTGATTCCTTTCTTACAAGTATTATAAAATCACACAGACTCATAACGAGTAGTGGTGCGGTGAAGCGTTTAATTTATTGACTGATTTTCATCCGTCTCTCTTGCTCTCTCTTTATTCTAACCCAAATCGTTGCAGGTGCGTCTTTTTTGGCGAGTGTGCACACATTAATATAATATATAAATGAAAATTAGTCCCACCGTGAAACGAGGAGAATACCGATGAACTGCACGGGGCGGAGACGAAGATCAAGGAATGCTACGAGGGTCAATCAATAAATAGTCGGCCTTGCGCCATCTGTTGATCGAGGAAAGAAATCAATAGCAACGTTTAGTAGTGCCATCCTTCACATGACTGTTGTCAAGGTTTCAGCTCGCTGCGATGTTTAGTTTGCGTTTGATAGCCATCGAAAGACAAACAACTTTTGTGTTTTTACAAAAACGGAAAAAATGGAGTATCGTGCAGTAATTCGATGTTTGTTTTTAAAAAAGAAAACGAACAATGAAATCAAAGCGGAGCTAGACGAAGTTTATATGGACCTTGCACCTTCGTTATCAACCATTAAATATTGGACAGCTGAATTTAAACGCGGTCGTACGAGCATTCTTGACGATGAACGTCCAGGTCGTCATACCAGAAACAATTGAAAAACTCCACGATATGGTGTTAAATGATCGGAGACTAAAAGTTCGGGAGATTGCTGAGGCCACAGGCATATCATATGGCTCAGTGATTTCAATCCTGAGAGATCAGTTGGGTATGAAAATGTTATCCGCAAGATGGGTACCGCGTTTGCTCACTGTCGACCATAAAAGAGAACGTGTAGCTCATTCAAA
Source organism: Cylloceria caligata (assembly GCA_963942595.1). Classification (NCBI taxonomy): domain Eukaryota; kingdom Metazoa; phylum Arthropoda; class Insecta; order Hymenoptera; family Ichneumonidae; genus Cylloceria; species Cylloceria caligata. Next base: position 54,842,000 of record OZ012707.1, on the reverse strand, counting down.
AGCGTGCTTGGCAATCTATAAGCGTGATCCTGTTGAGTTTTTGCGTCGTTACGTAACCGTGGACGGAACATGGATCCATCACTATACACCAGAGACAATGGAACAATCGAAACAATGGACTTCACCGACCGAACGTGCTCCGAAGAAAGCGAAGACGGTGCCATCGGCCGGTAAGATCATGGCCACAGTTTTTTGGGATACACGCGGCATAATCTACATCGATTACCTTCCGCCGAAAAAAAACGATTAAAGGCGAATACTATGCAGCCGTACTGGCCCGATTCAACGACGAATCGAAGAAAAAATGTCCACATTTGGCGAGGAAAAAAGTGCTCTTCCAGCAAGACAATGCACGTGGTCACACGTGCCTAGTTGCCATGGCCAAAATTCATGAATTTAAATACGAATTGCTTTCGCATCCACCGTATTCTCCAGATTTGGCCCCCTCCGACTACTTTCTGTTTCCAAACCTGAAAAAATGGCTTGGCGGAAAGAGATTTGGTTCCAGAGATGACCTCATCGCCAAAGCAGAGACCTATTTTGAGGACCTTCCGAAATCGTATTATTCGGAGGGCATCAAAAAATTGGAAAATCGTTGGAATAAGTGTATCGAGCTAAAAGGAGATTATGTTGAAAAATAAAAAGATTTTTGTGCAAAAAAACGCGATTTCCTTTACCCAGCCGACTATTTATTGATCGACCCTCGTATGTATAACATATGCGTCCCTAAAAACATAATTTTAATGCATATTAAAATAAAAAATTAAAAAATTATTTTGAGAGAGGCCGAAAACAAGTTGTTTTGGGTATTCGTGATAAATATCAAGGTAATGATAAGTACAAAAATACATTGTCTGAAACCGAATAGACACCTCGTTGCAAAAAGCTGAAAAATCCCACAAAAAATACCATGGATGTTGTAACCATTTATTAATTTTAAAAAATCGTTTCCTTTTATTTTGATTTTTGATGAACAAGTCTTTATTTTAACTAATGTTTGAAACTATTATATTTTAGATTTTTATTTGTAAATTTGGTTGACAAGATTTGATTGATAAGATCAAACACATTCATGAAATTGATTTGATTGCATATACGTATGTTACATGCTTCAGTTAAGTCGAGAATAATAAATAAAGAGGCACTCATATGTGAGTATTCACTTTCAGTTTAATCAACATATGTATGTAGGATCTATAATTCTTAATGACATCAAATATCGAACAAGATGCTATCTGTATTCATACAAGTGGTCGGCTTTGCCTCTAAGTGTCCTTCATAGCCCAATGGACGTCATAAATGTATATTAAAATTCACATAAATATCGATTATTTCATCAAAAAAATTTCCATATAGTAGTTATCAATTATTCAATGACAAATTACAATATTATCCGAACACCGCCAGAACGAAAACCAACTTGAGATAGTACAATATACAGAGATAAACCATAGACGGTATGCGGGGGTCGCATATAGGTGGACCGACGGCGCTTGCTGTTAGCCCGTCAGACAACGAATACACCTCGTTCGAAATTTTCGGTACTAAGACAGTGGGGTGACCCACCGGGGCGGTTTCGCTCCGATAAATGATAGCAATGATGTATTCCACGTAATATGAGATGTTTTCCAAATTATATACATTTCTTTGCGAACGTTGAAATAAAACTTGTAGTTGCCGTAGTATAGTAGTAGATTTTTGGCACCAATTATTTCGGTCCGGACACCCGCGCGTTCGGTTGCAAGCGAGTTTGTACGTACTAAGTTGGATGTACTACACTGGTTCTTCTTCTTTTGACTGCATATTGAGTATAGTCTTAGTCCGCAACTTTGCGAGCACAACGAACGGCGTCAAAGAAATTTTAGGGTATATGTACAATTTAAAAAATGCAACGTAATGGTAATTATCGTCGTTAATATCAGGCAACGTGTACCAGGTCTACAAATATGAAACCGGAATTTGCCCATAGATGGCCCTAGCTGTCAATGTAGTTACCGCCAAACCGCGTCATTGGCGCCATTTCCTTGTTGACATCTCTGACAAAGATTTTCAACTCATAACAATACAAGTTTCATACAACAGCATAGTTTGTAATAGCGTTGAACATGTCGAATTTTGTGCCTGGAAACTACGATTTGCGGACAGCATTGATTTTCTGTTACCAATTGAAGAAAACTGCTGCAGAATCGCATCGAATGCTTGTCGAAGCTTACGGTGAGCATGTTCTTGGTAAATCACAGTGCCTTGAGTGGTTTAAAAAATTCAAAAGTGGCGATTTTGACGTGAGAAACGAAGAACGTGGAAGACCACCGAAAAAGTTTGAAGACAGCGAATTGCAAGCATTGTTGGATGAGGATGACGCTCAAACGCAAGAACAACTTGCGGATCAATTAAATGTGACACAAGAAGCCGTCTCCATACGTTTGAAAGCCATGGGAAAGATCCAGAAGATGGGAAAATGGGTTCCACATGAACTGAATAAAAGACAGCAGGAAAACCGAAAAACCACTTGCGAAATGCTGCTCGTACAAAAGAAAGTCATTTCTCCATCGAATTGTGACCGGCGATGAAAAGTGGATATATTTTGAGAATCCTAAGCGTAAAAGATCATGGGTAACTCCAGGCGAACCATCGACATCGACTGCAAGACCAAATCGCTATGGACGGAAGACAATGCTCTGTGTTTGGTGGGATCAGAAGGGTGTGATCTATTATGAGCTGCTAAAACCTGACGAAACCGTTAATACTGAACGCTACCGACAACAAATGATCGATTTGAATCAAGCTTTGCGTGAAAAACGACCAGAATATCAAAAAGGCAACACAAAGTGATTTTGCTTCATGATAATGCACCATCGCACATAGCAAAACTGGTCAAGGAAACGATTGAGGCGTTTAGTTGGGAAATACTTTCGCATGCGGCTTACTCACCAGACTTGGCTCCGTCCGATTACTACTTATTTGCATCGATGGGACACGCACTTGCTGAGCAACGCTTTACTTCTTACGAAAATGTACGAAAATGCCTCGATGACTGCTTTGCCTCAAAAGAGCAACAGTTTTTTTGGCGTGGAATCCACAGATTGTCAGACAGGTGGGAAAAATGTATAGCTAGCGATGGGCAATACTTCGAATAAAATATGTTTTATCATATTCATACAATGAACGGGTGTTTTCTCTACAAAAATTCCGGTCTCATATTTATAGACCTGGTATTATCATATTCCTTTTCCGAAATACTACATTCTAGTTCATTTAAAGTAATAAGTAGTGATTAATTGTATGGTTAATTATATGCATGTCCCTTTCAATAAAGTCGGGTTCCTAGTTTCGTAATTATTTCCAATGTGGATGTCGTCTGAGGGGAGAAGAAATAATGACAGGGGATCCAAAGACAGACAAAGTGCAATAGAGCAGTATAACCGGGAGCCAACTACACAAAGTATCGAATCGAACGCGAAAAGTAATACGATAGATGGAATGGTGAGAAAGTGAGACAAAGCAGTTTGCTGAATAGTCGTGATGATATGTATAAATGTTTAGCGTTCCTTAACAACCTGAAAAAATTCCCAAAAATCACCAAAAAAAAAAAGAAGCAGCTCAACTCGTGATAAATATCGATATTACCGGTGTCAATTTCGCGCGTGCGTGGCAAGTTTTCATTGGCCGGTACGAAAATGAACGTGTACTCATCGATACACATTTCTTCTTACTATACTTGATACAAAAGGTGAGTCAGAAAACGGCATTGGAGCTCAAATCTTTGCTTGGCAATATAAAAGAGGCTCTTAGCGCTCTCACAGGTCTCGAGTGCGTCACAGGCTCGTAGGATTGCTTTCTAGTTCATATGCTTTCTTATGAATTCAACGGGCACTCTCAAATTGACTGAGAGAAGGAAATCAGTGCTTTAATTCCGCGAGTTTCGCAGAACTCGGAAAGTTCATCATTAGTCGTATACGCGATCCGGAATAAAAACTTTTTATCCCGAAGGTGAAAACTGAAATTAGAAAGTTCAATTTCCCGATGGCACCCCGATGACGAAAGGCGAGCCACATGATTTCGACATATTAAACATTTATATTATATTATATCAGCATTGGTGGTGGACTATAGATGTCCTTTTGTGCTATAATAAGTCCAACACATGACGAATTGAATAATCTCTACGCATAACAAACGTTTATTTTCATTGTCGATGGAAAATTTCTAACAATGACCGACAATTGACCGTCATCTTTATGAATGCCGGTCACTTTTCCGTCTATAACGCTGGCATGGCGCTTGAGGCTTGGTGGGGGACGTTTGGGGGGTTTTTGGGAAATAAAATTGGTTTAAGGGAAAGCTATGCGAACCATCTGGCAACACTGATGCGATGTCGCAGAGGCTCGACTCTTTGTGACTGCTGAACTGGGATGTAAATATACGTGTCATAGGGCTTATACGCAGTTATGAGGCAAAAAAAAGACGGTTTTTCAAGAATTTATCCTGAAGAGACTTTTGAATTTATTAATTTGAACATTTTTGTGGTTATAAAAGCATCCTTCAAGAACGTAAACAAATTTTTTATTTATAAAAATGTTGATTATAGAGGGCGCTGCAGGCGATTTCCGGAACCTCCTCTAAAAAAAGACGATTTACGGTGATCATCGTAACTCAAGATTGGATTATCTGAAATCAAAAAACCAAACAAATTTCGTTAATATATTAGATTATATAGTAATTAATCGTTCGGCTAATCAAAATATTGAATTTTCACAAAATGGCGGCTTCTCAAAAAAATGTTTTCGATTTTTTATGTAAAATTTGGCTTTAAATTGTTTATAAAATGGAAAATAAGTATCGGATTGACAAAAGGAACGATTAATTACTAGAAAATGTATCTAAGAAGATTGTGTTAAAATTTTAGACCGATCGAACAAGCCGTTTTTGAGATATCGTGATCACCGACTTGAAAAATGCTGTTTTGAGAAAAACGCGTTCAAAGTTTCAAAACTGATTCACACATAGGAAAAATTTTTTTTTTTCATCTTACATGGTGTCGTCTATTCCAGGGCCATATAATAAACTCTTCATTCTTTTAGCAGCCTCCAGCAATTCAATTTGGTACTGTCTTCGAGCCATCCTTCCCTCTCGTGTCGCTTCGTGCGCTCTGCGCTCGGATAGCGTTACGCGCTCTTCGTCCTCCTTTTGTACATATGCATGCGCATTGGGCCCCAAAGACAGTCCCATTGCATTCATATGGTACAAAAGTGAAATTGAACCTTCATTAAACATACCGGTGGCGATATTTGCGGCCATTTCAACAATTTTTGACCAAGTCCTCTTTCGCTACTAGTTTCAAACTTTATGTCTTTATTACAAGTTTTGCACTTTACATACTCGGAAATTGCTGCAAACACTGTGATAAAGTTCAAAATTCTATATTCTATCGAAGTGTCACGAGGCACAATAATTTTCTCCTGCATTTTGAATTTTTTCGCAGATGCGCTGAAGCTGCTTTCGTCCGTCTCAGCTTTATTCGGATTAAAAACGTTTTTCCGTTTTCGATTTCTTGATTTGTACGCGCTTGTAACAGAACGCCGTTCTCTACTTACTTTCATATTGAATTATTATAAAGGGTGGTTAAATTGTAAGGGCCGATGTTGAATGTGAACCACACCTAAACGTCAAGTTTTTTTCTGCATTTCATTTGACATTTCTCAATTACTATAATTCACAATTATCTTAAAAATCCGAACGAAATATTGCAGAAAATACGGAAACGGAGGCACGACTTCACTGCTTGCCTCGGCTGTATATACTGAATAAGCGTCTAGAAACCGTTGAATTTTGCTCTCAGGTACAAGGAAAACACTACTACACTCTCACACAATGTATAAGAATACAATATACAGGTATATAAAAGGATATAAAAGAAGCAACGGTCCAGGTAAACAGCTGCCCCGCTTGATCCTCTGCCCCACCTACTTTCGAACGCGCCGAGGCGTCTCTACATATATAGGTATAACTCCGAAAGTATTGCTCAGATCGACTTGAAATTTTGTGTGTATACTTTTGAATATATGTACATTACAAAAATGCAATTAAAAAAATCGATTTTTTGAAAATCATAACTGCGTATAACCCCTTAAGGTTTTTTATCGGACCTGGAAAATACCATACTTTAGTAAAGTACGTAGAGTATGTAGAATTTATGTACAAAATTTTAGAGCATACAAACACAAACGGGATTGGACAGCTGAAATAAAAATTATAATTGGTACGAGTACCATAGGTAGCGGGTAATTTCAAATAAAATTTGTCTCCATTCTTGCGATGTGGGTAAATAACACATTTATAAATTAATTTGATGTAGTACGATATCATATATTATTTTCAATGTTAACAATCAGTTAGGATTCAGGTCCAGAAATCAGAGGCGAACAATGAAGATGGTGCAAATTATAGATAAAAATATCTGTATCTGTAATTGAGTACGAATATGATATAATACATCATTTAAAAGACTGATCACTGGTTAGAGACGTTTTTTCCCCCACACTATACCTCATTTGACACTAAATTAGGAACAGGGGCGGGCTAAAAATAACATAGAATTTTTATGTTAATTATCTATGATGAATGTATTGTCAAATGATTCAGACATATATACCAGGTGTATGCATACGTTTTTTCCGGTTTAACTAAGAGATGGCGCCAGCGAAAAGTACGCAGCGTATTAATTTGACCCATACGTCATTTTGTTCGTCTGACATTAACCTACAAACACAGACAAGTTGAGTCCGCCAAAAACTAGCGTCTTTGTTTTATCGTTCAGTGATCATGTCGAGTTTTGTGCCTGAAAAAGAACATTTGCGGCACGCATTGCTTTTCTTATTTAATCAAAAGAAAAAGGCTGCTGAAAGTCAACGTTTGCTGGTAGAAACATATGGTGAACACGCTCCATCGATTAGAACATGTGAGACATGGTTTCGACAATTTAAAAGTGGTGATTTCAATGTGAAAGACAGTGAGCGCTCTGGTAGACCACAAAAATGCGAAGACGAGCAATTGCAGGAGTTATTGGATGATGACCCAACTCAAACTCAACGGCAATTAGCAGAAGCATTACATGTGTCACAAGAAACAATCAGCAGACGTTTACGAGTAATGGAAAAGATAAAAAACTCGGTAAATGGGTCCCACACGATTTGAATAAACGTCAAATAGAAAATCGCAAAGTCACTCGCCGTCTCACACAGCAAAAGCAGTGAAAGACACCTTGAAATCACTTGGACGGGGCATCCTTCCGCACCCGCCGTATTCGCCAGACCTGGCGCCATCTGACTATCACCTCTTCGCATCAATGGGGCACGCGCTCCCAGAGCAGCACTTCAGCAATTTCAAGGAAGTTGGAAAATGGCTCGACGAATGGTTTGCCGCAAAAAACAAGCAGTTTTTCTGGCATGGTATTCATAAGTTACCTGAAAGATGGGCGAAATGTGTAGAAGCCGATGGCCAATATTTTGAATAAAACAAAAATTAATTTCCCTTGAAAATTACGTGTTTTTTTCTACCAAAAAACCGGAAAAAACTTATGCATACACCTGGTATGTGGGAATGCGAGGTGTATGTATGAGAGAGACTATGAGTGTGTGCGTGCGCGAGTGGTATGGGGAGAGTGGGGATGAGTGAGTGGGTCGGAATCGTTGACGAATTTCAAGAGGATCAGTCAGTCGCTGGATAACAAAAGAAAAGAGTGTGTCGTGCCCGAATCGTGAAAAGAAAATCATAAGCTCATGTAAATCGTTCTCTTTTAAATTCAACAAATATATTTTCTCAACAAGTCGAACCTACTTTAATCCCTACAAATATATATAAGGGAGTACATGTAAAGACTTAAAACTACAAATTTAATTATGTTTATGCAAGTTTATGTAATGAATTTGCAATCGCACCAAGTAAAATCATTTAAGCTTCAAACATTCGATTCTGTTGAATGAAGGGAAAATATAGCGGTAGTAGAGATGGTCGCCTTCTGTTACTTTAAAAAACGCATTCTTTGTTCATTTTCCTAGCTTTACTAAACTTGTATTTATAAAGCCGAAATGTTCTGTATAAGTCTTGAAAGGAAAAATCATGTTTGGTACTTACTGACTTGGATCGAAATTAATTACAGGGTTTATATTTTGCAAAATCTTTTATTTTAATAACCCCCACCACGTAACTTTTTTACCGCCCCGCTACCCAGTCTGCTTAACCAGTGTCGATAACGTCAAGATGGCAAAGTGAGGTGGTGTGGGTACTCTGGTGAATAAGGAAGAATAGAGATAAGAGCAGGATGGAGCGAAGGTGTACACATACTTGAAAAAAGGATTAAAATTAGGTACTCACTATCTCACTCACACAAACACACGCATACGCGTGGGCGTGGACACTTCCACAACCGAGCGTCGTCTGCTTCAGGAAGCTCGGCGTCCTCGAAGCCCTCGTCCACGTCGCCGCCATCGAATCCGATGTCTATTTCGGCGCCGAGGACTCCGAACATCCGCTAGCGTCGTAACGAGGATACATTGCGAAGAACACGTTTTTGACTGCGCGATCACGTAGTTAAAGACAGACTGAATGCTCAGGATGCTGCTGGTTGGTATCTCAGGGTTTGAAGATAACAAACCCCCCTCTGAATCATTACTAAGCGTCCAGCGCTCTGAATGCAACGACAGCGGTTTTGCACGTGTGAACCGCTTTGCGCTATGCTCCTTGCGAGGTGCTTGCTCTGCAGTAAAAGGCGCAGAATATGATACCGTACCGCGAGAGTCCTCGATGATAATTTATATATAATTATAAAATAAGAGACAGTAAGACGATGTATTTGTTTTCAATTAATCAATATTTTATTTAAATCACTTAAGACACATTTACCGTTGCATGCAACATGCCTGCAAACACGGTAATCTTTGCTCGGAGATTCCTCCACCGTTAAATTTACGAGTAGTTTTATCACTGTCCGATCGTCGAGAGGTAAAAGCATTGTAATATTCACGTACTATTCTACCGTTTTTCATTACATTATCGCTAAAGAGATAAATTAAATCGCGACATGGTGAATCCACACGACATAAAATGCAGGCATACCATACGAAATTGTCCACACACATCCGATGCATTACTCTGTAGCTGCTTGAGGCCGTACCGATAGAACTTGCAGATTCTTCGTAGCCGTGCGAGATGTTGCGGTATAATCGGTGGTAGCCCGTAACTATCAAAGTACATTTCTTTTTCATAATGGTTAACGTACATAGCGATCCAATGCTCTCTAGGTCCGTCGTGGTTATCGGTGTTAACTACGAGTCCGAATGGTAACGACCATACGCGAGGAGTTCCGTCAGCTGGATATACTCCAACGGTAGAAAGTGGTAGATACTATAGACTCTCGTAGATTCGTCTAGTATTCATACTGAACACATAGTCCATGATTGAATGATGACCTTTACGCATTGATAGACGTATATATATGCAAAATTTATTTCACAGCATCGTCGATCGTGTCACGATTACATGGTGAATATTTCTCCTCTTCCTTATTCTTCTCCTCTTCGTCTGCCGACCAAACATCTATGTATGATTCTTCTTTAAATGGGTGCTTGCAAAGCCAATTTTTTATTTGGAAAGCCTGGCGCATTGCACAAGGCGAAGACGCTGTATCGTTTATAATAGCGTGTCTGAAGCATTTTCGCAAATATTTCGGCATAAATGTGTACGGTGGGGCGCCCTCCTCGTCCTCCAGGTTGGAAATTTCACGACTCGTGATATCGCATAGAAGTATAGCCCTCGCGTGACCGCGTGTATAGATACGTCTTAATTTTCGCAAGATTTCACGCAAGTTAGCGTATGCTTGTTTACAGCTCACATCGTCCTTGTACCATTCAAGACCGAGAAAATATTTCCAGAAAAAATTATTCTGGCTTTTCAAATGCTGCGGTGTTTCGGCAAAGTGACACGGTGGTGTGATGACCCAATGAGCAGAGTACGGTCTATCCACTGCTACCACGGCAACTTCTTTCGGAATAAATTCCGAGTCTTTACCACGCATTCCCTGTATATCCACGACGATATCCATTTTCACGTCTTATCGGTAGAGATGCTTAAGTTTGACTGATTAGTTACTCACAAAGACGCTTCTACGTCTCTCAATACGAAACAATTTCATACCGACATCAGCACATTTTTCGTTTATCCGGTAAAATCCGCCATTACCTGCCGAGAGGCATCGATTTCAAAGACCTTCTCATAATTCGCGTAGACTACACAATTCACCGTTGAACCAAGCGCATCCTAAAATCGTACCTCTATTCTCACCCTACTGTGCGTTACATTCCAATGTGAATTGCTGTCCGCCGAAAGATCGGGTGTCAAATCAAAAGCAAACAGACAGTTTCCATCGCGATAATTATCGCGATCGATCGAATTACGATCGTTCAAGAAATGTATTCTAGTTCCCGAAAACAACGTTTGAAAAGCATCCACATACAGATGATTTTTCGTGAAAACAGGTTGTAACGGTTTTGAAGGTATTTAAGCACCATCTACATACAACGAGAGATAATTTATCTTGTAATTTTGGAAATTGAATGGATTCTTACTGAAGTAACCGTTAAACGCTTTGTTATCGACAAAACCGATAATTATACGCTTCGGCAATTGACCTAGTACGATATTATCGAAAGTCTCTCCATAAACACCGGAGTGTATTGAAACGGCCTTTACCTCGATTCTCGCAAGAGGATACTTAGCAGTAGATTTTGCCAGAGTTCTAGCATGCGAGAACAGCACACCAGGAGCTATTTTTGTTCTATGAACGAGAAGCGATGTCGCGAAAATCTTCAAGCCGCATTGACCATTCTTTCTATCGCCCACAAGACAAAATGAATCTCTAGACCGCACCAGCCGTCGTCGCATCTCGACGCCGTTTAATAGGATCTGCTCCCGATTGAATATATCGCAATGCAGATGGCCGAGCAAGTCTACAGTTTTTCCGAAATTAAAAAATTGTTTTCTCTTTACACCACCCGCATTTCCCGATGTAATATCATCCATTTTACAGGGGTATCATCGTGTTGTACCGCGAATTAATTCTTTGTACATTATTTCGCCATTGTTTCTTCTTCGCGTGAGGACACTCACCGAAGTAGAAAAAATGTGCAAACATAAGCAATGACTGCTACAAGCTCGAGCTACAACTTGCTAGAATTCGCAAACAAAGATTATTGTGAAATTCATTTCGACACTCGATTTCGGTCAAAGGGGTGAATAACTACTTTGCCGAAATCATTCCATTAGTAGATTCAAACGCGAGAGGTTGGTTCCTCGTACGGGCTCGAAACCTCAATTCATTGTAATATACTTTTATTGACTTTTAAATAGACAACGGAAAGTTACCGCTGCCTGTAATAAATACTTCCATTTAACATAAATTCACGTTTACACGAATTACTCGAGATCCATCTCCTAATCGGCAAATGATCCCAAAATAATAACTTTTTAATATTATACCGATTACCGAGTTACCCAATTACGGGGTACCGGCATAACATTTGGTGGCAGCGTCGGGATCTGCTGAAGTGATAAGTGCTACGTAATTTATATGAACAAAAAGTGTTTTGGACAAAGTAAATGAGAGTGACTCTGAAGTGACGACTACGATTCGTGCAAAAGACACCAGTGTAGCTCGTGAAAACCCGACTAAGCTATCGCGAAGGCGCGAAGTGTACGTCGGTGAGGTGTGACATATCGGTCAACCGGTTAAAGCTCAGACTGACGGGGTCACGTCAAGTCTCGGAAAACCGCACAAAGTGTGCAACCAAGTGCTCGAGGCAGCTACTTGAGAAGAAGCCAACGTGCAACCATTGGCGACGCACTAAGGACGAGCCCAGGAACCACCGAAGGAAACGGGTCAACGGTGCCAGGGAGGACATCTGGACCAACCTTCGAGGGAGGCTACAAGACAGCAGGTCAACAATACCGAAGGAACAGCACCCGAAGTACAGCCATGGCGAGGACCATCTACAAGATCATCATACTGTAAGTGGCGGTTACATTACAAATATACATATAGCCTTGTAGAATCGAAGCCGCTTATGACGGCTGTGCATAGATGTTTCCAACGTGTATCCATATCGATGAGTGTCTATTAAAATCAATCAGCTGACTCTCAAATAAGCCTATACCGCGAAGGCTGCGGTACCGGCGACGGCGGCACGAGCTGATAAGGAGTGGGGTCGCCGCAGCCGAAGCAACAACGTGCAATTTTGCGTAAAGCAGATGTAGCTCTCGTACGGTGTATATGCGAGTGTGCTCTTAACGTTTTATAGGGAAACGTGAGTCTGAACAACGTGCAAAAGAATCATCTTCGGAGACACGCCACAATTCTTCGACGACTAGCCACGAAAAGGAGAAATTGGAGTTGTAAGAGGAAGATCATGGTCGAGCACTGTGGCCGATTTCTCAAGTTGCTTCTTGTGCCTGTCTTGGTCTACACGAGCCATGGAATATGCCAGAAAGATGGTGCTTATTCCTCATGATAACATACATCGTCTCGCGGGTCTCGCCACTACTGCTACTCGGTCGAGTTTGCCTGCATGTAATACAAAACGATATACTACATATATGGATCTTTTTGTCTGTGGTTTTAATCATACGCAAGCAGCCTCTACAGATTTTCAATGCTTTACAGACGCTATACCGTCTATATTTCCGAGACATAATACCCGCGGAGCCCTCACCCTTGTGATGACCGAGGCAAAAAGCACCAAAGAACGAACGATTACAGTCTGTGCATAACTCAGGCTGAGAGTCTCTATTGCCGTTGCAATAAGTGGATTTACATCGAGCACATTGATAGCTACAGCGATGCCCGAGTACTCGATTATGCTTAGAATTTCACTGTGTGCAGAACCCCCGACTACCTAGCGCACCAGCGAGATATAATATTGGTTTGTAGTGATGAGAGCGTTCGTAATAGAGGATAAAGAGTGTATGATTAATTTTACATATTGCAGAGAGTACGGATTTTCGCCCATCGTACAGAGGCGGAACGCGTTTTCCGAAGGTGAGAAATTCATAAACAACAATCGCTATACCCTCGTGAACCAAGTATTCCTGAAAGAGCTGAATCTCGCGTACACCGCACCCTCTAGACGGTATCGTTACCCCGCATTACGCGTGAGTTCTATCGCTGCTGTATATTGCACTCCTCGAAGCCCGTTCCGAATTTGACACCATCGTCTATGTAGCTCGCCCGTACGAATTTGACCGCGTTCGGCACGCGCTCGGGCTGTAACAAGGGATCGTTGTAGATACAACCTATCGCTATTACTTATTCGTAAAATGGACTTTTTTGCTATACACGCTTGTGTATAACTAATGCCCACACCGGCGCCTTCGACGCCTCGTACTATTCATGTCGTCATTCTACATGTACCAACGTCTATTCGAAATATGCGCGCGCTCTGAGCTACACTATTAATTAGTCGCCATATATCGTCAGGAACGATGTCACGAAAGTTTCGAAATGATAACCATACAGGTCCTTGCGCGAAAGACAGCACGCTCAGAGTCATACCCTCATAATCATGTCCTTCGCACGATTCTGTAAGATGTGTGAGAACATATCGTACACCGCCTACGCACCAAGTCAGATGATCAATACCGTCCGGTGGTTAACGAAAATAAAAATCTGTGTCCCGACCCTAGATCCTAAAGCGTGGAAAATATCGACTCTGCTCATTGTCGATACTGAAGCGTTTACGAGGGGGCAAAATATCACCTCCCCGTATAGCAGTTCTTCCATCGCCAGTCTGTCCACCTGCAAGCATAATTGAACCATTTATTAGAATTACTATTTCATTTAATTTAATTTTTTGTTTGTCGCTAGCTATATACCATGTATATAAATTGTGTAACGTAAGAATTACGAACTTATATTTACTTGTAGTCTTCGAATCCGCCGACTGCACCCGGGAACCGCCGACGTATTTCGTAAACCAACTCGATTGTCGGCGGTCTTGGCACAATGAATCGTGTAAAGCGAATAACGTTAGGGTCCGACTCGTACCATGTTTTTCCATTTTTACTGTTAATATCCCCGTAATTTTATTATTTTTGCCAGCGTAATTGTATTGTTAAAAGCTTACCCGAATCTACCGGGTCTTCCTCCTCCTCCTCCTCCGCCTCCTCCTCCGCCTCCTCTTCCCGTTCTTCTTCTTCTTCTTCTTCTTTCTCTACTTCTACGTCTTGTTCTTCTTCTTTTTCCTCGTAGTCTGTATTGCTATTCGTATCTTCGCTTGAACTGTATCGTCGCAATGGACCTGCGACGGCTTCATCTGGTTCTCTCGCAGGACCGACCATGAAAAGACCGTTTATTGATTTATACCCGCAGAACGGTTGGGTAAAATTTATCCAACGATTCCCTGTGGTGCTGTGACCACCGTTGTCCCTGCTATGATCATCTGAATCGATTCTACCCTCCTAATCGAAATCATAGGTGTCGGATCCCATTTCTTCTTTGTCATACCGTCGAACTGTATAAAAATCTTGTGATATAAAGGGAATAAAGTGAAAGTAATTAACGCAGTATATTACTTACGTCTTTCACTGAGTATGGGCTACAAAGCAGGCTCATTCAGCCAACCGTGTCGACGAATAACACGCACCACCGAATCAATAATTATTCGATTATCAAGTAATCTAATATTATGCGCGTCAACTAAATCGCGCTGATAACACTCGCACAGCATACCGCGGATCTTATGAACAACCGCTTGTGTCGGAAGTTCAAATAGGGTGATCTGGACATTTCTTCTTCCCCACCGCGAACTCAACGATGGTCTACGCTTCATTATACACTCTATCAATTTTCATATCAATGAGCGCCTAACCACTCTGACCATAATTGTGCTGTTAGAGTAGTAGTAACCACAGTAAATCAGACCATTAACTAGAGATTTTTCAAAGCGGCACGCTTTTGTAAATAATTCTTTAATACGCTCTTGTTTTCTTTTTCTCTCTCTCTCTCTCTCTATCTGCATATACTGCAGCTATGTGATGAATACGATTAACCAAGAAGATGACTGCACACGATCACTTTACAAAAGCAAGACTCAGGAAAATATTTAGCGATGGTGATGTAAATGTAGACCCATCATGTACTGAGTTATCGAGTTTCGCTGATGAATGTCACATTGTTTTCATCTAATTTTAGGCACTCGGCCATGAGGAAAGTCATCAAATTTAGTCGACGAATATTAGTTTATTTTCATGACACATCTTATCTATATGTCAAGGTGTGCGTATGCACATACATGTGCGAAAGTATGCAAGAGTTTTGGGATATATCTGTTGCTGCTATTATTAGGCTGTTAAGGAGAATTCGACAAATATCAAAGGATATTGGTGAGTAATTTTCAGTCGTATGTTTTGCAGTATCAAAAGAAGAGGCGATGCAATAAGATGGTAGGGGTAATCTGTATAAAACGGAGTATGAACACCACCGACGATTCATTGAAAAGTTACAGTCTACGAGAAAGCAATAAAAATGGCAAATAACGGTCCTACGTCTCATAAAATATCGCCATATATAGCGAACCCCGTTATGTACGGTTTAAATAAATCATTTCATAAAACAATCGTCGCCGGCCTCGAGTTGAACTCTACGTTTCTTGCACTAGTGGTGAAAATATTGTCGAATGGAAATACACTCAGTGCAGACGAGTGGCGAGTGTTTAAAAGTGATTTTTCTCGCGTACAACGATATTTCGAAGCTCATGGGGCTGATGCGGAGAAAATGTGTAATACCCGCATAGAGTACACAGCGCATTACACAATTTTAACCTCGTGTTACCAGCACACAGCTGTCTCATTTAGTAAAATAAGCGGTAGTGCTCTTGCTAGCGCCAGAGGATACGGAGCTTATGAAAATTATTTTGTCCGAACTAATTGTGCTGTACCGTGGTCATATCGCGATCATGCATCGGGCGTTGCTTTGCGAACGCAATAATTCTCCGTATGTGTAGCTATTTGTGATAAAGACACAGTTGTACATAATTGTATATAGTGCACATTTCGCTCGAAATATTATAAAGTATACACTGAGGACAGTCGTAGAGAGAGAGAGAGAGAGAGAAAATGTGAGTTATCACAGTCCTAAACCGAAGCATCAGCAAAGGTATGCGTCAGAAAGAAGACGGAGCTCTCGTCTTTATTTATATATATTTATTTTTAATTATAAAAAAAAATGTCTTGCAGAGCGAGCAGCCCCTGCATGTAAACCGACACCGAGGGTTCGTTATTCGTGTTATGGAGAACGAGAGGAGGATACTACTGTGTTCAAAAAGTAAGGTGAATTTTTTATTTAAACTTCCCGCGTTAACCGAATCGGACAAATGAATTTTTTTTTCAAGTTGGTAGGACTGTTAGTGACATCTGTGATAAATTACATGTCAATATCATCATTAGTTTTTAGTTTACGCTTGGTTTTGTGAACAAAGAAAAGTGAATTTGGCGATTTTTACGATGTCGAATTTTGTTGAGCAAAGAAGTGCTATTAAATTTTGCTTGCGGAATGAAATTTCCGCCGCTGAAACGTATCGAATATTACAAAAGGCCTTCGGTGATGAGACTATGTCACAGAAAAATGTTTACAAGTGGTACAAAGACTTCAAAGAAGGCAGAGAACGTGTTGATGATTTGGGACGCTCTGGACGACCATCGACGTCAATTGATGAGCAACACATCAAGAAAATCAAGGAATTGGTGCTCGAAAATCGTCGATTAACAATTCGAGACCTTGCCGACATGCTTGCAATATCAATTGGATCAGTGCAAGCAATTTTGAAGGATCATTTGTGCCTCAGAAGAGTCAAATCGCGTTTGGTGCCAAAATTTCTCAATTTTTTCGAAAAAGAGCGTCGCGTTCAAGCATGTGAATCAATGATTTCTGACTATCAGGACGTCTACAAACAAATTATTACGTGCGATGAGACTTGGATTTATGCCTATGATCCGGAAACAACCGATCTATCGAGCGAATATCGAAGGTGAACCGAGACCGAAAAATCCATGCCAAAGTCGCTCAAAAATCAAGGTCATGTTGACAGTTTTCTTCGATTATCGTGGTGTGGTGCATTACGAATTCCTTTCCACTGGCCAAACTGTCAACAAGGAATATTATTTAAGTGTTATGCGTCGTTTGCGTGAAGCCATTCGCAAGAAAAGGCCAGAATTGTGGAAAGACAACACTTGGATTTTGCACCACGATAATGCACCGTCGCACACAGCACTGGTTCTTCGTGAGTTTTTCGCCAAAAACTCCACTCATGTCGCTCCACAACCACCATATTCGCCTGATTTAGCACCGTGTGACTTCTGGCTGTTCCCAAAGCTCAAGAGACCACTCCGGGGAAATCGTTTTAAGTCGATTGAAGAGATCAAACGTGAATCGCTACGCGCATTGAAGGCTATACCTGAGGACGACTTTTTAGCATGCTTCAAAGATTGGAAAAAACGTTGGCATAAGTGTATTGTAGCTAAGGGGGATTATTTTAAGGGGGACGAAATCGATTTGGAAGAATAAATTTAAAAATTTTATTTTAAAACAAAATTCACCTTACTTTTTGAACACAGTAGTACATACACTGTTCAGATAGATTTAGCTTCGTAAAAGAAAAGTGTCACCCACCATCCTCATCCGCAGTTGACGTCGGTGGTAGCAGATCATCAACGCTGCCAACTTTGTATAATGAGACGAGGCATATCATGTAAGACAGTATCGATTATTCTGTACGCGTTATTTTTTTGACCAGAGTCAACACCCACAGCGAAAACTAATTTAAAAGGAATATTCCGAGTTATAATACAAATTAATTCCGTATAGCGATAAAAATAAAATTAACGGTGGAGGAATCTCCAAGCGCGGATTACCGTGTTTGCAGGGCTGTTGCATACGACGGTAAATGGATAAAGTGCTTTCCATAAAATACTGTTTGGTGCGGTTTATGGGCTGGCGGCATCATCGGGCCGTATTTTTTCCAAAATATGGCCGGTCAGGCAGTTACTGTGAATGGTGTTCGCTATCGTGAGATGATAACGAACTTTTTATGGCCCGAATTGGAAGATATGGATGTGGGCGATATGTGGTTTCAACAGGACGGTGCCACTTGCCACACAGCTAACGAAACAATGGCTCTTTTGCGCGACAAATTCAATGGCCGTGTTATCTCACGTGGTGGCAATGTCAATTGGCCGCCAAGATCATGTGATTTGACACCGTTGGACTTTTTTCTTTGGGGTTATTTGAAAGAAAAGGTGTACGTCGATAAGCCAGCAACAATTCAAGAGCTAAAGGATGAGATAATTCGGCACATTAACGGCATAGAACCTCAATTATGCCTAAGCGTCATCGAAAATTTGGACCATCGGATGGAGGTGTGCCGCCGAGGTCGCGGCGGCCATTTGGCCGATATTTTGTTCCATACATAATTGAACCATACCATATTATCATAATAAAAAGAATTGACAATAATTTCCTAAATAATTTGTGTTTTATTCAAAATCAACATCGGCCCTTAAAATTTAACCACCCTTTATAATAACCGCCGCCACGTCCGCGCGTTCCCCGTTCGATAATCGAACCCGCGGAACGTTATCGCCAGCAAGAGGTCGCATCATGACAGCGATCAAGCCATCTCTACCGCATGCATAGCCTTGCGCTGTGCTCCTCGCAAAGCGCTTGTTCTGCAGTAAAAGATATAGAATATGATCCCTCACAGAGAGAGAGAGAGAAAGGGAAAGACTTCAATTATAATTCTCTAATTATTATGCTATAAAAATAAGAGACACAGTAAGATCAGGTATTTTTTTAATTAATCAATATTTTATGGAAAGCACTTTACACATTTATCGTCATATGCAACAGCCTGCAAACACGGTTATCCACGCTCGGAGATTCCTTCACCGTTAATTTTATTTTTATCGGAATACGGAATTAATTTCTATTATCACTCGTAATATTGCTTTTAAATTATTTTTCGCTGTGGGTGCTGTCATCACAGTGTACTTCTGAAAAAAGAATGAAACAAGTATTTAATTGAACGCATTGGTCAATAAAAAACATCGTGTACAGAATAATCTATACTGTCTTACCTGATATGCCACAACTCATTATACAAAGTTGGCAGCGTTGATGATCTTCTGCCACCGACGACAACTGTGGATGAGGATGGCGGGTGACACTTTTCTTTCCCGAAGTGAGATCTATCTGTATAGTGTATGTATCCTCCTCTCCATAACACGAAAAACGAACCCTCGGTTTCGGTTCATATGCAGGGGCTGCTCGCTCTGCAAGACATTATTTCTTATAATAAAAAATAAATATTACATTTTTTAATTATTTTATATTTTTTACTTACCAAGCTCTGCTGCTTTGCTGCTAATCGACATTGGCACGTATTCGATGATCTGCTGTGTTAATGAAACAGAGACGAGCGCTCCGTCTCCTTTCTATCGCAGACCTTTGCTGATGCTTCGGATTTAGGACTCTCTCTCTCTCTCTCTCTCTCACCGTGACTGACCTCGGTGTATACTTTATAATATTTCGAGCGAAATGTACACTATATACAATTATTTACAACAGTGTCTTTATCACAAATAGCTGCACATACGTAGAATTATTGCGTTCGCAACGCAACACCCGATGCATGATCAGCGATATGACCACGAAACAGCACAATTATTTCGGACAAAATAATTTTCATAAACTCCGTATCCTCCGGCGTTAGCAAGATCGCGATGTGTTCGAGCGCTTCTTCAAAGAATTCCTTGGAACCGATGATCTCATACGCTGCTGCACGAGGCATTTCACTGACAACTATCTTTTCACGGACATATGATACCACCTCGTTCATACACCGTTGAATCGTTTCACTTTTGCTCTCTAGAGCCTGCATATGAATATCAATTCTTCTACTTATTTCGACGAGCATATCAAATGTAGGCCGCTGAAGAACAATGTTTAGAGAGTATTTCGATTCTCCAGATTCGTCTTGATTCTCGTATTCCTCATTAAAGCTACCGCTTATTTTACCAAATGAGACAGCTCTGTGCTGGTAACACGAGGTTACAACTGTGTTATGCGTTGTGTGCTCTATGTGGGTATTACACATTTTCTCGGCATCAGCCCCATGAGCTTCGAAATATTGTCGTACGCGAGAAAAATCACTTTTAAACACACGCCACTCATCTGCACTGAGTGTAATTCCGGTAAAAATATTCGACAATATTTTCACCACTGGTGTAAGAGTACACGTTATTTTATTTTACCAAATGATTTATTTAAACCGTACATAACGGGGTTCGCTATATATGGCGACATCGCGTGAGACGTATCACCGTTATTTGTTATTTTTATTGCTTTCGTGTAGACTGTAACTTTTCGAATGAATCGTCGGCGGTGTTCATACTCCGTTTTATACAGATTTCCCCCGCCATCTAGTTACACCGCCTCTTTTTTGATACTGCAAATCATAAGACTGAAAATTGCTCACCAATATCCTTTGATATTTGTCGCATTCTCCTCAACACCCTAGTAACAGCAGCAACAAATATATCCCAAAACTCTTGCATACTCTTGCACACCTATGTGCACACGCACACCTCGACATACAGATAAGATGTGTCATGAAAACTAAATAATATTCGTCGACGAAATTTGATGATTTTCCTCATGGTCAAGTGCCTTGAAATTAGATGAAAACAATATGACTTTCATCAGCGAAACTCGATAACTAAGTACATCACCATCGCTTAATATTTCCCTAGGTCTTGGTTTTGTAAAGTGATCGCGTGCGGCCATCTTCTTGGTTAGTCGTATTCATTACATCTCTGCAGTATATGCAGAGAGAGAGAGAGAGAGAGAGAAAGAGAGAGAGAGAGAGAGAGAGAGAGAGAGAGAGAGAGAGAGAGAGAGAGAGAGAGAGAGAGAGAGAGAGAAAGAGAGAAAGAGCGTGGAAAAGGAATATATATATAAGTGAGCCGCTTTGAAAATTCTCTAGTTTATTGTCTGATTTACTGTGGTTACTACTACTACTACTCTAACAGCACAATCATGGTCAGAATGATAAAGCGCTCATTGATAAGAAAATTGATAGAGTTTATATTGAAGCGTAGACCGTCGTTGCGCTCGCGGGAGAAGAAATTTACAGATCATACTATAGGAACTTCCGAAACAGGCGGTTGTTCGTAAAATTCGCGGTATGCTGTGCGAGGGTCATCAGCGCGATTTAGTTGACGCGTATAATATTGGATTGTTTGATAATCAAATAATTATTGATTCGGTGGTGCGTGTTATTCGTCGGCGCGGTTGGCTGAATGAGCCTGCTCTGCAGCCCATACTCAATGAAAGACGTAAGTAATATACTGCGTTATTTACTTTTATTTTATTTTCTTCATTTCACAAGATCTTTATGTAGTTCGGCGGTATGAAGAAGAAAAAATGGGATCCGACACCTATGATTTCAATGCGGAGGGTACAACCGATTCAGATGATCATAGCAGGGACAACGATGGTGACAGCTCCGCAGGGAATCGTTGGATAAATTTTACCCAGCCATTCTGCGGCTATAAACCAGCAAACGGTCTTTTCATGATCGGCCCCGCGAGAGAACCAGATGAAGCCGTCGCAGGTCCATCGCGACAATACAGTTCAAACGATGATACCAACAGCAATACAGACAACGAGGAAGAAGAAGAAGAAGAAGAAGAAGAAGAAGAGGAGGAGGAGGAAGAGAAGGACCCAGTAGATTCAGCTAAGCTTTTAATAATACAATTACGTTGACAAGAATAAAAAAATTACGCGGATAATAATAGTAAAATAAAAAAACAGGGTACGAGTCGGACCCAAACGTTTTCCGCTATGCACGACTCACTGTGCCGAGACCGCCGACAATCGAGTTGGTTTACGAAATGCGTCGGCGGTTCCCGGGTGCAGTCGACGGATTCGAGGACTAGAAGCAAATATAAGTTTGTAATTCTTACGTTACACGAATTATATACATAGTATATAGCTAGCGACAAATAAAAATTTTAATTAAATGAAATAAAAATTCCAATAAATGGTTTAATTATGCATGCAGGTGGACTGACTGGCGATAGAAGAATTGCTGCATGGGAAGTGATATTTTGCCTCCTGGTGAACGTTTCGGTATCGACAATGAGCAGTGACGATATTTTTCACGCTTTAAGATGCAGGGTCGAGAGACAGATTTTTATTTTCGTCAGCCACCGGACGGTATCGATCATCTGACATGGTTCGAGGGCGGTGTACGAGATGTTCTGACACGCCTCACAGAATCGTGCGAAGGACCTGTATGGTTATCATTTCGACCAGCTCGTGATATCGTTCCTGACGATATATGGCGACTAATTAATAGTGTAGTTCAGAGCGCGCGCGAATTTCGAATAGACGCTGGTACATGTAGAATGACGACATGTATAGTACGAGGCGTCGAAGGAGCCGGTGTGGGCACTAGGCTTACACACGAGTCTATAGCAAAAAAGGCAATTTTACGCATAAGTAATCGCGATAATTTGTGTCTACGACGATCCCTTGTCACAGCCCGAGCGCATGCCGAACGCGGTCAAATACGTACGGGCGAGCTACACAGACGATGGTGTCCAATTCGGAACGGGCTTCGAGGTGCGCAATATACAGCATTGATAGAGCTCACGCGTAATGCAGGGGTAACGACGCCGTCCAGAGGGTGCGGTGTGCGCGAAATTCAGCTCTTTCAGGAGTACTTGGTTCACGAGGGTATAGCGATTATTGTTTACGAATTTCTCACCTTCGGAAAACGCGTTCTGGCTCTGTACGATGGGCGACAATAGGTACTCACTGCAATAGGTAAAATTAACCATACACTCTTTATTCTCTATTACGAGCGTTCTCATCACTACCAGCCAATATTAAATCTCGCTGGTGCGCTAGGTAGTCAGGGGTTCTGCGCACAATGTAATTCCAAGTATATTCGAGTACTCGAGCATCGCTGTAGCTATCAATGTGTTCGATGTAAATCCACTTATTGCAACGGCAATGTTACGTCGGCCCCAAGATTTAGGGTCTGGCGAACACGGTCGGTCTCGCTTATGCGTCAAGGCTTGGCAGCCCTTTACAGCGGGGACGGCGACCTCGCCTTTTCCGATTAGAAATAGGAGAATTTTACCTGGTGAGCTCCGGATAGAGTTGGGCTCGAAGATATACAGTTGTCACGTGTCCTTTTTTTGTAACAGTTCCCTTCCTTGGTCGTGGTCTCGATCTCTGTTGCAGGTGATTCTCTTTGATCTCGCGCTTCCTTGTGGGTGATGAAAGGAGAAGTATTTCGTTGGCCGTGGTTGATTAATTGACCATAACGTTTATTTTAAGGCGTATCATACGCAACTCACAAACACAAGTTAACGTACACAAGTTTTACACGATTGTCAATAAAAGTAGCTTGGCCTATTATAATTCTGAAGAATGGCTCTTTCGCGGCACACGTTAACATATATATATTGGCAGACAATTACTGCACGTAATCCACAAGACACACGTTGTGATTATACAATATTCGATGAGATAGAGTAGAAAAGGCACCTTGGCCGTTGTGAATAAAATATGCTACGCGACGCGACCGCGGGAAATAGTGGTTGAAAACTGAGCACTCGTGCAGTGAAAACTCTTCCTTATATATCCTAGAGTGTAATAGAAGTATTGATTAGGGAAACCCCGTGAACTAGGATGGAACTCTATCTTGGGTGACGAACCCCTTTCTTCAAAGGTTGGTTCTCCCCATCACGTCAGTATGACTCACAATTAGTTTATCTACCTTCGCGAAAAGCAATTCCCTTTTCCGAGAGACGTGAGTCATTGGTCTAGTTTTATGATTAACTATTCTCCCCTTTGTATTTGCCATGACTCAACTTGCTTTACCTTCGTTAACGAGTTTTCCCTTTTAGCCTATTCCTTATCATATCTCTATTTACTATTAGTGCCGAGAGTCACGTTTAGGGAGTTTCGCGGATGACCAGGTACAGAGGCAATCATAGAGCTTATCTATCATGACTAATACCAGCTAGGCACCACCCGCCGTAAAGAGGGGTCGGACTTGCCTCTTTGCTGTCAAACACGAAGATGACTCAAATAGAAAGGGTAGCTGCCCTGGCTGCTTCGCTCGCTCATCGTGACCGGCTTATACCTGCAGAGCAAAAGAGAAGGATCTCACGGGACGTAACAGCAATACAAACTCTCAGCCTGAGTATTGCACAGACTGTAATCGTTCGTTCTTTGGTGCTTTTTGCCTCGCTCATCACAAGGGTAAGGGCTCCGCGGGTATCACGTCTCGTAAATATAGACGGTACAGCGTTTGTAACGTATTGAAAATCTGTAGAGGCTGCTCGCGTATGATAAAAACCACAGATAAAAAAATGCATGTACGAGTATGTGGTATATCGTTTTCTATTACAGGCAAGCAAACGCGACCGACTACGCATGCGTGTTTTATAGGACCTCTTAAGAAACCAGAGGCGCAAAAGGAGAAGAAAAAAGACAAGCCTTCCACGAGATTTTTATTTTATGATTTTGTGACGCAACAACACGAGCAATTGCATGATGATAAATCGAGACGAATTCACGAGCCGAATTTATGTGTTACACAATGCGTATGTTTGACATGTCTGGATATCACAGATATAGAGACCGATTGTGCTAACTGTGGTAAAAGTAATTTCGTGTTTATCGATGATCCTGTTGGGGGGCTCGTGAACTTGGCATTATCGCAACAATTTAAAAAGACCATCTGCATTGCCCATAATGCTAGAGGTTTCGACGCACAATTTATTCTACGGCATTTAATCGAAGTGCAAAAAACACAGCTGCCCTCTCTGATTATGAATGGTACGAAGATTGTCTCGATGAAAACTGGCGATGTCGTTTTTCTCGATAGTCTAAACTATTTACCCATGGCTCTTAGCGCTTTACCTAAGGCCGTTGGTTTCGCTGATGAGGTGGCAAAAGCTACATTTCGCCATTTATTCAACATACCGGAATGTCGGAATTACACAGATCCTCTGCCGGCTCCTCATTTTTACTCACCCGATACCATGTTCTCAGCGGATCGCCAGTGATTTTTAAAATGGTTTGAGGAAGAATCGAGTCTCGTAGATTATAAATTTGATTTTGCGATGTAATTTGTGCAATATTGTCGTACAGATGTTACGGTTTTGAGACGAGCGTGTTCAGCTTTTCGAGAGCGTGTGCCCCCTTACAGAAGCATGCACGATAGCATCAGCATGTACGAGAGTATTTCGAAAGAATTTTCTACTGAAAAATCGCATTGCGGTGTTACCACCAGGGGGGTATCGCTGGGGCGATAAGCAGTCGCGCAAGGCCGTCGTATGGCTCGTATGGCTCGAGCGTGGACGGAACTGCGTTATCGCTCATGCTGGAGGCACGAGAGAGTATGGCCCTCCGACCGGCCTACCGGCTGTGGACGGATACTACGTGGATGCGGGGGTCCATCACGTTCTTCAATTTCACAGCTGCTTTTGGCATGGTTGTCCGCGATATTATCGCGTGAATAGAGATGCTCGAACTAAATTCGGCGGTACAATGGATGAGCGATACGAGCATACCGTTCTTATTTCCGGGAGAATCAGATCGAAAGGGTACACTCTAACTGAAATATGGGAATACGATTTTGACAGATTAGTCGAGAATAACGAGGAAATGTCGTTATACGTGAAAAATCACGCCATGGTCAAGCAGGCGCCTCTCGAACCACGGGATGCATTCTTTGGCGGTCGAACGGAAAATTTTGTAAGCTTGTACGATGTCGCGAATGGGGAGTAGATACGCAATGCGGATGTTTGCTCGCTGTATCCATGGGTATATAAGAATGGAAAATATCCCGTTGGACGTCCGAAATTATACGTAGGTGACGAGTGTCGAGAACTCGTAGGACTTGAAAACGATCTAAGTGTCGTCGAGGGTCTCGTGAAGTCTACCGTGGTGGCATCGCGCGATTGTAGTATATCCCCGTACTGCCTGTTCGAAAGCGAAAGCGAAAGCGGCACGGGATGTACTCTACTGTACCGTACGGCTATTGTGAAATACGCTAATTAGTATAACGCGAAAAAGTATATGGTTTTACGGTTGAATTCGCGATATTTAAAAATAATCTTTTTGCCTAATTTCATGCATCATATTTACTGTGTACAATAAATTAAGAAAATATATATATATATATATATATATATATTGATTTATTATGTATAAAACCGTTGTTGGCTCGTTCTTTTCGTGTTGCTATTCGTAGCAGTAGCTGCTATCTCTCTACCGTTCCCTTTTGGTCTGACTTTTTCATCGTTGATTTTTTTTGTCCCGTCTTTTTTATCGAGTGTTTCCTTTTGTTCTGACTTTCTCGTGCTACCTCCGTGGTTATAATATTGCTGTTTAGAATTTGATGATTCGTAAAATTTGCACATAGAGATGTATGCATGATGAATAAAAATATTGCTTCATTTGTGAGAAATATAAAAACTATCGTTATTTAATTAACATACGGTGTAATCACCAGCTTATACCGCGGGCCCGGGGCCTCATCAGCTAGTGCAGTTGCGCCGCGCCTTATCAGCTCGTTAAGGCCGCGAAAATAGCTGATGCCGCGGGGTCGCCACCGCCGCCGCCGCCGCCGCCGCAGCCGCCGCAGCCGTCGCGGTATAAGCTCATTTAAGAGTCAGCTGATTGATTTTGATAGACACTCATCTTTATAGATACACGTTGGAAACATCCATGGACAGCCGTGATAAGCAGTCCTACGGGTTGTGGTACAACACATTTTGTCAAAAAATTCTTTAGATACATGCACGAAATGGCGGATGTCCCGTTCGAGCGTATACTTTTTTATTACTCAGAGTAGCAGTCCGGGTATTCAGAGTACGGTGATAAAATCGAATTTCGCGAGGGTTTACCGCAAGCAGCAGACTACTCGAATGATACAAGACCTAAACTTGTAGCCATTGACGATCTAATGCGCGAGGCATCCAACAATACTGTTGTCGATATTTTCACCAAGGGTAGCCATCATAAAAATCTTAATGTCATTTTCATCACGCAAAATCTCTTCCATCAGGGTCACGGGCAGCGCGATATCTCCTTAAACGCTAATTATATCGTTGTCTTCAAAAATCCGCGAGATCGCGCGCAAATTCAGGACCTAGCCCGTCAGGTATGTCCCGAGAATCCGTGATTTTTGCAGGAGTTATATTTCTATGCAACGGCTGCACCACACGGCTATCTATTATTCAACTTGAAACAATCGACGCCTGATAATTGTCGATTTCGCGCTTGTATATTTCCCGATAACCAATACCATTACGTTTACGTGCCTCAAAAACAATGAAAGTTCGCGATGCGACGTGCGATGTACCAGTAATGCGCTTGTAATAGCGTTGCGCGGACCTGTCGATAAAAAGCAAATAATTATATTGGAAGCGCTGTGCTATCAGAAGCAACAGCAACGATGTATAATTTTGCGCAGCAAGCGCAATTTTTATTAGCAAAGCAGATATAGCGCTCGTACGCTGTATATGCGAGTGTGCTCTAAACGTTTTACATGGAAACGTGAGTCTGAACAACATGCAAAAGAATCATCTTCGGAGGCCCGCGACAAATCTTCGACGACCAGCCGCCAAAAGGGGAAATTGGAGCGGTAAGAGGAAGATCATCGTCGAGCACTGTGTCGGATTTCTCAAGTTGCTTCTTGTGCCTGTCTTGGCTTACATGAGCCATGGAATATGCCAGAAAGATGATACTTATTCCTCATGATAACATACATTGTCTCGCTTGACTCGCCACTACTGCTGCTACTACTCCTACTGCAGACCCGTCGCCCTCCGTACAGACTACCGGTACGCCATTATCGCGCCTCGACTCTGAGCTGAGTGAAATTCTAAACTCTCGCTCGTACAAGAGCGAGAGAGAGAAATGGATAGCGTACCAGCAGGTTTTACAGCGTTATCCTCACATGGTCGAGTACGATAATGCAGTACCGAATATTTCATCAAAACGAAAAATAGCAATATTCGATAGTCACGAGAATAAATCCGACGACGTTTCAATGAACAAAGTTAAATCTCGACTCAATGACACACTTATTATCGATAGCGTACCAAAAAAATTTTAATCTAAAGCAATATCGTTGGTTCGCAATTTGCATCGCAGCGCTGTTGGTAAAAAACTGACATGGGATCGTAACGGTGTTTTTCCATAGACGGCAGAAGAATTTCAAATTCCAATATCGTTGATCTTGTTAACGACGCTATGCGAGCTAGAAAACGCGAGAAACCCATCGGACGATCTCACTTTGCCAAACTCCTGCGAGCGATACAGATGCCACGCGAATTCATCGGCAATCCCGAGTTACTACACGGGCCTACACCTACATCATCCTCGCCACCACGGCGGCGTCTTATTTTACCACACGATAGCGATAGTAGCAGCAGCAACAGCAGCAACAGTAGCAACAACAACAACAACGAGGCCGAGACCGCACAATCAAACAGAGATTTAATGCTCACGGCTGCAAACGACATCATCGAGGTGTAGGAGGGGGATGGAGAAGAGGACGAACAATTGCAAAACATCGCACAAGTAGAATATCGATCCCCCACACAGTTAGAAAAGAAAAAGAAAAAGAATCCATTTAACTGGTCATCGTTAAAATTATGAAAATTCTTCAAAAAATCTATTATGACACCGCTCATCCTGCCTCCTATTCTCGAGCAAAAAATTTGGCACAGGTGGATCGAAGAGTAGCGCGAAAAAATGTTTTACCATGGCTCGAGACACAGGATTTATATAACATGCATCGTCTCGTGCGACGACGATTTTCCCGTCGTACGTACAACGTGAGTAATATAGACGATGTATGGGAGGCTGATTTAGCTGATCTTCGCTCGATAGCCACGTACAACGATGGGTACGCATATCTGCTTGTTGTTATCGACGTGTTGAGCAAATACGCGTGGATCGAGGATTTGCGTGACAAAACGAGCGCAAACGTAGCCCGCGGTCTCACACGCATACTCGCACGCAGTAACAATCGTCGCCCGCAGCAATTGCAAACTGATCGAGACAAAGAATTTATCGGCGCTCCGTTTCAGCAAATTCTCAAGAAAAAGAATATCGATTTTCGCGCTGCTCGTAACCCTGATATAAAAGCCTCGATTGCCGAGCGCTTTAATCGCACGATAAAAGAGCGACTGTGGCGTTACTTTACATACACGCGAAATAAGCGTTACATCGATGTTTTACAAAAATTTTTATATGCTTATAATTACACTAAACACAGCGGAACACGTATTCCTTCGAGCGAGGTAACCCTCGAAATATCGTCTATAGCCCGAGAAAATTTAGCACGGCGTTACGAGCGTTACGCGAGAAAAATTGAAAAACCTAAATACAGCGTCGGTGACTTGGTACGTATCAGTACAGCTAAAGCAGCATTCGTGAAAGGATATGAGCGTGGTTGGAGTAACGAATTATTCAAGATTCATCGAATATCAGTGAATCGAGAACCATTCGTGTATATTTTACACGCTCTGAATAACAAGACTATCGACGGTATTTTCTACGAGGCAGAATTATCGCGAGTACGAGTACCTCCGTCATCTGAGAAGACAAAAGAGGAGAAGAGGAAAAAGAGGAAGAACGCTCGGAATCACCGTCCCTGATAAATATGAGCTCCAAGGATAGCTCTTTCTTCGTCGTACTACCGCGCAACAGTGGAATGCAGTATTTTCCGAATAATACGACGACAACATTTATTACAAAACTACCGCGTCAGATACGTTTGCACGGAGAATGGTCTGTTTCTCTTGTGGAAATTGCTTATCCGGTGACTCTTTTACATTTTCCTACTGTAGGAAATTTCGTAACTTTTGAGGATGGTGATTATTATTTATCGGGTTTAAATCTTTTAACACGGCGACGCGCTGATAGAGACCAAGTGCCACCTGGTGAATATCGCCCTATAGACGCTATTTTGGAGAGTATTAATAAGTTACCTCACGTGGCCGGTCATTTGTGCTTTAAATCGCTTCCGAGCGGGCAGGTCGAAGTGGCGCGTGTATGCGACGATCTACGATACCATGACTTTCGCGAATCGCCTGCCATCGCAAGGCTACTAGGATTCTCGGAAAAGACCTGTAGGTCTGTAATGATAGAGCCGTATTGCGTATACACAGGGTCGAGGCCTGCATCTCTCACCGGTGCTATACCGGGCAGCATGTTTCTATACACAGATATCTGCGAGAGCTATATTACAGGCGATGTACAAACACCCCTCTTACGAGTTGTTCCCATTGATACTGATGACTGTCAGTATGATTCGATAAAGATTAAATCGTTTTCAACGCCACGATATATACCTATCTTGCGCAATAATTTACACACTATCGAGATCGATATAAGAGACGATTTTGGGGATCCTATATTATTCGAGCAGGGAACGTTGACTGTGACACTACATTTCAAAAGGTCCCATGATTGATTACACTACTATGGATGATATTGACAGTGTCTAGCACGAACGGGGCCGTCGCGGGTACGGCGGTATTAGCCATGTTTATATCGGAACACCTAATCAACGAGGACGCGGTATCGGCAGCTTTCTCGGGGTCCTGTTTCGTCGTGTGTTACCTCTTTTAAAGAAGGGCGCCAATGCAGTTGGAAAAGAGGCATTGCGCGCTGGTGTAAACGTAGCCGGTGATATCCTCGATAGAAATATAACTGTGAAAGATGCTATTAGCGAGAGAGCGCGAGAATCAGGCAGTAATCTCAAACGCAAAGCCTCTGAAAAAATTGACACTCTCTAGCGGGGGTCTGATTATAAAAAGCGCAAAATTTCGCGAACTCCTCATTCATCGAACGAACGTAAACCACGACGTATCTCCCGTAAAAATAAAAGTGTAATAAAGAGAAAAGTAATGAAGAAGAAGAAGAAAATAAAGAACAATAAGAAGAAGAAGACTCGTCAACGAACAGTTGCAGATATTTTTGGATAGCTGAAACTAGATGGCTTTTCTACATGCGCACTCGTGCGAGTGCCTTAAATCGGAACTTGAATTATTTTCACTCCCACCGACGCAAACTACTATCGAAGGCTCCAATTGGGTGTATTACAAACCAATATCTTCGCTAACAGATGACTCACCGATTGAATTTGTTATTCCTGGACGGGGTGATGAGTATATCGATCTCGCGCACACTATGCTTAGTCTGAGAGTGAAAATAACATCTCCTACTACGGAAATTGCCGCGGGTACAGCGTCGAAAGTAAGTGCCGGCCCTGTGAACAATCTCTTGCACTCTATGTTTAATCAGGTGGATGTATACCTGAATCAAAAATTAGTTTCACCTCCAAATAATAGCTACGCTTATTGAGCGTACATAGAAACACTTTTGAATTACGGTCCAGCAGCAAAAAATTCGCATCTCACGAGCGTTCTCTGGTACGACAATACCCCTGGAAAAATGGACGATATAACATCGGGAAATACGGGTCTTGTGAAGAGAAAACAATTTTTAAATGTCGAAAAAACTGTAGATTTGCTCGGTCATCTGCATTGCGATATATTCAATCAGGGGCGGTTCCTATTAAACGGTGTCGAGTTACGACTACGGTTGGTGCGGTCTATAGATTCATTTTGTTTTGTAGGCGACACAAAGAATGTTCAATGCGGCTTAAAGATTCTCGAGGCATCGCTTCTCGTTCGTAGAACAAAAATAGCTCCTGGTGTGCTGCTCTCGCATGCTAGAACTCTGGCAAAATCTACGGCTTAATATCCTCCTACGAGAGTCGAGGTAAAAGCCGTTTCAATACACTCGGGTGTTCATGGAGAGACTATCGATAATATCGTGCTAGGTCAATTGCCGAAGCGTATAATTATCGGTTTTGTCGAAAACAAAGCGTTTAACGGCAACTGCAGCATGAATCCATTCAATTTCCAAAATTACAAGATAAATTATCTTTCGTTGTATGTAGATGGTCCTCAAATACCTTCGAAACCGTTACAAACTGATTTCACGGAAAATCATCTATATGTGGATGCTTTTCAAACGTTGTTTTCGGGAACTGGAATACATTTCTTGAACGACGGTAATTCGATCGATCGCGATAATTATCGCGATGGATACTGTCTGTTTGCTTTTGATTTGACACCCGATCTTTCGTCGAACAGCAATTCACATTGGAATTTAATAAAGCACGGTAGTGTGAGAATAGAGGTACGATTTGAGGATGCGCTTGCTTCAACGATAAATTGTGTAGTCTACGCGGAATATGATAATGTCCTTGAAATCGATGCCTCTCTGCAACTAATGGTGGATTTTACCGGATAAGCGAAAAATGTGCTGATGTCGGCATAAAATTATTTCGTGTTAAGCGACGTAGAAGCATCTCTGTGAGTAACTAATCAGTCGAACTCGAGCATGTGTACGGATTAGACGTGAAAATGGATATCGTCGTGGATATACAGGTAATGCGTGGTAAAGACTCGGAATTTATTCCGAAAGAAATTGCCGTGGTAGCAGTAGATAGACCGTACTCTGCTCATGGGATCGTCGCACCGCCGTGTCACTTTACCGAATTACCACAGCATTCGAGAAGCCAGAATGATTTTCTCTCGAAATATTTTCACGTTTTGGAATGGTACGAGGGCGATGTGAGCTGTAAACAAGCATACGCTAATTTGCGTGAAATTTCGCGAAAATCAAGACGTATCTATACACGCGGTCACGAGAAGGCTATACCTCTTTGCGATATCACGAGTCATGAAATTTCCAACCTGGAGGATGAGGAGGGCGCCCCATCGTACACATTTATGCCGAAATCTTTGCGAAAATGCTTCAGACACGCTATTATAAACGATACAGCGTCTTCGCCTTGTGCAATGCGCCAGGCTTTCCAAATAAAAAATTGGCTTCGCGAGCACCTATTTAAAGAAGAATCATACATGGATGTTTCGTCAGCAGACGAAAAGGAAGAGAATAAGAAAGAGGAGAAATCTTCATCATGTAGTCGTGACACGATCGACAATGCTGTGAAATAAATTTTGCATATATATACGTCTTTCAAAGCGTATCGGTCATCATTTAATCATTGACTATGTGTTCAGCATGAACACTAGACAAATCTACGAGAGTCTGCAGTATCTACCACTTTCAACCGTTGGCGTATACCCAGCTGACAGAATTCCTCGTGTATGGTCGTTACCGGCTGGACTCGTAGTTAACACGGATAACCACGACAGACCTATAAAGCATTGGATCGCCATGTACGTTAACCATCATGGAAAAGGAATGTACTTTGATAGCTACAGGCTACCATCGGTTATACCGCAACATCTCGCACGACTACGAAGAAACTGCAAGTTCTATCGGTACGGACTCAAGGAGCTACAGAGTAATACGTCGGATGTGTGTGGAAAATTTTGTATCGTATTCCTGCATCTTGTGTCGTGCGGCTTCACCATGTCGCGATTTAATAAGCTCTTTAGCGATAATGTAATGAAAAACGACAGATTAGTACGTGAATATTACAATACTTTTGCCTCTCGACGATCAGACAGTGACAAAAATTAATGTAACGGCGGAGGAGTCTCCGAGCGAAGATTACCGTGTTTGAAGGGATGTTGCATACGACGGTAAGTATGTGTAAAGTGATTTAAATAAAATATTGATTAATTAAAAACAAATACATCGACTTACTGTGTCTTTTATTTTATAATTATATATAAATTATAATCGAGGTCTCTCGCGGTACGGTATCATATTCTGCGTCTTTTACTGCAGAGCATTCGCTTCACGAGAAGCACAGCGCAAAGCGGTACGCACGTGCAAAACCGCTCTCGTTGCATTCAGCGCACTGGACCTAGTGATGGACCTAGTGATGATTCAGAGGGGGGTTTGTTATCTTCAAACCCTGTGATACTAAATAACAGCATCCTGAGCATTCAGTTTGTCTTTAACTTTGTTATCGCGCAGTCAAAAGCGTGTCCTTCGCAATGTATCCTCGTTACGACGCTAGCGGGTGTTTGGAGTCCTCGGCGCCGAAATAGACATCGGGTACGATGGCGGCGACGTGGACGAGGACTTCAAGGACCCCAAGCTTCCTGAAGCAGACGATGCTCGGTTGTGAAAGTGTCCACGCCCGCGCGTATGTGTGTGTTTGTGTGAGTGAAATAGTGAGAGACAGGAGTTTACAATCGCCGTTGAAGGAAAGTGGACGTCAACAAGAGCAGAGGTGAATACCTTATTTTATTCCTTTTTTCTAGCATGTGTACACCTTTGCTCCATCCTGGTCTTATCTCTACTCTTCCTTGTTCACCAGAATACCTACACCACCGCACCTTACCATCTCCACGTTCCCGACACTGGCTAAGCAGAGTAGGTAGCGTGGCGGTGAAAAAGTGGGGGTGGGGGTAGCCGCGTGGTGGGGGAAGGAGTGGGGATAGGACTGGGATGAAGCAAAGGTGTACACATACTACTTGTGTCCATGATCTGTAATCTAGCTAGTCAGTCATTGTACTGGTTCGGTAACCTCTTGGTGCATCGCGCATACCAGACTCATGGTTACTGTGTGTGTCTTCGCTACGCTAACTCAACCTTGTTTCAATATCTTTCTAGTAATAAATTTTATTACTAATATCTTTCATAAGTATATTGTTCAATGGACTCGTACAACGTTAATCTGCATAAGTATATTGCCTCTTAAAGTATTCGACTGTAACAACGTAAAAAGTAGATATTTAACATGTGGTTCGAGCATGTGTTTTCGTCGTCAGTCTCGCATAGACTCTCATCCACCCCGAACTACTTGGGAGGCTCGTTCTTTGTCCTATTTTTTAGAAAATACTCTCGCCCACCAACGTTATGTTTTCTAGTGTTTACAGGCTAGTATCAAGTAAGCCCCCTCCCCGACGACCGCCGTCTCGGATCGAGTCAGAAATGTATATCAACTTATCTTCATCTCATTGTGTATTATTATTTCATTTATATCTTTTGTTTTATCACGACGAATAGATTTTCAAATTGTGCAAATCATAATTACAACAAGTGACCCTGAAGTGTTTTGTTTTCCTTCACGCTATGTAAATTTCCTTCCGTTAAATCACCTTAAAACCAGATTTCCTTCCCCCTCCTCAAACCAACTCGTCATGCGCATTACGGGATTGTCGAAAACTGAGATCTATGTTCTATGTTTATGCTATTCAAAATATAGCAATATAAAAAAAAACACCTTTTAGTTTTCCTCGCGTCTACACACAGTATTTGCCATCCATGTAAAAAACTTACTTTCAATGTTTAGTTAGTTGAAATGTCGAAAGAAGTTATCTTTGTGACCGATGGGGCAGGAAATAAAATGTTCAATCCGGAGGGATTCGCCCTAGCTCAAAAACCGGAAGGTAAATAATTAACAATAAAGATTTAAAAAACACTTTTAAATTTATGGTTTATGAAAATATGTAATTATCAGTTGCTTGCATAGAAGACCACAATTTACCTATTATGTATAATTTAAGAAATGTAAAAGTGAAACTGTTTTTCACTGTAATAATAAAAAAATCGTCAACGAATTTTTCCGCATTGTGTTTATTACGGAATTATAGCGTCCCACTTACAATTTCTAATTTCTTTAAATTCCAATTCCATCGAGTCCTTGTTATACTTACGGCTTGGCAACATATCCACGAACAAATCAAGTGACCAGCTGTGAAAGGAACAGATCTTCAAATCACCGAAGATTAAACACAATACTGAAGCGTGTACAACATCTGGTCAAGAAAATTCCAATTCAATAGGGGATGCAAAAAATTGAGACACGGCCACTGACAAAGCTCATTGGGCTCCTGAAGCCATCAAAGCTCTTATGGCTGAATATTAAGACAATGCTAAAAGTTTCCATGTAAATACAAAAGAGCATACCGAAATATGGAATGAAATTTCGTTTCAATTACACGTGTGTGGCTATCCATATATGCATAAACAGTGCGAGACAAATTGAAAAATTTTAAAAAGCGATACCGAGCCAAAGTCAATAACATGAAGTCAAACCAGACTGGGGCATCGCCTCTACGATTTAACTATTTTGACATATTTCATGATTTATTCGTGCGCAAACCAAACGTCAACCTAGTGGCTTTAGCCTCGACGGCAAGCGGATCAGCATCCCTCGACATTTTAACAGCAGTCAATGATGATGGCATAATTCATAATAATGATGACGCGCAAAACAAAGTTCAACTAGTAACATAAAGCAAAGAAAACGCTGTACAGCACCGTCAACCCAAAATACAGGGAAGAGAAAAAAATTCGAAAAAACTGTCGATGAGACGGAGAAGGTTATTAAAAATAAGATGGAACAACAAGATCTTCGGTACGAGAGATTGTTAGCTGCTAATGAGGGGCAGACTAATCGATTCGTCCAGTCGATCGACAAACTCATCGACAAATTGTAGTGATGACTGGCTACTGAGACTTATTACCAAATTATGATCAATTTCAAATGTAAGAAAATTCGATGAAGTTTTTTTTTGTTCTTTTTTTTTCGTATTTTGTGTTTTTTAAACTTTTGTTGTTTTGCGAATTATTCGAGTATAATTATTTCGCCATTATTCCTCCTTCCCGTAAGACCGCTCACCCGAAGTAGAAAGAATGTGTAAACGTAAGAAATGACCACTCGAGCTACGACTTGCAGCAAATTGCAACATAGACATTTTTGCAAGTTCATCGATTTCGACAAAGGTAGTTTATTAACTCGGTAAAGGGAGTTATTACTCCCTTTACCGAAATCAGTCTCAACAGTAGATTCAGATCGAACGGTTAGTTCCTCGTCAACAACTCGAGAACATATCAAATATTGTACTACTCTTTCCTTGCCATACTACCTTCATCAAAAAGTTTTAGGATCGGCCACCATGCGGCGCTGTCAGTCACCCGATTGGAATTTTTTTTTGTTCGATTACCACATCTGTCATTGACACTTCTCTCCAAATTCAGCGTCATAGCTTGACATTTGTAAAAGTTACGCTGTACTGAGTACATCTACCTTTGTGCGTGTTTTCGATTTTTTACAAGTTTGAAAATGACATTAACAGTGCATCAACGAGTTTGCATTAAATTTTGTGTGAAAACGGATTTAACGGTCCGTAGACCTTGGAAATATTGGAGAAGTGTTTCGGCAACTATGCTCTTTTAAAATCAAACGTTTTTCGATGGCACGAACGCTTCAGAAGTGGCCGTGAGTCGGTCGAGAATGACGAACGCAGTGGCAGGCCGTCAACGTCGAAAACCGATGAAAACATCGATAACATCAAAGAAATGTTGGCCGAAAACCGCAAATTGACCATTAGAGAGCTGGCAGAGGACTTGAATATCGCTTATGGATCCGCTCAAGACATTTTGGTTAGTTATTTGGGCCTCAAACGTGTCGCTGCAAAACTGGTTCCGAAAGACTTCAATTCATGCAAAATGATTTCCAAGGCCGAATCCGACCCAACATTTATCAAACGGATCATCACTGGAGATGAGCCATGGATTTATGAGTATGACACGCAATTCAGACATCAAGTGAGTGAATGGCGTGCACCAAATGAGACGAGACCGAAAAAACCACGTCGTTTTCAGTCAAAACAGAAGGCGATGCTCACGGTTTTCATGGATTACAACGGTGTTGTGCACTATGTATTCTTGCTAGAAAAACAGACATTCAACCAAGAGTATTATTTCGGCGGTATGAGACGTTTGCATGAAACAATTCGCCAAAAAAACCGGATTTGTAGGAAAACAACTCGTGGATTTGGCACCACGATAATGCACCGTCGCACAATGCGATCCTTATCCGTGACATTTTTAGCAAAAACAACATGAATACTATCCAGCAGCCTTCGAATTCACCTGATCTGGCTCCCTGCAACTTTTCCTGTTCAACCGACATAAACAACCGCTTCGCGGAACGCGTTAAAGTACCCGAGAGGATGTCATGAAAAAATCGAAGACGACTCTGATGGACACACCAAAAATTTATATATAAATATATATTTTCGATTCAATGAATAGTCCTAAAACTTTTTGATCAAGGTGGTATACTATAGTAGTTAACGGGAAGTAACCATTTACTATAATAAACGACTAACTATTACTTTTTTACCATAAATTCACGTGTTCGTTATTTGCTCGAGATCTATCTCCTTATCGGCATACGGTCCCAAAAATAATAACTTTTAATATTATCCCGATTACCGTAATAATCCAATTACGCGATACCAGCATAACATTTGGTGGAAGCGGTGGGATCTGCTGAAGTAAATAGTGATCACGTTTAGTGTGACATTAAAGTGACGCCTACGACTCGTGCCAGGACACCAGCATAGCTCGTAGAAACCCGACTAATCTAATGCGAAGTCGCGAAGTGAACGGTCGGTGCGGTGTGACATAGCGGTCAACCATTTAACGTCCCGATTGACGGTGTTATGTCAAGTCGCGGATACCGCGCAAAGTGTGCAAACAAGTGCTCACGGGAGCGAACTTGTAACAAAGGCATCGCGCAACAGTTGGCGACGCACCGAAGGACGAGCCCAAGAACCACCGAAAGAACGGGTCAACGGCGCCAGGAATGACGTTAAGGACGTTAATGAGTACATACTCATCTACCGATGGGAGCTGGAGGACATCAAGTCAACAGCACCCAGAGCAACGCCATGGAGAGGATCGTCTACGACACCATCTTTCTGTAAGTAGCGGTTACTTTATACTATTATATATAGCGGTAAAACCAAAGCCAGACGGTTGCGCTAGATCGAAAAAAATTCACCTAAGTTACAAAATATTCAAGGGGAAAAATTAGGGGAAAAACTTTTCTCGAGGGAACTTCACTGGGATTATTTTAAAGTAGAGTCGACCGCGAAAGTCGCCACATGCCGGGAACTAGAGGCGCGAGAACAAAGCGTAGGGATAACTCGTTGGAAGCTACGTTGCCTGACGAGGGGGTGGACTCCGCGACAGGTTTAGCTGCAGCTGTCGGGGATATGGCGTTGAGGACGCGCAGGGCGCGTTTGGAGCTTTCGCGGACGGGACGAATCCCCGCTGACAGGCAAGAGCCGTCTGACAGCTCAGTTCTGCGAAAATCCGCTTAGGGGTGCATCGTTTGGAGATCACGACAGTACCGTCAGTGACGATCCGTTTGACATGGCCACCGGCGAGCGACCGCCAGATAATATCACCGAGGGTATCATCGAGCGCGAGACTGAACACCTGCGTACGATAGATCGTATAAATCATTCGGTAGCAACCGGTACGACAGGGCGACTGGTACCCGAACACGTGCGAGATCGGCTAGAGGCGGTCGGCCCGAGTCACCGCAACGTAGAAAGAGCTCGACATAAGTACGAAAGGCTGCAGCGCAAGCACGAGCGGGTCCAGCGCAACCTCGACCGTGAACTCAGGCTCCAGGAGGCAGATATACCGTCGGAAAGAAGGAACTTGGCCGATACGCTAAACGAAGTAGGTGCAGATGAATACATGCTTATCCACTCCTTACGAGAGCAAATTGCCAAGTTGCAGCAACGACTAGGAGGAGCAGGGTTGGAGGATTACCCGCCCACCTTGCAATAACGGAGGCATGCGCGGTCATACTGACCGTCATGGTAGTTTAATCATTTGCGCTTACTCAGTTTACGTACTCGTTTGCGTTTAAAATTACTTGTTTGCGACGGCGACTTCGAGAGAGACGAAGGGAGTATCTAATTAT
This sequence comes from Cylloceria caligata, assembly GCA_963942595.1. Classification (NCBI taxonomy): domain Eukaryota; kingdom Metazoa; phylum Arthropoda; class Insecta; order Hymenoptera; family Ichneumonidae; genus Cylloceria; species Cylloceria caligata. The sequence continues at coordinate 54,802,128 of OZ012707.1, read as the reverse complement.
TTACTTTTGAATTACAAATCTAATCTTAATTTTTTCAATCCCTTTACCAGAACACTTAAAAACACGATCACCCTTAACCCAAATTACTCTTTTATCACTCGCTCTATCTTTGTAATAAAGTGCAGCGGCGATAGCAAATCCCAGACCTGCACCCGTCGTACCAAAAGTACCAGTGTCCAGTCTGTGATGAATTTTCATTCAATACATCTGTACTACCTATATCCATGGTGCTGGAACCTCCCAGACAAATAATACAATTGGAATTATATCCTAAATACGAGGTCTGTTCAAAAAGTATCGCGAATTTTGAATTTCCGTGGGCTACGTATATTCGATTTTCGATTTTTTTATGGTGTTAGGTTGGTACTCATGTCCCTCACTCATGCTGACAAAGTCGGCCATTTTTCCGCGTTTTCCTTTTGTCGCGTTAACATTGCTAAGGAGCTGTTGGACTCGGTCCGCGACGACCCAAATTTGCTCCAGAGGGTCATAACTGGTGACGAATCATGAGTTTATGATTATGACGTGGAAACCAAAGCTCAATCATCACAATGGAAGCTGCCGCATGAGCCAAGACCGAAAAAAGCGCGCCAAGTACGGTCAAATGTGAAGGTTTTGCTCACAGTTTTCTTCGATTGCAGGGGCGTGGTGCATCATGAGTTCTTGCCACAGGGTCATACAGTCAATAAGGAATATTACCTGCAAGTTATGCGCAATTTGCGCGAAGCAATCCGCCAGAAACGCCCGGATTCGTGGAAGAACAAAAATTGGCTTTTGCACCATGATAACGCCCCTGCTCACACATCGTTGCTTGTGCGCGAATTTTTGGCCAAAAAAAACACTCTAATGATGTTGCAGCCACCGTATTCCCCAGACCTGGCCCCCTGTGACTTTTTCCTGTTCCCAAAACTGAAGAGGCCCATGAAAGGACGACGCTACGCCACGATTGAAGCGATAAAGACGGCATCGAAGGAGGAGCTGAACAAGATAACAAAAAATGATGTTTTTAACTGCTTCGAGGATTGGGAAAAACGTTGGCATAAATATATTATATCCGAGGGGAATTACTTTGAAGGGGACAAAATAGATATTAATGAATAAATAAATACTTTTTGAAAAAACACAAAATTCGCGATATTTTTTTAACAGACCTCGTATGTTTGAAGACTGTGTAATAATTTAGGGTACAGAATTTTCGGTAACAATGCGCTGAAAAAACAATGTAAAATAAAAAATACTAAAATAGTAATTTCTTATTTAACAAAAAAAATACATACTCTGATTATCATTCTTTTATTTCTTCCTGCTGATTTCAAAGTGGTCCACCATGAATCATTTTTTTCGCACGACGAATTTTCTTTTGTTTAAGAAATTTTATGAAACACAAATTAATTATTACGTGACAAAATATATTTTTGCAATTAAAAGTGTAGATTGGTGAAATTCTTATTTCAGACGCACAATATTTAATATAAAATTGAATTAAAAAAGTAATCACTTTAATGTTATTATTGCGGTATGAACATTTTTACAAAGTTCTTAAAATTTTATTAACCTACGCAAAATGTATTAAGGGTTTGCACATAATTTTTATAATGAATTTTAAATAGTTTTAAAAAAACCGTCAACCGTCAATAGATATAATTCATTAACCAACTATTAATCAATCATTGGTCGTGTATATGTTATTATTAAATTCTGAATTTCGGCGTTAATTCCCGACCACTTGTCTTCTACTAAGATGGAAATTTGGTAAATCGCAACTCGGGGTCGGAGTCAACGTTACCTAGATTCCTGCGTTATCGATCTTTTTTGGTCGAAAGATCTCAAACAATCGAATCCCTAATTTTTGTCAACTCTGATTGCCTCACTCATTCGTTAAGAATTAATGAAGCAACCACAATTGACGGTTTTTAATTTCTAAAGAAATCGTGAAAAAATATCACCACAGCCCGGGATCGAACCGGGAACTCCAGAATTCTAGCCTGGTACGTTACCAATTACGCCACCGCGGCCCTGGCAATATTAATTTTACCATCTCTATTTTTAATGTCAAGTGATAAACGTTTTTCAGATTAATTAATTAATCAATACGCGGTCATTAATGTTTCTATAGAGTGGTAACTCTACGCAACAATGTTCCTGACCAAATATTAGGATGGAATATTTTTAGCAAATCGCAATCCGGGTAGAGTCAGCGCCGCCTTGATCCCTGTGTTATCGATCTCAGAAAGATCTCAAACAATCGAATCAATAATTTTTAGTCAACTCTGATTGCCTCACTCATTCATTAAGAATTAATGAGGCAACCAGGCCTGACAATTTTTAACTTCTAAAGAAATCGTGAAAAAAATACCACATTAAAAATGCGGTATTTTTTTAAACCGCTGTATAAACCGCATAAAATATGCATTATATTTTATGTTTGTTTTAAGTTTGTTCATACGGTGATACTTGGACCAATACGAAAAAGGTGTTCGAAAAGGTTTAAAGATAAAAACCAAATTTTTATGAATTTAATAATGTGGGAAAATACGATGAAGTTTTTTTTGTTCTTTTTTATCTTATTTTATATTTTTTTAATCTTCCATTCTTTTTTATTTTATTCATTCATTTGTCATTTTGATTAAATATGATATGTTATTCCTGATATGCTAGAAACGCGTAATGAAGTATTACCGTCGGCGGTATAATATTTAAAAAAGTTAATGTTTGGGATTGTTCGCCGATGAGGAAATAGATCTCGCGTGAGAGTGATGAAGATGTGAATTTATAACAAAAGTATCGATTGGGTGTTTATTATAAATAACGGCTACTTTCTGCTATTTATTATAATTACGAGGTTTCGTACAAATAAAGCGATTAAAATACAATTTAGGTATTTTAGAGTTACTCACGCGGAACCGACCTGTCGTCTTCGAATCTGATTTTCGATTTTAATATTTCGGGCGAGTCCGACCCGGGATCAACCATTCAGGTTGATGTTAAACTTTAGACTAATTTCGACCAAGTGACTACCAACCACCTTTGATGAAATTTATCACGAATTAAGGAATGATTGAGTACGAATTGCATCACTTCGTACATCAGCACATTCTTTCTCCTTTGCGTCTCTACTTCGCGATCGGCATACTTACCTACTCGCGACCGAGTTAAGGAGGAATAATATTGCAACAAATATGGTATTTGACGATTGATCTGGAGCATAACCACCTACGATTAATTTGGGACATAACAATCCGATGTATTGAAACATATACTGTGTAACGTGGCAGAATATTTAGGCTGCGTCCTTCTCGCTCAACGGCTACCTACACGATCACACAGGGTTATAAGAGGGATTTTCAGGATTTATTTATACTTTATTTTTATTTTTTTGTTGTATTTTTTTTTTATATACAATGCGATTGATACGACCGAGGGATGGAGAGGGAGTACGAGAGAGAGGAGAGCAATGTGAACAACTGGAAACTTCGGACCGATATTTTATGGTTTTCTTGGTCGGAATATACCACTTTCCTGACGACGCACCAAATAGTACGCGGCCTTCCATCCTTAGCTGCCGTCGACTCACAGAAATCTGTGTATCTCCGAGAGTCATCTGCTGGGCTACGCAACGTTGGGATTGTCTGTCGCTAAGTAATATATTGTCCAGCTGAGGCGCTAGTCGCGGTCATCGTTCGACACCGGTTCCCCCAATTAACCGAGTTTAGCGGGTTAAGTGGGGATCATAGTTCACGGGCACGCGTGCCGGCAGGACCTCAGGGCTTTTTCCCGGGGACCGTTGAGCGAACCAGACGTAGCGTACATTCTATCTGTATCCCGCGAATTATTATCAAGGCGAGGAAAAGAGGGTGGTTCTCCGAGCCAACATCCGAACATACTACTGTACCATCAGCTTTCGTAACCCAAGAAAAACCAAGGAGAATAATTCAACATCTTTCGAAGTTTCCCGGATTTCGAGGAACGTCACGGCAGCATCGTCTCGGTGAGCTCTCTTCCTGTCTACGGTCTTTCGCTAAGATTTTATTAGTTTATCATTTAACTGGTTTATTCTAAATTTATTCGAGCTTAGTCACCCCTGCGGCTCTGGTATGCTGCGTGCAGAGTGTTAATTTGTATTGGGAATCGCGGCGTTTAATAAATGTAATCTCGAGATCGTTTAACCAGTAGAAGCCGGGGAAAAGTCATTGCGTTAATTAATTGTTTTTTTTGCTAATAGTTAAATCGTGCGCGGGTTAGGCCGTTATCCCGAAGTGTGTTGGTTTGTGTGGGATTAGAACGGGATAGACCGCGTCACGGATTTTAACCAGATTATAGACTTTGGATTTATGGGAGTTAATTTGAGTTTTCTTTCGTTTCGATTCCGAAGGTCGTGCGCGCGTTAGTACGTCGTCCCGTTGTGAATTTGATGTGAAAGGGACTCGCACGTTATAGACCGCGTCGCGTATCATTCAAATTAATTGGAGTTTCTCTGTCTTATTTATTTATTTATTTATTATTTTTGGACTTTGTTTTAACGTCATCTCAGAGTCGCGGAGAGCGTAACCGGCCGTCGTCCCGTATTTTAGACGTGGATTCGGGGGACGTGTACGGTCCGAGGCGTATCTCGCGTAGTTAGATTGTCCATTACGTTTTATTATATTTTATTCGACAAACTAATTATTATTCGGACGTTAATTATTTTATTGTTGTTATTATTACTATATCTTTTTGTTATTATTTAATTATTAGTCGTTATTTATTCGTTTATTTATATTTTATGATCTGCTGAAGATTTCTGGGTTTCTGTCTTTTACATGGTATATGAATTTCAAGATTGAAATATCGAGCCGTTGGTAGCTTTGCGTACGTGACCTCCCGACGTCCCGTTGTTATGGTTTTTTTTGGATGTATGAGGGTGTTCAGTTTTCACGCCTACCGAGCACACACTCAACTCATGCACACCCTACACTCACAATCATCTGACGCCTCGCGTCATATGGTATAGCTCGCAGGTATGCTATATCGATTTATCGACCGCGCACTCAAGCATACTGTCCATCTGCTCACATCCTCGATCGAAGCTCACTCAAGCGGCCAACGCTGTTAGCGTGGCCCCATCGGCAAGACCACTCACAAGGCTCGCCTTCCATCGCTGACAGCGAATCACAAGCAAGCTGTGACGCACGTCCGTCTTCTTGTTACTCTGCCTCGTGGTCGACGGATGTGGCCATTGTTCTCACTCGAGTCGCTCGCAGTACACGTTCCCGCGTAAACTCACAGAGATATTCATTCGTTCCAATCACTTTTGTGCGCATTTATTATTATAGTGTAGTATATTCTTGATCAAATCACCCGTGTGTAAATTCAGTGTCAGTGCGAATCACAGCAACTCAACAGGACTAGTGCAGCACTCACATAACCGTCAACGGCGTGGTTCGCTCGTTGGCAGCAGAGACGCCATTCTGCCTCGCACCGATCATCGGCGTCCGGACACTCACCAGCCTGCCGTGTGGCTTTACTCGAGCTCTACAACCAGACTGTATCACCAGGATCAACCACACGGAATCAACAAGTCAACTCAGAGGCCTGAGAACCTACTCACCAACAGTACATCAACACGCAGGCCAGACAAATCACAGTATATATTTGTTATAATCACCAGGTATTTTTTATGCAATCACTGTTATATAATTTAAATAAACATTGAATTTATTATTGTTCATTACTGAGTGCTTTTAATTATTTATACTTGTCACCAGGATCCTTAATCTTACTATTCGCATCTGTCACTCGACATGCTACGTGTGAATGTATCGACTTGCTACCTGTCGACAGATTAAAAATAATTTCAAACTCAAACTCAGTCTCACACTCATTATCATAACATTTTTTGGTCATAACATAATTTACTCACATTCAGTATCATACAGAGGGATTAGCTCGGGATAGGCCGTATCGCGAACTGTGCGTTGAGACAACCGAATATTTGGCTTTGTCGGTGCTCTTGGTTCGAAATTCGTAACGAGCGAGATAGGCTATACAACATCTACAGCGCATGGGAGTGAGTGAGAGAACGGGATAACTGCTACCGTTGAATTAAGTATTAAAATTGAGATACCTGACTAGATTTGGAAAATTGTTAAAAAGGAGAGACTAAGTTTACGGGACATTTTATTTGAATTCTAAATTGATGTTTATTGGAAATTAATATCATATAATATCTGTTCGCCAGAAATAAAGAAGTTTGTAAGTCCCGTACCTGCTGTTGTTGTTTAAATTATTTACTGTCATTATTTTATATATTTAGTTATTATTTATTTAGCTGACTTCATTTATTGTTCTCGTTTGGTGTATTTATTGACAATATTTTATTATTTGACTTTCTTCATTAATTTTAATGACTTATTTTAATTAATTGATTTTATTCGTATTTTATTTTTGACTAATTAGTGACTTGACAGTCCGAACCACCTACTCTGCCACGAACAACTGTAGCTGGCCTGGGTTGAGGCTGGTCATCCAGCTCTGTATTTTTTCCTTCCGGCGCGAAAGCGCCTGGCGCCCATCTCGAAAGAGAAAATAAAAAGGAAGGGAAAAATAACTTGGACCAGCCATAGGTAACGTGGTGCGTTGAGGCACAAATTTACGTTACAGGTGATACTTGGAGCAATAGTTAAAAAGGTGTACGAAAAGATTTAAACATATTGTCCATCATAATATTCCTATTTCATGGTTGATGGAATAGGATCAATTATGAAGTACTTTAAAACGGACAACCTATTTCTCTAACAGGTAAGCTCCTACAATGATTCGACTAGTTCCGTTCTATTGAGATGCCCATAATTTTCATGAGGCACAATTCTATGTTCGAGATTGATCAGTTGCTCTTGATATTGATTATCATTGTTAATTCCATCAATGATGTATTCTTCTATATGTAAATCATAATAACGTATACACACCTTGTGCAGAACACATGGTGCTAATATTGTGGCATGTATTAAATCTGTACGACTCATACCCAGATATTTTAATCTTCTGAAACGGCTTTTCACTAACGCAAATGATCTCTCTGTCATCTGCCTAGTGGTAGTCAAACTTCTATTAAAATGTCTTTGGATTTCGGTTGTGTTCCCTCTTTCAATGTACGGTGGAATAAGCCAGTTTCATACAGGGTACGACTTGTCTCTCAATAAAAATTCTCCGTTTGAAAAGTAAAATATGTTTCAGACTGCACGATTGCGAAGTTCAAAACAGAGTAAATGCGTAGGATGCTGCTGGCGGGTATCACAGGGCTTGAAGATAACAAACTCCTCTGAATCATAACTGTACTCCTCGTGAAGCGCTTGCTCTGCAGTAAAAGGAGCAGAATTTGATACCGTACCAAGAGAGACCACGAATATAATTATTGTAATATTTTATATATAATTATAAAATAAGAGACACAGCAAGACGAGGTATTTGTTTGTAATTAAGCAATATTTTATTTAAATCGCTTTATACACATTTCCCGCTGCGCGCAACATCCCTGCAAACACGGTAATCTTTGCTCGGAGATTCATCCACCGTTAAATTTATTCTTATCACTGCCCGATCGTCAAGAGGTAAAGCATTGTAATATTCACGTACTATTCTATCGTTTTTCATTACATTATCGCTAAAGAGATTATTCAATCTGCGACATGGTGAATCCGCACGACATAAGATGCAGGAATACGATACAAAATTGTCCCCACACATCCGACGTATTACTTTGTAGCTGCTTGACGCCACACCGATAGAACTTGCAGTTTCCTCGTAGCCATGCGAGATGTTGCGGTATAATCGGTGATAGTCCGTAGCTATCAAAGTACATTCCTTTTCCATGATGGTTAACGTACATGGCAATTCAGTGCTCTCCAGATCCGTCGTGGTTATCCGTGGTAACTATGAGTCCGGCCGGTAACGACCATACACGAGGAATTTTGTCAGCTGGGTATACTCCAACGGTAGAAAGGGGTAGATACTGCAGACTCTTGTAGATTTGTCTAGTGTTTACGCTGAACATATAGTCAATGAATAAATGATGACCTATACGCTTTGATAGACGTATATCTACAGGGTGCGCCATCTTTTATGTCGGTATGTAAACATTAAATGACTTTAAAAAAAACAAACGATTTCCATATATGAGGTATTTTTATTTAATTTGGTCCTTTACAATTTATTTGGACTAGTTTTTGAGTACAACATCTGTATGAGAATGATTGAAAATGAGTTAGAAATATTTGATAATGTTTCAAAAAGATGATTAAGAATTCTAAGATTAAAACTAACTGATGCGACACAGCACTATAAGAGAAATTGACAAGTGCGCAGAGTGAGCGCCTAGTCAGTATTTGTATTATGTATATATTATTGTATTATACTAGTAATTCTATTTTTTTACAACCAACTTCACACTTAAGCCGCATAATCATATGTATTTTGACAGCTGATATAGCAAAGCTTGCTTGTGAAAAAATTCAATTGATTTTGCACAGTAGTTTTTGGTTGATACCCTTTTAAATATGGAAAATGAAAAACAGCATTTTCGGCATATTTTACTTTTTTACTATAGAAAAGGTAAAAATTCTGTTCAAGCAAGAAAAAAATTATCCGATGTGTATGGGGAAGATGTGTTAAATGAGCGCCAGTGCCAAAACTGGTTAGCACAATTTCGATTCGGCAATTTTGATCTCGAAGATGCACCACGTTCTGGAAGGCCAGTTGAAGCTGATGAAGACACAATAAAGGCATTAATTGATGCAAACCGGTGAATAACAACTCGTGAGATCGCTGAGAGATTAAATTTATCGAATTCCACCGTTCATGATCATTTGAAACGGCTAGGTTTAACCTCAAAGCTCGACATATGGGTTCCTCATCTTCTTACGGAAAAAATTTGTGCCGTCGCATTGACGTTTGTAATTTGCTTCTCAAACGCCAAGAAAATGATCCATTTTTGAAGCGTTTCATCACTGGGGACGAGAAATGGGTTGTATACAACAATGTTAAGCGCAAACGATCCTGGAGTAGAAAAGATGAACCGGCTCAAAGCACTTGGAAAGCCAATATTCATCAAAAAAAGGTTATGCTATCTGTTTGGTGGGATTTCAAAGGAATCGTTTATTTTGAGCTTCTACCGAGCAACAGAACGATCAATTCTGAAGTGTACTATCATCAGTTGGACAAATTGAATGATTCACTTAAGGCCTTACATACGTCCAGAATTTTCAAAAAATCGATTTTTTTTACAGATTATTATGCTCTATAGTTTTAGGCGTATTTCTGTGAAAGTCGATTGTAAAAATTCCCTATAGATCGAAAGATATTTTAGAAAACCCGACTGCCCAACGAGAGGGTCTGATGCGCGCCTACCTGCGCAGACTTGTTTGAGGCAGCTGACCTTTACCCTCGGAGCCTTTTAGCCTGTCGGTTCTTTAGTTATCCTACAGTATGTGTAGGGACGTTTATAAAGCATTATGCGAATATATTCAGGTTTCTGAAATTGAAGGTTAGTTCTCTTTGATCGTTCGAAGCGAGCAGTTGTATGTGGTATTTGTGATTTTCGAAAATGTTAAAACGGCGCAGTCTAGATCATAAAGGCAGTAAAAATGAACGATGTTCACGTCCTAAAAGGAAGAAGCCTCCTCAGAGGCCAGATAAAATGGAGAGTGAAACAAAATACACTAGTTCGGCTGCAAAAAAATTATCAGGACGATTACATGAGGTTTCATTCGATTCAACCTTCTCATAATGTATTTTACAGTTTACTGCGGTTTTTGCAGCTATTTCGGAGTGTGTGGTCAGTCGTACATGTTGTGGCGATATCAAATTTTTAAAAGCAAGTCCCCGTGGACTTGGTACAAATTGAATGTTTTTTGTACAAAGTGTGACGATAATATCCAGAGTGTTTTTTCATCGCCTTTGATAAACACTGCATACGAGATAAATCGACGCTTCACATTCGTTTCCTGACTGTTAGGAAAAGGATTGAAGGCAATGCAGCTTTTTTGTAGTATCATGGATTTAGCATCATGCATCGCACAAACAAGCTTCGATTCAATTATGAAAAATGTTGAAGAAGCTTTGATAGTCGTCGCTAAAGTGTCTATGAAAGCTGCTGCTGAAGAAGAAGTTCAAGAATGTGCCAATCAAGATAAACTACAATTATCTCAGAATGGAATCATTGTATCCGGCGATGGTACTTGGATAAAGAGAGGCTTTTTTTCGCTTTACGGAGTTACAACATTAATTGGTTATTTCACGGGAAAAGTTATCGACTTCGTGATAAAAAATAGATATGCAAAGAGTGCGAAATTCACGAAAAGCAAAAAAATACGGCTAAGTATGAATCGTGGTTAGAAAACCATCACGAACATTGTGCAGCAAATCACACAGGAAGCTCTGGAATAATGCAGCCAAATAGTGCTGTGGAAATATTTCAGAGGTCATTAGAAAACTATGCGAATAAATATGAATATTACATAGGTGACGGTGATACAAACACTTTTTCAAGCATCAGGAATGCTCAGCCGTATGAAGACCTCGAGGTAAAAAAAAGGATGCGTGGGCCATGTTCAAAAACGTATGGATAAGGGTCTCCGCCAAGTCATCAGCGATAGCAGAAAATCGACGTCAATTATCAAAGAAGAGGAATCAACGACTAAAAAGAAAAATGCAAAAATTACATCAAATCAAAGCAAACGAGTTAGTTTAGGAGGACGTGGAAAACTTACTGCTAAACTAATAGACAAGCTAACTATTTATTACGGTTTAGCAATAAGAAATAATATTGACTCTCTGGAAAATATGAAAAATGCCATATGGGCGACATTCTACCATAAATCATCAACGGACGAAAAACCTCAGCATACTTATTGTCCACCTGGAGAAGAAAGTTGGTATGTTTGGCAGAGAGCAAAAGCCGAAGGTACATTAGATACATACAAGCACAAAGCTGCTTTACCTGAAATTGTACTGCACGCAATAAAACCCATCTATGAATCATTAAGTGACAATCAATTACTGGAAAAATGCTTGGGTGGATTTACACAAAATGTCAATGAGAGTCGCAATTCAAAAATTTGGAAGATTGCACCCAAATATAGTCCAGGTAGTAAGAGACTAGTTGATATAGCTGCCAATGTTGCTGTATGTACTTTTAATGACGGGGCAGAGGCTTTATTAAGAATAGAAAGATTACTTGGAATAACAATTGGATACGAGGGATACCACTATTGTCTTGGAGAAAATGCGAACCGGCTAAAACACGCACGAATCAACGCTACCAAAGCAACAAAAGAGGCCAGAACAACTCGTCGATTGGAAAAAAATAAACAGCAACAATTGTTTACTGACAAGGAAAGCTACAATATGAAGCTGGAATGGGAGATTAGACGTAAGTTGACAAAATAAATTTGAAAATTCATAAAGTTCTTGCTTTAGCTGCGCGCGACCTCGAGCGAAACACACTTGAAACTTTATATGCATTTTTCTCAAAACTACTTTTTCTGACACAGTATGCATGATAACTCATACAGTTTTTAATATTTTTTTATGCTTTTATTCTAAATATTCGAAATTGTTTTCCCTATAGTCTGTGGAGTAGGATTTTTGATATTGTGATTAAAAAATTTTATAAACATAATTAAAGTGTGACATTTATGACACAAAATGCACACTTTTCTTTAAACTGCCGTCAATTGCTAAATTTTTCGAATTTCAAAAATCCGGCTCGACAGACTATAACTACAACTTTATTTTACAAGAATTTTTTTACGTTTTGCAGATCTATCAACATTTCAAGAAGAAATGATGCAGACCGTGTAGCAACTTTTTTTCATAGTGCTTCGGGAAACGTGATTTTTTATGTTGTAATTTTTCAAAAAAAAAAAATGCAAAAAATTTTTTTACAAAGTTTAAATACTAATAAACAATGTGTAAAAATTATTTTTATTAATTTCTATTGCTATCTCTTCTAAAAACAGTTTTTCTCTTAGCGCGTTTTAGGCACTGCTGGACGTATGTAAGAAAAAAGGCCAGAATTGGTCAATAGGAAAGGTATAGTGTTCCAACAAGATAATGCGAGACCACATACAACTTTGACCACTCGGAAAAAACTTTTAGAGCTTGGATGGGATATACTGCCACACCCACCACACTCTCCAGACCTGGCACCTTCAGATTATCCTATTCAGTTCCGATCTCTACAAAATTTTTTAGGCGGTAAAACGTTTAATTCGAATGAGGAGGTCAAAAGTCACTTGAATTAGTTTTCTGCCAGCAAAGAACAAACATTTTATGAGCGTAGAATCATGCTACTGCCAGAAAGATGGCAAAAGGTATTGGATCAGAATGGACAATATTGGATTGAATAAAATATTAATTCACCATAAGAAAATCGTCTTTCATTTTTATAAAAAAAAAAACACGAAATTACTTTCCGAACAACCCAATAAATAGCAATGAATATAGTGCTCTGCGCAGTGAATCTGTATCACCTGAGTATTACTACGCTGTCGACGGATAGCAGGTCGATGCATTCACACTTAGCATGTTGAGTGACAGCTGCGAATATTTATATTAAGGATTCTGGTGACAAGCATGCTAAATTAAATGCAATTAATTAACAATGATTGCATGAATACCTGTTGAATACACAAAAAATGTCATTTGATTTGGTCTGGTCTGTGTGATGATGTACTAATGTTGAGTGGGTTCGCAGGCTGTTGAGTTGACTCGTTGATCCGTGCGGATGATCCTGGTGAGGTGGACTGGCTGTAGAGCTCTGTATTGAAGCCACACGACAGGCTGGTGAGTGAGCTATAGCCAACGTGTGATGCGAGGCTGCGTGGTGTCTATGTTGCCAACGGCGAACCACGCCGTTGACTTTTATGTGAATGTTTCGATAGTTCTGGTGATCTGTTGTGATTCGCATTGACACTGATTTGAAATACGGGTGATTTGACAAAGAATGTAATACACTACACTACTGAGTAGACAAAAGATGAGTGGAACTAATGAATAGATAAGTGAGATGACGCGGGAATGTCTAGCGCTAACGACTCTAATGAGAACAATGGCTACATCCGTCGACCACGAGGCAGAGTATCATGAGGGCGGACGTGCGTCACAGCTTGCTTGAGTTATGATTCGCCGCCAGCGATGGAACGTGAGTCCTGTGAGTGGTCTTGCCGCTGGGGCCACGCTAGGATCGTTGGCCGCTTGAGTGAGCTACAATCGAGGATGCGAGCTGATGGACAATGCGCTTGAGTCTGCTGGGTCGATAAATCGATATAGTATGCCTGCGTGTTATACCACATGACGCGAGGCGTCAGATGATTGTGAGTGTAGTGCGTGCATGAGTTGAGTGTGTGCGTGATAGGTGCGAAAACTGAACAACATCAATTAAGTGGCCGCCTTTACTGGCCAAAGCAAAATGTGCCCTTTTTGCTGCATTTTCCGTCACTTTTTCGAGCATCTCGGGCGGTATAGCGATGATTCCGGCACGAATGTTTGCCTTGAGCTCGTCAATGGTCTGAGGCTTGTTGGCGTACACTTTGCTTTCCAAATAACCCCACGAAAAGAAGTCCGGAGTGGTCAAATCTGGAGATCTGTGTGGCCAATCAATGTCGCCATTTTTTGACCTCACACCGCGCACCGGCTTGTTAAAACCAGTAACCGTCCAGGCCTTTTTCACACGATTGCGGGCAGACATAATGAGCCAACATCCACCGATATCGATTCTTATCGACTGTTTCGCCTTCTCTAAACAAAAATGGCCTAATGATGGTTTTGGTGCAAACGCTGGCCCAAACAGTCACTTTTTGGTCATGCAATGGTGTTTCATAGACCTCGTGTGGATTCCCCGTTCCCCAAATGCGGCAATTTTGCTTGTTAACGGCGCCAGAGTATATAAAATGGCCTGGACGATATGCACGTTGAGTTAACACAATTGAACGACTATTTTCAATGTACAGCGTCACTATTTCGGCGCGTTGTTTCGGTGAGAAGCGACTCGTGGTCAAAAATGTACTGAATTGACATTTCAAAACTATGTCTACTCAAGTCAATCCGTTGATAAATGTGAAAGTTGTTCAATGTTTACATACCGACATGAAAGATGGCGCACCCTGTACAAAATTTATTTCACAGCATCGTCGAACGTGTCACGACTACATGGTGGAGATTTCTCCTCTTTCTTATTCTCTTCCTCTTCGTCTGCCGACCAAACATCCATGAATGATTCTCCTTTAAACGAATAGTATAGATACGTCATGATTTTCGCGAAATTTCATGCAAGCTAGCGTATGCATGTTTACAGCTCACATCGTCCTCGTACTATTCAAGACCGTGCAAATATTTCGAGAGAAAATTATTCTGGCTTCACGAATCGATTTGAAAGATATTATCATATTCCGCGTAGACAACACAATTTACTGTTGAAGCAAGGGCATCCTCAAATCGTACCTCTATTCTCACACTACCGTGGTTTATTAAATGTCAATACGAATTGCTGTTCGCCGAAAGTTTCAGTGTGAAATTAAAAGCAAACAGACAATATCCATTGCCATAATTATCGCGATCGATCGAATTACCATCGTTCAAGAAATGTATTCCAGTTCCCGAAAAAAACGGTTGAAAAGCATCCACATACAGATGATTTTTCGTGAAATCAGGTTGCAGCGGTTTAGAAGGTATTTGAGCACCATCTACATACAACGAGAGATAATTTATCTTGGAATTTTGGAAACTGAATGAATTCATACTGAAATCGCCGTCAAACGATTTGTTATTGACAAAACCGATAATTATACACTTCGGCAATTGACCTAGCACGATATTATCGATCGTCTCTCCATGAACACCGGAGTGTATTGAAACAGCCTTTACTTCGACTCTCGTGAGAAGATATTTAGCCATAGATTTTACCAGTGTTCTAGCATGCGAGAGCAGTACACCAGGAGCTATATTGTTCTACGAACGAGAAGCAATGTTTCGAGAATCTTTAAGCCGCATTGACCATTTTTTGTATCGCCCACAAGACAAAATGAATCTCTAGACCGCACCAGTCGTAGTCGCATCTCGACACCATTAAAAAGGAACAGCTCCTGATTGTATACAGGGTGGCCGGTTTATCTGAAGACATTGAAATATTTCGAAAACTACGCATCGGATCAAAAAAAGTTCTGAATAAAATTTGTTTGCCTGGAAGGGGGTTATCCAATGATACCAAAGTCGACCCCTCACCCCTACCCCCTGAGGTGGGGGTGGGGGCAACTTTGAAATCGAAAGTGGGAACCCCTATTTTTTATTGCAGATTCGGATTCCCCATAAAAAAATAAGTAACTTTTAGCTAAAACATTTTTTTCGTTTCGTGATGGTGCTGTAATCGCAAGGGACCTGATTTTTGCGAATATCTCGAGAAATTACACATCGGATCGAAAAAAGAAAAAACACATGTTTAATTTTTCAAAAAGCTATTCAGCGATACGAAACTCGATCCACCCTCCCCCCGATCCCTACCCCATTGTGGTGAAAATGGAAGGTGCTTCAAAATCGTGATTGGAAAACCCTTATTAATTATTTTATTATTATTATTATTTATTATTTTTATTAGTTATGGTTTTCCATGACAAAATCCTTTGATTTGACTTTATTGTTGATATGAATCTTTCTCACACATGGCGCTGTAATCAAAAGCATGTATTCGTTTATCAATAAGTTAACAACTACTTTTAGCGTTACCCAGGAATAACGACGTGGACGTACAAGTTTTTGTTCCCATCGGGGTGCTTGTTTTAGGTGAGTCCCCTTGCCTCTCACTGTTCAATAGATTAGATTAAATGTTCGAAATTGTGACCTTGAACTTCTAGACACTTATTTATTCTTTCCTCGAATGATTGTACACAGGAGAGGCCCTCACCCCCACCCTGAAATCGTAAATGGTCATCTTTGACAACGCTGGACTGGCTTTTATAAGCCCGTAGTTCACCGTGCGGTCACAGTGGCGCGTCAACGTCAATATCAACGATTTTAACTGAAAACACCTCCAACATTGTCAATTCACTTGAATATCTTTACCCTTCATTCCTTAAACTGAAGTACGAGTGCGAAATGAATGCTGCAACCATAGAAGAAAAAACTGAAATGATTCTGATTTTCGGTGAATGTAGGCGGAATGTTGACGATGCTGTTGCCTTGTATGCTGAGCGTTTTCCAGATAATGTTCGCTCACGTTCTTTTTTTTACAAAGTTGTTCAATCCTTTAAATCTGACGGAACCTAAAAAAAGAAAACGAAGAATTACTGTCACAGGAGAAGCTAATGAAATTGATGTGCTAGCAGCTGTTCAACAAAACCCTCATGTAAGCACTCGGTAATTACATCGGAATTCCGGAATTTCTATAGATAGTATTCTCAGAATATTGCATCGTCACAAGTTTCTCCCATACCACATTTCACTGCATCAGGAACTTCATGGCGATGATTTTCGTCTGCGAGTAGAATTTTGTGAATGTGCAGTTCAGCTAATACAAATGAATTCCAATTTCTTCGCGAATGTATTATACTATTTTCAGATGAGTCCACATTCACAAACCATGGTGCCGTTAATCGGCATAACATGCATTACTGCAGTGTGATGAAGACGAATGACGATAGTCTACTGCGAACAGTCACGAGAGCAAGGCGTACTGTCACATAACAAATGACAGCATTTTCGTCTATAACGGTAACATTTGTCTATGGATCTGATATTCCTTAACATCCTCTCTCCTATAGCTGAAGAAAAATAAAACCTCGAACTAGCTTAACACGGTACTTAGGCTATGTAATACAGTAAGTAACAGATTACAAACCTTAATCTTTGTAAAAATTAATTTTTTTTAAAAAGTACGTACAAATATACGTATCGAGCTGGGAGTTGGAGTCAACCTTCAAAGATAATGCAATCTAACTGAACAAGTACAACGAAATCTAACCAACCTATTTGGACAAAAACGAGAACAATTTAATAGAATGTGATTTTGACATACTCGTTAACTATCCGATTTTATGAATAGTAAGATTCAAATCGCCATTTCTTTTGTCGATGTAGGTTAGATAAAATTTTCGCCGGATGAAGATTCCTGCAAAGCGTTTTATTCGTTCTGCAATTCGGTTCTTGTCGACCTCAAAAAAAGTTTGACAGAACAAGCTACATAAAAAAAATACAAGCAATGCATGAAGAATCGTGATATCGTCTCTCAATTACCGAAAATTGACAACTTCGCAAAAGTTGCCTGCCTGAAAAACGAAAAACCGCGGAGTTAAAGATTGCTGTCTATGTGTTTGAACATTAAAAAATTCTACAAAACCTGTCGAACATTCCGTTGTAATCAAAGACCTCGACAAAGATTTTCAAGTTCTGCAAGACATCAAATTGCACACAACAAAATGCTCTGCTATGATAACAAATATTTTATCACCGTGTATCGCCCAAGACTTTCTCGAGGACGTCAGCAATTTGCATTATTCGCTGA